>CAHIKZ030000659.1:142500-187500 GCA_903632075.3 Acanthosepion pharaonis | reverse complement strand
AATTTAATGTTTAAGGAAGCTTCTTCTGCGTTACCCGGCTATAAACCACCTGTAGAATTGTCCCTATCGCTTCGTTAAATATTTGAGCAAAACAACTTTAACACAGTATTACAATAAGAATCATAAACATGAATTCAGGTCATTGTTTAAAGAAGGAAGAGGGTACAAATGAAAAGATTCAAAATTGACGTTTTTCCATTTCACTGAATGCAGACGTTAAACACATGTGAGTGCGATCGCCTCCTCTATCATTCTTTCTTTTCACTAAAAACGAAACAGCGTCTCTGACATACCTTTTTCTTCTGTGTTTATTCACAATCAAAACGGAATAATCCATTGTTTATGATAGGTAACAGTTAGGCTTAACGTACACTAAGGAACGAAGAAAGAAAGAAAAAAAGAATTATAATTTGCCTACTGAACTTATCAATCGTCGTTAGATTTTCACAAGTATTCCCCAATTTTGAAATGTTCACGGACACTAATACTACGTTTTATTTTGCCAAAGAATCGAGATTTTTCTAAATCCCAATCTGTATCTGGAGACGTTAAACAAAACAGTGTCGGATACTTAAAAATCACTCGCGAATGATTCATCCAAATGCTTAAGTTGTTACACATAGTGTGAATATTTTTTAAAACAAAAAATCCAAGAGTGTGTTTAGGTTTAATGACTTCAAACAAAATAATTGTGTAGATGCTATTTTATAGAAAATCTTTCTGAATTTGAAAAAAAAGGAACGTAAATTACAAACTATTTAATTCCCATAAATGTTTTCGTGCTTTGCTAAAATGTCAGAATTTTGGCTGCAATAAATGTGATGTCGCATTGTCTGCTTTGAATCTGTAATAGTCGCATTTTTTCACACCTCCATGATTGATATTCAAATACAAGTAAAACCCAGAACCTGACATGTCGATTTTCAAGTTATACAAACGCTTTCTATTTAATGGATTAGCCCAACATAATCTTCCAACTTTACTTTCGCGCCATTTGGCTTTGCGCCGTACCATGTTTAGTAAGTATTGATTGCTGTGTATCTTGGTAACCATTTCCAAATATTGAATCCTCGCCAATAATCTATTAATTCTTGTCTGCCACCTTTCAGATTCCCACGCGAAATCCGATCTATTAAATTTGTAATGAGTTAAAGAAGTTTTCTGATATAATCTTAAGGTACATGATTTAAGGCCAGGCGAAAAATATCTTTTCCCGCATTTTCTTGTTGAGAGAGAGAGAGAGAGAAAAAGAAAGAGAAGAGAGGAGAGAACGGAGAGAGAGAGGGAGAAAGAGAGAGAAAGAAATGAGAGAAGCGAGAAGGAAAAGAGAGATTAGGGAGAACGGAGAGAGAGAGAGAAAAGAGAGAGGGGAGAAGGAAGAGAGAGAGAGAACGGAGAACGGAGAGAAAGAGGAAAGAGAGAGGGCAGAAGGAAGAGAGAAAGCATACAAATCCTTTTCCCGCATTTTCTTGTAGAGGGGGGAGAAGGAAGAGAGAGAGAAGAGGGGGGAGAGAGGGGAAAGAGAGAGGGGAGAAGGAAGAGAGAGAGAGAGGAAAGAGAGAGAGAGAGAGAGAGAGAGAGAGAGAGAGAGAGCATAAAAATAAAAATAACCAATATTGACTAAGAATGATTTTCTATGCTTAACTTTTTAACTTTTTGTTGCTTTTTATCACAACGCCTACGTCGTCCTTAAAAAGCAACAAAAATAAGATGAAAAAAGAAAACTATTCAAAAATTTATAATTACAATATTTATTTAAAAATTCAGGCAACATGTAAAATCTCTTATTACTAGGGTAACAAAAATAAAATGAAATTTCTATTCAAAACTTAAAAAAGCTACATTGCTTAATCTAAGCAATTTAGACCATTATATCTACTACTACTACTACTACTACTACTACTACTACTACTAAAAGTGTTTCATCATTTCCCATTTTAGTCGGTTTGTTGATATCCTCGTTGAAACTTTCTATCAATCGTTGACTCTAGAATTGTTTTTTCGGTGAGCTTTGTACGGTTTTTGAGTTTGTTTTTAAGCGATATTGATAATTTTTATGTCATACCCATACGTTATGAATAAATATGAAAAGATCGTGATAGATAGATAGATAGATATTAACAAAATGGGATAGATAGATAGATAGATAGATAGATAGATAGATAGATAAGAACAGACTTAGATATAAAAGAACGGACATAGATAAAGAACAGACTTAGATAAGAACAAACTTAGATAAATAGATATATAGATAAGAACAGACTTAGAGAGACATATAGATAGATAAGAACAGACTTAGATAGGTAGATAGATAAATAGATAAGAACAGACTTATATATAAAAGAACAGACATAGATAGATAGATAGATAGATAGATAGATAGATAGATAACAGACTTAGGTAAGAACAAACTTAGATAAGAATATATTTAGATAGATATGAACAGATTTAGAGAGACATATAGATAGATAATAACAGAGAATGAGATAGATAGATAGATAGATAGATAGATAGATAGATAGATAGATAGATAGATGGATGGATGTGTATAGTCTTGACTAGATAGATATATACATACATAGATTATTGAATAAGGCAGACAAGTAATATATCATTTTGTTATGTTTTGTTCAGTACTATTCAGGAATTGTCTGTAGTTTTTATCGATGGCTCTAGTATTTCAACCATTCTCTTGTCATCCTCTGGCGCCAAAATAGATGCTATTTATCAGGAAACGATGAGATGATTTGGCTAAACTGACGTCATATTGTCATTTCTGTTACGTTTTTGCGTTGGACATAAGAATTCGTACATTTTGTTGGATTTGTATAGTTTTACTTTTAAAGATTAGTGTTAACAGTGCCTATTGGCACTAAAGATACGATGTTGTTATTTATTTTTTATTAGAGAATTAATCGGATATGTTTATTAGGTCGACGAGGGATATGTTCCTACATATGATACTCTTAATAGCATTCTTGTTTTGATTATAATTAACATGCATCTCATCACCATAAAATTTAATTGCATTATTTTTTGTTGGCTGTATGGATTATTCTTCCATTTAATTTTATTTAGAGTAACTTTTTTAATTTATTCATCGATAGAGTTGGGTGATAGCTATGTAGATAGATAATGTTGAGTAGGAAAAGTCTGTCCAGGTTCCAACAAAGAATGCACTTTTAATTTTACCTAAAAAAAAGAAATAAATTTTTCCCATTAGATCTTGGCTGAGATATTAACGGCTGTTCTGGTTATAATGATGATTGCCTTTTTTTTTTAATTCTTAGAATAAAACCATTTTTCGTTGCTAGTGACTATGTTCGAAAATGTCTTTTTGTACATGAAGCAAAATAAAAACGACAATTATTGAAACGTTAACCGAGGCTTTGGCGTTGGACATAAGAATCATAGCACAATTTGGCTATTGTTTATTTTTTATTTGTTCGTAGGGAAAGGTAGCAAGAAAAGGCTACTAGAAGTGAAATTGTAAAAGCAAGAGTATTTCTAAGGATATATATTTTAAAAGCAAGAGTATTTCTAAGTAAAGATATTGTAAAGTATAGAATGTTTCTAAGGAGAGAGTGTTTCTAAAGTAGGTACCTCCACTATTTCGGCATAAATTTTCTATATTGAAGTTTAAAATGAATTTTTTACACGAAAAAAACATTCTTGAAGATTTCATTTTAGCTTTAATTGAAAGTTTAATAATTAAATTTACGATTTCTATTAATTAAACAATTCTGGTGTATTTCAGATAGAAACTATATACATTTGATTGTCAAATTTATATTCAAATTTTTAAATTTTCTTAAAAACGGCCATTTTCTTAATTTTAAGAAATTTGTAAACAAACACAAATTTATCGATTTTTAAAATATTAAAAAAAATTCTGACACGTTATTTTAGTAAAATTAAAAAAATTAAAGTTAAAGTAATCTGATTTCAAAGAAATCTTTGTTACTTATAGCATAAAAAATAATATACAACCGATTATTAACGAGCGGTCCTGTTCATCTGTTCGATCTATTGATGATGGTTGATTGACGAGCCGATGACAGCTACTACTGATGACCATAAATGACATAATTTTTAAGTCTGAGTTTTTAAAAAATTATTCTATTTGAGTATGAAACACACTAATGGAAATACAATACATAAAATAAAATTATTTAGTGAAATAGTAAATGAAAAAAAAGAAAAAATAATTTAAAATTTAAAGTTTACACTTTTAAAGCTGAACGGAAAATACAACCTGTAAGAAACGAAATGTTTTGAAAAGGCCACGCAAAGGGATAAAACACTTAGATCACGTGACCTTGTTATAATAATGGCAATTTCTCTATATCATACATGGAAATAAGGAATATATTAAGTAAAAATATACAACATAAAAAATTATTTTTAAAAAAAGTAGCGCAACTAAATTTATTAAACTTAGCAATTTTGGACTAGTAAATTTTTTTTCTACTTAATTACTACATAATATTGAGGAGCCCTCCTAATACAGAGCTTTTACACGATGTTAAACTATTATAAATTATTATAATTAAAATTTCTTAAAAAATGAAAAAATTCTTGTAAAAATTAATTATTCATCAGAAAAAAAATTATTTCTTCAGGCAATAATGTCCTTAATATTACATATTTACAAAAGCAATTAAAAGCTTTTCTAATTAAGTAATATCATAGTTTTATTGGATTCATTATTTTTCAATTCAGACAAGATTTTCAGTTAAGTAGCTCAAATTTGAAAAAAAAAGTAGGTTATTTACCATCTCCAAAGACTCCTTCTTTTAACAAAAAATAAAATTGAGGAGCCAAAAAGGTTTTGGGCGAAATTTCATGAAATTAACTAAGTGGCGGGTAACATATTTAAAAAAAATATTTTTACCAAAATTTTCTAAAAACAAAAATTATTTCAAAAATAATTTCATTCATTTGTGAATAAGTCCTGAAAATTTCATTAAGATTGGACAATTATTTTATTTTTACAAGAATTTCCAAATCAATATGTTTTCAACGGGAAAAAAACGCAAAAAAAAAAAAATGTTATTTTAAAACGTCACCGCGATGACGTAAACAAAGACGACTTTAACCAAAATTTCGAACGTGTTAGAAAATATTAAAAATTTCAAAAAATAATTAAAAAATACTTTTTTTCTTTCATCTTAATAATAACATAAGCATTTTGACGATAATACTTTATTTTCTTTAAGTTTGTGGCATTTTTCATTTACGCTATGCTGTTTTTCCGCGAAAACAGTGGACATGCTTATTCTAAAGAGATATATTGTAAAGGCAAGAGTGTTTCAAAGAAGCGATCTTGCATGAACACATTTGATATTTGCAATTGATGTGGGTCTTGTTTTTTACAGGGACTTTGAGCTTATGTTTGTCTGTTTGAACTCGCACGTGTGTATGTGTGTTGGTACTTTATAAATGTTTATAAGATGGTCTGAAGAGGTATGTGACCCAATAGGAACCGGCTGAAATCAGGACACCCACAAAGAAGCGGGCGGTAAATGAATTTAACTGCATCTCAAGTATTTGGGGGTTTTATGAATCAACATCGTCATCATCATTATCACCATCATCATCATCACCTTGACCGGGTGCAGTTGCGTTTCTGACCAGTTCCCGCCATATATACGCGTTGAAAGCCGGAGAAGTACCCATTCATGCGACAAGTACACCTGGTGGAGCCCATCCCTCTCCAGGTTAAACCACAAAAGATGTTTGCGAGGAAGATAACGGTTCACTCTTGCCTTGAACAGGCCAAGATTGTAGTGATCAGGGATGGTTTTTCTTGGGGATCAGTTCCATAAAGCAGCCGTTCGTAGGAAGAAGCTGCTTGAGTTGAAATTGCATCTCACCAATGAAGTGCGAAGGAAATGAAAATGGTTCGCTACAATGTGCGTGGCAAGGTGCATCTTAGAGCCGTAATGGTTAGAACTGGTGGAACTAAGGAATATGGTGCGTTTGAACATTTAGCATTGAAATATCTATAGAGCAGCGAGAGCTTTTACGACATTTCCTCCGCGGGAAAGGGGTTGAAGGGTGAAAATAATTCGTCACTCGCAAGGCCACGGAGACACTTTTGGATTCTACCGAGACTAGAAAATGAAGACTGGCTAGCTCCTGACCATATATAGCAGTTGTTGAAGCTTGGATAAGCATGGAATAATAATAATAATACAACACAAAATGTAAGTAACCAAAATGTATTGAAACAAGGAAAAGGTACACAATATTTACAGTTAGTTTTGGTATATTCTTGGGAAGACCGTTCCTGTAGAATGGGTTGACTTAATCGCAGTCGGGCAGAGTCTCTGGATTGCATCTCTTCTTACTTCCTCCCCCTCGTCTTCCCGGTACCAACCCATATTTATATGGTCGGTACTCCATTATGTAAATTAGGTGGATCGTACCACAACAGCAGTAGTACTACATTTTCGGCTTAATCTAGCTCTTGTAAAGGTGTTGTATATTGCTACTGGGCTCAGATGAGGCGACCAACATATATATATATATATATATATATATATTAAGCATTTCATCCCAAGCAAGGCGGGAAGCCACTAGGACGCAAGGGGTTACAGAAAATTTAGAGCAAGATCAGATAGGAGTGATAGAAGAAAGGATGAGGGTAGTGGATAGATCAAGGCAACTGGAGATGTCGATTGACATTACACTTGAATAGCTGGAGATATCTTTATTTTTAAGTAATGTCAAAGGTCTTTCCTCAAGCGATATCCAACATGGTATAGGATAGCAGGAGGGGTTAGGTACTTACTGGAGTGGTGCAGGAACCCAACCATTTTCCTAGCATCTTTAGAGATGGATCGTATGTACGAATTCCACATGAAGTTTGGGTTGAGTTTAAATCCCAATAATTGCTCCACCCAATGATGACATTTCATCACCACATTGGTTGCGTGCATAGCTATGGAGCTGTTGTGCAACATGGCCTGTTCTCCTACAAGAAGGTTCCCCAACTCTTTAATAGGTCTTGTTTTTAATTCTAGTGAGTCTATAGCCACTGTCCTAAGAAGAAAAAGCCTGGAGAACTGATTTAGTCGCTGATGATTCGATCATGTGGCAGACAGAACTGGGTTACATGCTGCCAGTAGCACTCGTAGACTGACTGACATATGATTTTTATGACTCTGTAAACAATAAAATCTTTGAAGTAAAATCTTTAAAGTAACCACCCACTGACCAAAAGAAAAGGCAATAAATAGATTAATAAATGAAAACATTCGGGAACAAGTGCCACTTGACCGAAAATTTGAAAGTTCTGCTCGCAGGCTTATATAAACCGTCACTGAGAGAAAAAGAGAAATATTATTAATGAGCGAGAACAATAGAAGGGTAATCAAAAAGACAGTAGATAACGATTGACACTGCATTTAAATTTTTGAATATCAAAGTTGGCAGGAAAGCATTGTGCCGGAAGGGAGTTTCCATAAGCGAGAAGTACGAGAAAAGAAACTGTTAGCATAGAACTTACGGTTATATCTAGTGAATTCAACTGTTAATTGATGAGGCCTTGTCACCAATCTAGTACTACGATTAAATTTATAAAGTCAAGGCATCATAGCGAAGAGCTCATTCGAACAATGATTATAAAGTGTGTAATATGAATGAAAGATGTGGAATGAAGTGAAGATTATGAGGATAGAATACGATTGACCCTTGACTTAACATTTGGAGCTACAAACTTTTCTATAAAGGACTATAGATAACATTTAGCTCCATAGGTTAATTGTTTCAGAACCACTCTTGTTATTTTAGTGTTTTTACTTCATTCGTCCACCGACTTCTTCTTCTTTGTGTCATGTTTCTTTAGAACGTTAGCGATCATGGATTTCCACAATTTTTAATCCTTTGTAGCACTTAGTAAATTTTGTCTTTTTGTTATCTCTCCTAAACCCTGTTCTGCCAACAGGTAGGCCATGCCCTGTTTTCGTCTGTCCTTGCCTTCAGTATGTCCCGTGAGTGTCAAATTTCCCAAGCCCTCTTTCCTCATTATGTGACCTAGAAATTTTCAACTTTTTGATGTTCTCAGTATAGGTTGCGAATTTTTCTTCACTCGTTAACTGACAAGTTCAATATTTAAACACTTGACTTAGACACAAGGCTATTGTTGTAACTGAATGAGGAATAACCAAAACGGAGGTTGGAAATGAAATGGTAATCTTTATAACATCAACAAAATACAATACTCGCCAGCGGCGTGAAGTAGGTAAACCACTGCTAGTGATGGACTACTTAGACACCATATTATTCCCACTTACAATAGTGCCCAACGTATTTATGTGGATTGGGATATATTCATTAGTGTTCATAGATACGGTATATAACAGCTATATAGAGATATTTTTATATACATGAATTCACTCAATAGAAGGCTCAAGAGCCACTTAGGGTAGCGGTTTACCGAATATGGTGTGGGATGAATGAAAGATGTGATGGTAGGATATGAATATTATGTCGATAGACATAAAAAGAGATTAACGACAACAATAAAATAGAACAATTCTGATAATTTTACTGATATGAGTTACATGATGGATAGAAGATTTAATTCTTTTCATTTTATTAGCCGTGTCCTTTCAGGACGTAGGCGATCATGGCTCTCCACTTCCTCCCTATCCATTGTAGCTCTCAATAACTGTCGTCCCTCTGCCGTCTTCCTCAGATCACGTTCTGTCATCCATTTGCTCAAGCCCGCCAGATATGTCATGCGTTGCTTTCCCTTGTCTCTCTTTCCCTCTATTCGACTAGTGAGTATCAGATTCTCCAAGCCCTCCTTTCTCATTACGCCTTCCAGAAATTTCAGCTGCCTCTTCCTGATGTTAAGTATAAGCCTCTTCCTTGTTTCCATCCTGAAGATTTGATTAAGTGATTAAAAACAAAAATAAATTAATAACAATAACGTATAATAAAATGAAATAGTTATAAAAATAAAAGTTAAGTGACAGATAGAAGAAGCGTTTTTACCATAGATCTTATTAGGCACCTTGTACAAGGCCTAAGAGCCACTCGAGGTAGAGGGTTACAGAGTAAGAGGCACAGTTTATGGGGATATGCGGTGAAGATAACGGTTAATCTTAGACTTGAATAAGTAAAGATTGTAGGGGTCAAGGAAACTTTTTCTTGGTATTCGGTTCCACAAAGTAACGGTTCGTGAGATAGATAACAGTTGACACTTGAAATGAAGAGGTCAAGATTTTTGTGATAAGGGAAGCACTCACACGGGAGTCAGTTAAACAAAAAATGCAGTTTTGGGGGAAAAGCTGTCTTACATTCCTAACCACCAGGACGTTTGCACACGTGGAAAACGGACAGCATGTGCATAGCCTAACGTGGAGAAAAAAGTAATTTTGATTCACCTAGCTACGGACGGTCAAAGGTCATAAGTTATTTCTTTGTTCGTTGTTCTGTTAAACATTTTTATCCTTTGGACACTATGAACAATCATTTGTTTTGGGACATGTGTAAATCTTTTTAATATGTGTATATAAGTTGTATTTGCCTGATTAAATATTTTTTGTTATCTCGTCTTTCTATATTCACATTCAGTGTTAGTGTATCACTGACTACACTAATGCTAATATTAGTAGTCGGTGGACAGTAAAGCATTATTCTTCTTAGCACTAAATAGCCAGTAAATTATGACTGGCTTATAAATAATACTATAAACGTCTGAACTAGTGGTATTAAAAAAAAATGTAGCGCACCTGAACATACGCCATGGAAATAGTGGTATTGCAGCGTTAGGATTGCGACGTTGCGTCGGTAGGAAAAGAGGTTGCAAAACTGAAAATAGTTTTTCCCCCGCAAGACTGGCTAAACGATTTTTAGCTTTATCAAAAAAAGTGGGGTTCGAGAAACTCCAGCCCAGGTATGTTAGCAATACTCCAATTGTAGCATACGAAGTTAAAATAGGAACATATCTCATTGAATGACGGCCTTTTCTTGATGAGCCAACCAGTACAATAAGAATCGACAAAGCTTCTAACATTACTGGAACGTAAATAATTCAAAAGAAACAGACACAGAGTCGGTGAATTCTAACATTCTCGTGAGATCTTTTGATAAGCCGAGGTTTGATGGCATTGTTCGAGATTTCACATCATTTCAATCAGAAGATTTCCATTAAAAACATATACAAAGTTTTCATCGCGTGAATTTATCATCAGAAATGTATTTGAATTGAAAGGAAAAAAATCGATATCCGCATTTATTCATGCATTCAAAGGTACCTATATTGGTACACGAATATATATATATATATATATATATATATATATATATATATATATATATATATATATGTATGTAGGTATTTATGTATTGAAAATAATACATATATAGGTATATATGTGCGTATATATGCTTGTCAGTATATATACAGTTATATTTGGCTCGTAGCGTTTTTCAATTCGTGTCGTTTTGAGGGCGAGATTTCGTTTTACGCACGACTGAAATTTGTGACATATGGAGATATTTTGAAAGGTGACATTTTAACACGCCTTTCTATACGATACGCGTATGGATTGTGAATTCCAGGTGTTTAAAAATGAAAATAGAGAAAAATTAAATTTTGTCATTTATTTCCGGAAAAGAAATAAAAACGCCGTAAAAAAAAAAAGGCAAAAAAAATAAATGTCGTTTATGGAGAAGGTGCCATAGCTGAGAGCTCTCTTCGTAAGTTTTTCGTTAGATTCTGGAAGACAGGTAACGTTCCGGCCGGCCTGTAGTCATGGTTGATGGGCAGATCGAATCTATGATTTAAAATAATTATGGTAGAAAAAAAAAAAGACGGAATATCAAATAAATACAAGGTCTGATCACAAAGTATCGGAATGGTTGCTATGGTAACGGAACTAAAGTATGCAGAGTGAAGCCCCTTGACCTTGAACTTTGTTATAATGTTCTCGTTCGCTTCTGTTGTTTATAGCAGTACTTGGAAGGAAAGTGTGTAGAGAGTGGTCGTATCACAGAGCTTCCATCAGTCAACATTGCTTGTCCAGCAGTTTTGGGCCTTTCACAACATTCACCAGGTCCGACAACCGCCATTGTCCCTTGCAACTTTTTCCTGTTCAAAATCAAATTCCACTTGAAAGGGACAAGATTCCAGGACGTCGAGGCAATCCAGTAGAATGCGACGAATCAGCTGCTCGCTATCCCCAAAAAAGGAGTTACAGGAATGCTTCAGTGGAAACGATGCTGGATGAAGTGTGTACCTTCAGAAGCGGACTACTTCGAAGGAGATTAAATGTAGAATTGATATTTGTTGTAGTTTTCTTTTTATAGCACCAGCCTCGTTATTATTTTTTTTTCAAGACCTCGTACACAATTCGCATATTTTACTCAAAGCTCAATTATAGCGAAGCTGGCAAACTGAAAGAGTAATTGTAGAGTTTTCTCTTAAGTGGAAAAATTCTCGACTTAATAAGGTACGAAAAAAGCATATACTGGGATTACTAGGATCTACAGGAAGAACGTATCTTCTATCAGTCACATAACTTTCATTAAATGTAATTAACTTTCTTAGGAAATGGAAAGAAAAACAATAAAATTTTCTGGAGCAACATCAACATTTATTCTTCAAAATAAAGTCCATCATTCTCGATGATCTACTGCCAGCGATCAGCCAGCATCCGAATCTGTCCCAGATACCCGTCCACTGGCTTTGAATAAACTAAAAACAACTGTGAACAAGCTTCCTTCACTTTATCAAAATTGTTTAATCGATGGTCGCAGAGGAATTATACTATTGAGCGGAATAGGCCATAGGTTACTCGGATTAGCATCGGGATTGAATGGTGGATGTGGAAGAATCTCAACACTGTCAATCTGTTTGAATTTCTTAGTCAACCTGGCAGTGTGTGGACTCACATTGTCTGGTGAAACAAAGCCCGACCTCGATTGACCAAAGCAGGATACCCCTTTAGTTTGTTGTACACGCTTTTTAGCTGCTGGCAATACATGTTAGCGTTGATGGCGCGACTGTGTGGAACAAGCTCGAAATGCAATACTTCTTGGAAATTCCACCAGACAGAGATCAGGATTTGTTGTTTTCTTTCCGCTTTCTAAGTAAGTCTGGACCTTCTGACCAACTTTGTATTTTGTTATAATTGTTCTATTTCATTGTTCTTAATATCTTATTGAGCTTAAGAAAATCTACAGCAAGAACGAAACTTCTATACGTCATATAACTTTTATTACAGTATATTCTATTTCATTTTATTATGATTTATTGTTGTTAACTGGGCCAAATCTTCTATCCATCATGTAACTTATTGTCAGTATGTTGTCTTAATTGTTCTGTATCTGTCTATATTTCTGAAATGAGGTATTATGTACACTATTTACATTATTCGGACTATTGTCCTCATCTTTGTCACCATATTTATTACAACGTTTCGGCCGTTGTACACACAGGCCTTCGTCATGCTTAATGGATGTCTAACTAACGTTAGTTAGATCCAGTGACAGGACCCAAAGAGTATGAGTTCAATACCCGGTTAAGGCAGTGGAGAACTTAGAGAGAGGAATTAACAGGAGATGATTGACATCCATTAAACATGGCAGGTGGAACTAGAATAGTCTACCCCAGTGTGCGAAATAAAGGGTTCAGTTCGACATTCCAACCACCTGAAGAAGGCCGGAGCGTACAACGGCCGAAACGTTGTAATAAATATGGCGAGAAAGATGAGGACAATAGTCCGAATAATGTAAATAGTGTACATAATACCTCATCTCAGAAATATAGACAGATACTGAAGGGCCGAAACGTTGTAATAAATATGGCAACAAAGATGAGGACAATAGTCCGAATAATGTAAATAGTGTACATAATTGTTCTATTTTATTATTATTGATGTTAATCTCTTTTTGTGTCTAATTTATAATTTAAACTTATTAAGCGACGCGTTGCGCCTTCTCGGGCTTCTCAGCTGAAACGGAAACAGAAAGACTATATTGAATCCATTGCGAGGTCAGCTGTTAAGAAAGTCGGTACACTGTGTCGTGCGAGACAATTTTCCTCTTATATATCTATAAATCTATCATTCATCCATGCTTAGAATATTGCTGCCGCATATGGTCCGGTACCTCTGTTATTTACCTGGAGCTCCTTGATAAGATCCAAAGAAGAATCAGCAATATTAATGGTTCTGATCTGGCAGTTCGGCTTCAGTTGCTTTTTCACCGCTCTAGGGTTGCTTCATTCTGTCTTTTATCTAAATAATTTCATGGTAATTGTTCTGATGAGCTCTACGCTAAGTTAACTAGACTTTTAAAAAAAATTAAGCACATTATTAGACTGGCGTCGAGATCTCATCAAGTTACAGTTAAGCTGGCGAGATGTAGCCGTAAGTTTTATGCTAACAGTTTTTTTCTTGCACTTCTCGCTTGTGGAACTCCCTTCCGGATCCATGCTTTCCAGCCAACTTTAATCTGCAAAAATTTAAATGAATTGTCAATCGCTATCTACTGTCATCCTGACTACTCTTTTCTATTACCACTCATTACTAATGTTTTTGTTACTAATTCCTTCACACCTGTAACACATGTAAAAATGTATATATAAGAAAACAGTATATGGTATGGTAATTTATTCACACACTTATGGACTCTCCTAGCTATAAATAGGAGCAGGTACTGCCTTTTGAAGAGGGAAGTTTCCAGTAGTCAGCTCTGACAGTCGGACTGAACATTCTTGCTGTCACACTCTCGTTTGTATATGCTTGTATCTCTGTTTCTGTTAATATATTTGTTTAACTCAATTCCTCTCTTTGTGTCTTTATTCTTGGCCCTAACATGGCCACAAAACTATATGGTATAGGTTTGGTACTATCCGCGATTTCATGCATCCGCGAAGGCTCTTGGAACATAGCCTCTGCGGTTAAAAAGGGGACTACTGTACTGGTATAGTAGATTAATGATTGGCAAGTTTGTCTGGGAAACATCATTTCCTTCCTTCTGAAAGTGTTTAATCCATTGTTCTGTATTAATCGTATTGATGAAATATTATGCTGTGAAAGATTCTATTTGTCAAAGACGGACTTATTGATTCCCCCTCTAAGTAGAAATTCGAAGAAATCATTTGAAAGACAGACAATTTAAAAGTGATATTTTTCCTACATTCGTCATCATAGCCGATGAATTCAAACCCGATTGCGGTCAAAAGATCAATTTGGTACAAACATATACAGAGAAAATCTTTGAATGGTCCTGACACAAAAGAACTCCACTTCCGTTTTGCGAATACGCTCTTTCTTTTATAAAATTCAATTTTCTCAAGCAGAAATCGTTCGGGGTCAGTAGGAATTCTGATTGGTTCATGAATACGCTGAATAGAATCGTGATCAATATATTCTATTCTTTATTCAATCAATGGCGAAGCGTAGTAAACATATTTCAATCAGTAAATTACACACTCTTCCATCTTTGCTATTTAATCAGAAGCTTTGAAGCCATTTTTTATTTTATGAATAATTCAGATTGGTAACTTTCTTTATTTTTTGATAACTACATTTCGGGCCATGCATTTTCCCCACCTACCCCTTGTTATCTAAAATCCTTTCATTATTATTTGAATTATTTAAACGAGTCTCCATCTTTGTTGTTTCGGTCATTTTATTTTGGCCGGTGCGTTCTCACACTTTCCTCATTATGATATGTTGTAATGGAATGTTCCACTCTCCCTATTACCTATTTTGACTTGACTTGTATCGGTTTTCACCCTGGTCGGGTTGAACCGGTTTCCTCCCGAGCAAGTACAGCATCACGGACCATCACTGCCACGCTCGCCAGGTCACAAGAAATGGTGAGCCAATCGCGATTCCATCGTCGAAGACCAACTACTTGTGGACCCAATAGTACTGCTAGGTCATCATTGATTGTGCTAGCCCACACGTCCTCAGCTGCGCACCGAGGTTTTCGCCAGCCAGGAAGAGAAGGAGGGAGAAGTACATCGCGGATGACCTCTCCCTTCGGGCGTCGAGCTGCGTGCCCGAACCATCGTTGACGACGCTGGACCAGGACGAGTGGAAGAGGACGGAAACTCAGGCGACGACGTAGAGTGGTTGTGGGCACACAATCGATTCGGCGGCATCGTAGAATGCAGTGAAGGTAATCGTCGAACACTTCAAGCCTTCGTAGGTCAACCTATTACCTATTGTGGACTGACTATATCAGTAATATATGTAGGACATACCAGAGTCTGTCTGTCTGTCTGTCTATCTGTCTGAATGGCTTCCGGAATTGTTAGTCGACTCCCTCTCTCTCAGTAGTGTATTCTCTTTTACAATAAACCTCTCTTTCTTCCATATACGCCCGTGTTGCTGTTCCTTTCACTCGAGTACCACCTTTGTCTGTTTGTAACCTTTTTAAAGATACAACATGATACGAAAAATTTTCATTATCCGATGAATTAATTGGAATAGTGTCCTGATTTTGTTGTTTGGATCGAAACATTTCAATCTGAACCCAAATACATCACCTCGAACTATATTCGTGTCGTCTGTAATCTTTATCGGGAGCAAAGAGTTTGCATACTGATAGAGAATGAATTCACTGAATACACGAAAATAGAAATCTGATTAAGACAAAGATGCGTTTTATTTAACTTAACAATACTCAGAGAACTAGAAGTCTTAGCAGGATTTATTATTGACGGACATACTCAATAACATTACGATAATCGAATGACACAGTGTTTGGTGGTAAACTCAGAATGAAAACTGAAAGAACTGTATGACAAGTTAGTAAGGAAAGCAAGAAGAAAAGACTATTAACTGTAAGTAAACAGAATTATGGTCATCGCTAAAAGTAGTTAGAACACATGTTAACGTAACAATGCCATCAAAACAAATCCCCAACAATATTTGTTGACTACATCTACTACATGGTCTTTTTGGTTGCTGAAAAAAATGTGTGTATGTGTGTGTGTGTGTGTGTATGCATGCGTGTGTGTATGTATGTGTGTATGTATGTGCGTGTATCTATATGTGTGTATGTGTGCGTGTATCTATATGTGTGTATGTATGCGTGTGTGTATGGGTGTGTGTATATGTGTGTGTGTGGGTGGGTGTGTGTATATGTGTGTGTATGTACGTGTGTGCATGTGCGTATGCGTGTGTGTGGAGACAGACAGACAGAGATTGAATCACTTTGCGCCCCATTGCTAATATTTAAAAGCTATGCTTAAATTTATGACAATGCTACTCTCGCAGATCGATTTAATAATATAGTGAGTCCGGTACCAGACTCGTATTAGCTTAATAAACGAAAATCTTAATAACCATTTCTCCATTTACCAATGATTACCAAAATGGTTTAGTGGAGAATTATTACAGTATAGGGTGCCTCACACTTATGACCCTGTGTCCAACAATACTACATGTAGTCGATGTTTTTGTGTGTGTAGTTAACAATATTACTTTGACGCAAGGATAAAGTAAACCTCTAAAGAATAAGACATATTTGAAAGATGAACAAAGGCTTGAGATTTATAAAGCTCTGTAAATGTTATCTACATTCGTATGCTGCATGTTAAACACGAATTTATTGCGCGCTTTTTCGTCAGTCTTTAAGATGTGAAGGAAGAGAAGATAAAATATTTCAAAATAATCCAAGAACGCTCTCAAAATAGAACAAACAGGATGATGTAACACAACCGAGATAATATGATTGGCTGAAAATAAGATAAGAAAAGAGGAAGAAAGGGAGGGCAAGGAAAGTCGTAACTAGTCGAGCATAGCTTTGTCTGACTGGAGAAAAAAAGGCTTCAGGTTTCATTGTTATATTTGCTAACAGGGCATCTGGGGTAAAAAGAAAGAGAAAAGTGCTGTAGTGACAGAATAATAGAGACCATATAGAAAAAGGGAGAATTGGATAAACGAATCAACGGAGAGGGAAAAAGTCAAACAGGAATATTTAAGGTGGTTGGGTTTGAAAATGGCGAGATAGGCGCAGACAGAATTGTCAAAAACAAAATAAAGCCGAAAACGGAAATAGAGGAAATTTCACGAGAGGAAAATGGGAAAAAATAAAAATAAAAAATGCGAATTAAAGTAAAAGAAGAGGAAGATAAAAGAAACTCGAGAAATAAAGATAGAGTGAATGTAAAAGCGGAGGGTGGGGGATAAAGGAATGAAAGATAGAACTAAATAAACGAAAACGCGGTAGAGAAAATATCTGTGGTAAAGAACGAGAGGAAGGTAACAAGAAAGAAAGAAAGAAAGAAAGAAAGAGTGAATTTAAGAGAGTAGGGTAGATAGATAATAGAAGGAAAGCGTGAACAAAGATAATCGAACACACGGAGGAGGAAATCTGGGAGGTAAAGCAAACAAGCAGAAAAGAAAGAAAGAAAGAAAGAAAGAAAAGAAAAGAAAAGAAAAAGAAAGAAAGAGTGAATGAAAGAGAGTGGGGGAATGAGAAAAAAGGGGGAAAGGCAGAAGAAAAGAACAAATGAGCAAAAGGAGAAAATGTGTGAGATAAAGTAAGAACAAAGGAAAGGAAATCTAAACGATAAAGAAAGAAAGAGAGAGAAAAAAAGAAAGAGTGAATGTAAGAGAGTAGTGTAAGGAGATAATAGAAAAAAGCGAGAGAAGTAAAAGATAAACGAAAACACGAAGAAGAAAATGTCTGAGATAAAACAAACAAAAAACTGGGTGAAGAAGAGATGGATTCATACCTTACCCAAGGGTATTTGCCCGTAAGTGAACATTAATGAATTCGACTGGAATTCCCAGGGCCACTGAAAGCGCACTGGATCCAGGGCTTTCTCACTCCTGTTAGTGAAACGCCTCCCTGATTGACCATGTCTTCATGGATGTAGTCGTACTCCCCAGACTTTATCAATTGCGGTTTGGCGGGGCTATTTAATCCATAGTTGGGGGTTTTGAATTCAGTGTTATCGTTCCCCTATACCGGTTGCCAGTCAAAACTATAGGACCCAGTTTGTCCAACTATTCAACCCATAGCTGGGGGAGAAGAGATACATCAATACCTTTAACAGAGGTTTTGTACGTAAGTGAATGTAACGAACCCAACTGGAATTCGAACTCGGCTCCCCGATTTCTGAATCCGAGCAGCTATTTACCCCACAGTACCTCGATACTAACCACTATAATATCACTGCTTAATTCATTACAGGGACTATACACTAAATATAACAATGATCTATGTATCTATATATTGCCTGTATTGAAGTAATATGTTCTTCTGTTATTATATGAAACATTCACAGGCATATATTTCGCTCAGTACACTGTCTACATGTCAGTTCAAAAGAACACGCTGAATTGTATGTAGAAAATATGATGATATTGTTATTGTGCTATAGTCGAAAAGAAACAAAGAAAAAAGAAGCAAAAAAAAAAAAAATGAACATGTATGACATTGTCACGACATTTTGGGTTCGCTAGTTTCGACAATAAATTGTTAGCGATCGCTACGAAGCACCTGTAAAAATGGAACACTTCTTGTCTTTCGCTTTTTTTCTTACTAGCAAGCCATAGGAGTGACTGTAACGGAAGCTTGTTACCGAGCACTGGGATATCTTTCCTTTTAGTCGCTAACCTTTCACACACACACACACACACACACACACACACACACACACACACACACACACACACACAATTCCTGTAATGTCTTCTCTCTCTCTTTTTACTCAGTTATATACGAACTAAAATATAAAATATCGCCTTGTTGAAATTCATTCATTTCTTTACACTCGTGATTTACTTGTATAAAATATCGTTGCCAGTCTTTTTTCGTCTAACAAGTTGTGCAGAGGTGTTTGTACCGGTCATTGTACCGGCTGTGCAGGGGTGTTTGTACGGTCATTGTACCGGCTGTGCAGGGGTGTTTGTACGGTCATTGTACCGGCTGTGCAGGGGTGTTTGTACGGTCATTGTACCGGCTGTGTCACAGCTAAGTCTCCTTAGCTGTTTTCAGACTACTAAACCAAAGTTGCACTGTCTCCATTTGTGAAAGTCAAATCGGCCATCTCTTCATCAGGAGAAAGGATTTATTGTAGCAGTTGAACAAGGCGTATGGACTATATTGGCTACTTTTATTGTTCCCCAGTAGAAAAATTTTGCCCACTATTTGTCAGTGACAGAGAGGGTGAAAGTAAGAGAAACTACCCAATCTCAACCTTTTACAGACCATGTGCTCTTTTATTGTTCTCCAGTAGGAACATTTTTTCGACTATTTGTCAGTGACAGAGAGGTTAAAAGTGAGTGAAACTTCCCAACCTCAACTTTTGCAAACCATGTACTCCTAACAAACGAAAAATTCTGACTAAAAGAATTTTGGAGGAAGAAACACCTTTTTTTTAACTCGGAAATTTCGTGATTTTCGCTAATTGCTGATTTGCCAATTTACGGTTCAATGAAAAAGTATCGCCACAACCTGCTGCTATTCATTTTTTTTGCGAGACTAGTGTCTCTCAACAGACCCAATCAAATATATCTTATTTCAGAAACACGATAGGTTTCCAACGACTTTATTTGTTCTTTATTAGGAGATGTTTTTCTTAATTCTTAACCTCAAACAAACCTATTTTATTTTACATCGACAATTTTACAGGTGTTTAACGACTAACTATACGTGGCATGGTGATTCAAAGCTGTGAAGGTCTGAACTGGTGTAACAACGGAATGTAGTTCGCTGATAACATCTATCATGAAAACAGCGGTAAGGCAGCGACAGGCGAGCAACGTTCCGTATGTAAGAAAGATGTTGAAGGGTAGAAAACAGTTCATCACCCACAAGGCCACGCAAGCGCTTCTGAACTCGTCCGAGACTGAAAGTTAAGGATTAGGCAGCTCCGGCCCAGATGTGCTAGCAATACTCAATTTTTGGTCGGATCTATCTCTTGTTGATATATTCAGTGTGGTGACATTCATTTACATAAATACAAGGTAGGTTATTCCCTGCTTTCCATTGCTCTTCTTATTGTCAAGTGAGTGCTAAATTCTCCAAGCCCTCCTTTCTCTATATGCGTGCCAGAAATGTCAGCTGTCTCTAAGTGTAAGTGTTATTTTAGTTTCCATTTTGCTTAAAGTTTCTTCGTTGCTCACAAACTCTATCCATGATGTTCTCAGCATCCTTCTGCATAACTATATTTCGGTTGCCTCAAATATCTTCTTTATCTGTTTGGAAGTTGTCCAGTGTTCCCTGTCATATTGGAGGATAAATATTGGTTAGGTGTTCAGCACTCTTTTTTTTTTAACGAAATCTTCCTCTGCTTTAATACTCTGCAAAGCCCAAATTCTATAATTGCTTGATTATAACTCCATTTCGTAGCTCACATTCCTGCAGACGACCATACATTCCGTCTTGTTACAGAATATAATTAGTCCTTTCTTTTCACTTTACTTAACTACCTTGTCTAGGAGTACTTTCAGTTTCCTTTCTATCTGCTATCAACATGGAGTCACCTATGGCGTTAAGATTGCCCCCGTCAATAATAAATCCTGGTAGAATGTCTAGTTCTCTTCGTTATTAAGTAAATCCAGTGAGAATATGCATCCATTTCTTACACTTCTTATATATATATATATATATATATATATATATATATATATATATATATATATATATATATATATATATGGGATCTTACCCATAATAATAATAATGGACTATTCCATACTTAATAAATACTGCGCCTCAGGAGTAGGCAAGGAGTCAGTAGTTCAAGTCGAGTCAAGAGTCGAGTCAGAGGCAGTCTGAAACAGAGTCGCGTTCAGACAATTACTGCAAGACATTGAAATAGTGATACTAGTCGAGACTACATTGTTCTCTCTACTAAACCTGATTGTTCATACTAACACTTTCTACTTCTCTGTATATATTCCTGTTTGTAATATATCTGTGTTATTCCATACCTGTGTTCGAGTTCTTCTTTATTGCTTCTACCTTGGACTATTACCGTGGTACAAGGAACCGGACCATAACAATATATATATATATATATATATATATATATATATATATATATATACGTAAAGGAATTATATCACTATAACTGAGAGAATAGAAAAGTCCAGAGCAGATAACATTAGAAAGATTTTAGCGTTTCATGAAAATAAGATACAACGTTTAAAAACGCACTATCCAACCGGACTTAATCATAAATTTAACAATATAGATAGTATTAATATATAACCCTACAAATCAAAACCTACCCACATTTCTCATCCACACAAGACAGACATACTTACGGAGGTGTTGAGGCCTCACACTTATAAACCCACCCACACGAATATACACACTTACATCATACTCACTCACTCCCTAATGAGCCAAATGATAACAAACACCCATAGTAATATACACGCTTACATACATCATACTCACTCACTCCCTAAGAACCAAATAACACACACACACACTTAACAGAGACACATCCCCTTTCCAGGAACCAATAAAACTGTCAAAATGACCAGGGGAATTCAGAGCAGCATGAATCAATCCAGCTCTTATCTCAAATAACAACTTGAAAGAGACTGTTTGACCAACACAAAGACTGACCAAAATTCATGTTAAAAACAAAAAAACAAAAAACAAATGAAAACTACAGACAAAAGTTCATTTTCTCCATCAATAGATTCATTTCTGTAGTTCACTGCTACCAGCAAGCAGAAAATTATTTTTCTCCTGATGATGGCCATGATGGCCGAAACTAGTCGAGGAATCTAAATGAAATAATAATAAAGAAGAAGGAATATTAATATACAACCCAGTGTGTCTGAAGATTTTAATTTTTAATATTTTTCAATTGTATATATATATATATATATATATATATATATATATATATATATATATAAACCTAATGAGCTAGACAAACCTACCCAGGTTTCACCTAAGCGGATCGTCAGGGAAAGCTGGCTAAAGAGGCAAAAGAGAAACAGCATATTTATAGGCGATAATCAAAATCATACCACGTGACCAAAGAAAAAGAAAAATAAAAACAAGAAAAACACAACATCGGGGGGGGGAAGATTTATTCGAACGTCTAAAAGTTTGGGGATATTTACGAAAACACGAACAATAAAGGTGGAATGACAATACAAACAGGGGAGATTAGATCTAATTCAATAACCAAGATTTTCTATGCCTACATATGTTAAGGATGTCGGTTTTAGAGTTTAATAGATCGTTAGGTGGATTATATAAAGCTATGGCTAATTTCTCCTCAGTACATAACTTACAAAATTTTTGGCCAGCTTTATATTTGGGATATTTTTTTTAATATTTCCCATTTAAGGTTGGGTTCCTTATTGTTTTCTTGTCTAGTTTTCCATACATAGGTGGATAGCGTGGTATTTTAGTTTTGTTTAGTTTTTTCGTTTTTAAAACTACTCGTGTGATTATAATATCTTTTTTTTAAAAATATCCTGAGTAGCTTCTATGTACACTTTAGTGTTTGTATCCTCCCTATTCTTATAAATTTTCGCCTGGTAAACCATGCATTCTTGTTGACATTTTCCCTGTAGAGGGCAGATGTTTTTGTTCCTACAATTACAACTAGGCAGGCTATTACGTGGATTATCCCTAGTTTTTTCTTATTCAATCCACTAATTAAGGTCCCTACATTAGGCATGCAACAGTAACTAAGTTTTACATTATTTTTATTGAATATTTTATGCAACTCAGTTTTTTGGGTAAATTTTGCTCTAATAAGTTAAAAAATATTTTGCCAATTTTTGATTTACCGCCAAATTAAAAGGAGGGTTAAACCACAAAATATTTTTCTGCCTATTTTTACATTTATTCTGAGTTCTTTTATAACTGTTTATGTCAATATATTCCAGTTTGTTTTTATGTCCACTCTTAGATAGGGCTTCCTGGTAAATTGTTTTATTGGCCTCGAAAATGCCTTTATTAGAGGAGTTGATTGAAAGTCTATAGCTAATGTTTTTGGAATATGTCTTACGATATGGGCTGGGTGATTGGATTTTACATTTAAATATTGGGGGTCTTGGTTCTCTTTTTATACGGGGATATAGTACCATTTTGTAAGTTTAACGTAATGTCTAAATAAATGGTAATTTTCAGATTGGTTTCAATTTCAAGATTGAATCCGAATTTTCTAAAAAACCAGTGTAGTTCTTTTACGGATAGTGTCAGATTTTGGGGGGTTACTCTTATCCACTATAATTAATCCGTCGTCGTGGTACAACCCATGGTTATTTAAATCTATATAGATCAGCAGGCACCCTACTAACTCACACACCTCTGCTCCATCATATGCTCCCATGGGGTTGTCAAAACTGTTAACGTTTACTTGTGTCGGGTTTTTTTCTTTGGGCTTTGAACCTGTATCTGTGCGATATTTTTCGACAGACTTTCATGTTTCTAGCTCTTTCTTTTTTTAAAACCTTTTTTTCCTTCGAGATCAATTTGATTATTGGCAAATCAAAAATTCGAAGGTTTTTCGAAACGAGTGTAGTTACATATATATATATATATATATATATATATATAATTGTTTATTTAAAATTTATAACATGAATATGTTATAAAATCACTACAAAAATAGCCATTTTGTTTCAACACCTCTGGTGTCTTATCAAGTGATGATGTTAAATGTAGATTGTAGAATAAAGGTTTTAAAAGGTTCAAATTAATTAACCACCCCTCATAAAGGGAAACGCTGTTACATAAACTGGAATGACCAATCAAAATACAAGTATACGAGAATTCAAAAAACTTGACAACGAAGTAAGGTAATAATAACTATTAAATGCTTTAAGGTCAGGTTTTTACTAAAATAGAATTTATTTTAACTAATAAGTATTAAATTGTACGATAAAATTTGAAATTAAAATTAAAAACTACCAATTTCAAAAATGTAAATTTAATCTAGATTGAGTTTAAAATTTTAAAATTATTGAGGAAAAAATAAAAAATACATATGTTATTCTATTCATTTTGTTTCTATTGAAATTACGTTGGAATAAACGTTAAGATCGACTGCCCTTAACTTAATGACAACATGGATACATGTGTAGACATGGGATTATGACATCTTGCGAAAGACAATACAAACATAACCAGATTATAATATATAAGCACGCAGACATATTTAGATATATAGACACACAAAAAAGTAACTAGACAGGAAATATTTACTCGACCTTTAAAAAAAAAAACACACACACACACATACACAATGAAATGTGCATGCAATTTACTATACACAGACACCGAAAAAGATACGTACATATACCCACATACATTGACATAGAAACTCTGATATAACACTCAAGAAATATTCAAGATTGAAGGTGTTATTAAACAAATTCTAGCCACATATTAAAATATAACTTATACGGGCCAATTGATAGATAGATAAAAATGGTCTAATAGAACAGAGAAACAAACAATAGGTGAAGAAAGGACATTAAAATAGATATATATGTATAAAAATAACACCATCTAATATATAAAAAACGAAAATAAACGCCTAATTGTACATTAGGTGAAAGAAAATAAGAACTACCAACAAATATATGTGTACAGTGTACACAGATTCATCAGTACAGACAGAAGTGCAGAAAAGCCAACCTATAGACAAACATATACACACATATATACATATACACGCATAAACACATACACATATATATATATCTACACATATACACGCATAGGCATGCGCATATGCATATATACACATACAGAAGCGAGCATAAATATATCAACAACTTAAAAAAGTAAACAAACCAAATATAAATATATATACATACATACACATACATACATATACACACATACATACATATATATAAAAATACATAAATATATGTATGTATATATAGATAGGTGTGTACACACACAAACACATACACACACATATATATACATATATATACATACATATACATACCTATAATTACAAGTATATATATACGCCCATACACATAAACACATACAAACTCAACTATATACATACATATACATACATATATACATATACATACATAAACATATATACACATACACACATACACATATATACACGTATCCCTACATACATACATAAACATATCCATACATGCAGAAGTACACGTAAATAGAAATATATACGTCAATAGAAATATATATACACAATACATCTAGACATATATATGTACCTATATATACATATATTTTATCCCCCTCTCCTTTTTCCCCCTTTTTTACCTACTTTTAATATATATATAAAAAAATCTAACTTACATATATATACATATATACACATCCAGCAGTACAAAAACACATACACATACATACACACACATACAGACATGAAAAACACAGTATACGTATACCAACATATACCCATATCAACAGAAGGACCATCAGGTAATAAAAATAATAACCTATAAAATTTACAATGACATATCATTGTCATTGAAAGTATTACAACCCCTATAATAAGTTAGATTTATAACGGTGTTTACAGTTAACTGTTAGTTCATATCTTTGATTTAAGAGATGGGTCTTATTTTTAAACTAATTATTTCAAATTTTTCGTTAAGACAAAGATAATATGGGTCATATAGGGAGTTACATGTCCGGGCTTTCCTGATTAATTTCCATTTAACAGTAGGTGTTTTATTCTTTTCTTTTAGACTCAAAAAATACTTGGATAATGCTGTCATATACTTATAATTACTGTTATTAAAAGATTGCATATGCCCCCGCCAATGTTCCTTGAATTCCTTGATTCATGGTACTACCAATGTAGAATTTTTTTATATTTGGGTTTTCTAGTGTAGAGATTGTATTAAGATAAACTACAGATCTAGTCAAACAATCATTCTGTAGTGGACAATTATTTGGATTCCTACAATTGCACAAGTTGTTATTCGTGTCATTATACTAAGTAGTGCTGCTTGCAATCTGGTGAGTAAACACGTTTTTTGAGTCCCTATACTTGTTAAAGACTCTGTTGTTATGTTTTTTAATTATTTTGTCGAGGTTATTTGCACAACTGTAGCTTAATTTCAGGGTATTAGGATTAAATATTTTACTAAGTGGGTTAGTTTCTGGATTGGGGAAATGTTTCTTGATGAGATTTAGAAATATAGGTCCTAATTTAGTTTTAACCATTATATTGAAAGTGGGAGTAAACCAAATGATCTTTCTAGATCTTTTTTTCTTATTAAGGTTGTAATTCACCGGGTTTCTATATTGAATAGTGGTATTTTTGTATCCACTATTTTTAAGGGCAGAATTGTAAAAATCACGATGTTTATTAAAAACATTTTTTTAGAAGAGTTAGTACTAATCCTAAATCCAAAGGAGGAGGGTATGTGTTTGATAACTGAAGGGGGGGTTGGAGTTTGGATGCACGTATACTGGGTTGGAATTAACCTTCACATTATATTAGCAATTGCACGCTCTAACATTACACAACCGTTAATAAATAGCTCATTCTTCAAAACATCTTTCGGTCTGCAACACATTTATTTCGTCTTCCAGTTTTGATTCTAAAGGAAAAAAATACAGCCTGATGATGGACACAGAGGTCTTTGAAAGTACTAGCTGAATTAAAAAATACACCATATCCATTTTATACATAAGGATCTCATCATTCAGTGGATTATTAGTAGTATAATGCTTATAATTATGTCTACTAGCGATGGGATTTCGCCAATAATTGCATTAATATTACTAATTGATTCAAGGTATGATTAACTCTTTGTAATATATATATATATATATATATATATATATATATATATATATATATATATATATATATATATATATATATATAATTAAGATAAACTTAGTTATATATATATATATATATATATATATATATAGATATAGATATAGATACAGATACTAGATACACCTAGTGAGCCAGACAAACCTACCTAGGTTTCCAAACTTTCCCTGACGATCCGTTTAGGTGAAACCTAGGTAGGTTTGTCTGGCTCACTAGGTGTATCTAGGTCTGCTCTACGGTTGTATTGAGCTCTTTTGTTAGTTAGTTGTTACTCGTATCGGGGTTTTTTCTTTGGGCTTCAGACCTGCATCTGTGCGATTTTTTTGTCGGCAGAAGTTCATATTTGTAGCTCTTTCTTTTTTAAAACCTTTTTTTTCCTCGAGATTGATTTGATTAGCAAATCAAAATTCGAGGGTTTTTCGAAACGAGTCTAGTTATCTATATATATATATATATATATATATATATATATATATATATATATATATATATATATACTTGCTTAAATCGTTTTCCCAGTAAAGGTTCTGGATTATTCTACTATTTTTCTAAATTAAATAAGTTTTCTTGACCGTACACACAGAGTTTTCTATGCTAGCCTATCAAATGCCATTCCTTAATCTATGAAATTTAGGTATAGGCTTTTCTGCATTTGTATTGCTCGCTCGCTCGGATAGCATTCGGATGATGAAGATAACCTTTTTTTTATTCTAGTGTTTTGGATGAAGACACACTGTAGATCAGAATGCTGATCATATGTTTATTTAGGCGTTTCATTAAACCGATTGTCCGATGGAGCTCGCATTCATTTTCACTTGACTTCTTATGCAATGCCATGAAGATGGATCTAGGAAGGTCGTATATTTCATCTCTAAGTTCAGTATTCCTCCCAATCCTGAAATTGTCCAAGATTCTCCGTGTTTCAATTTCCATCTGATTCTGCTTCTTTATTCATTGTGGCCAGTGCTTTTCTTACTTCGCATTTATTACTACAGGTTTTTCTATGCTTTTACGCTGCATGTTTCTCTCTATCGGCCTAGAAGCGTTCTTCGATGTATTTCTTCTATCATAGACGCATCTGTGCCTTCTCTATTATTAGCGTTACTAGTTTAAATTTCATGCTTAATGGGGCTCCTTGTTTGGAACATTATTTGGGACTGAAGCTCTCACAAAACCCCAAATGGAACTCATATAAACGTTCCATTGCTAAAGACTTCGGAAAATGATCAGTTCTCTGTACAGTCCCAGAAAGTACCTGCTTCCTCCTGCCATGCGCTATATCAACAAGAGATAGATCCAACCAAAAATTGAGTATTGCTAGCATATCTGGGCCGGAGCTGACTAATCCTTAACTTTCAGTCTCGGAAAGGCATGGCCTTGTTGGTGATGAACTGTTTTCTACCCTTCAACATCTTTCTTACAGACGGAACGTTGCTCGCCTGTCGCTGTTTTCATGATAGATGTTATCAACGAACTACATTCCATTGTTACACCGGTTCAGACTTTCACAGCTAGGAATCACCATGCCACGTATAGTTAGTCGACTCATCTTCATTCCTTTCATATTCCATTAGTAAGGAGTATGTTCCACTCAGGAATCATCTTCTCCAGAACTGTTGCAATGTGGAACAAACTCCCGAATAGGTACTTCCATAACCACTACCATATTAACCTCCTCAAGTCTAGGGTTAACTGTTAACTATCTTACATATCCTCATAATATGATCCCTTCCTTCCTCCTTATACGCTCTTAGTAACCATCTTTTGGTAACTATACCTTGAGTGGCACTTGGACCCTGTATTGGATGAACAATAGTAAAAAATGCATCCTGTCAATGTGCATGACATTTGTTCTGTTATTTCCGTTATATTTTATGTATATCTGATATGTCTATGTTCTTCGGTTTTTCTCTCTCTGCACACATCTCATTGAGTTATTCATCTTTTGCTTGCTTGCATTTATACCTATGATTTACTTCTTGAAAATAGAAAGGCAGTAACTTAAAAACTAGGAAGGTAGACACATAAAATCGGTGACAGTTAAACATAGGAAAGCAGTTACTAAAAATAGGAACGCTGCCATCTAAATATAGGACGCCGGTCACTTAAAAAGGAAATGGCCACTTTCAGCTTTTAAGTTTCTGTTGTTCCTGTTTTTCTTAGTATTTCACTATTGCTCCCATGTTATCTACATGGAATTATCAGCATTCGTTGGTAGAAGTCTCTTCTTCATCTGTGAGAAAATTTCCCAGCATTCACTGCTATATAGAACGTAAGATATTACATAACAGTTTAGCTCTTTTTTTTATTTCTAAAGAATGAATCTCAAGAGTATATCAAGTCCCTCACTTGAACAAAGATTAGCAGTAACGATGAGATATATGCAACTATCTTAACCACTAGGTAACATCGTAGTGCAATGTCTTTAAAAAAATCTTCAAGTACTTGTATCTAATATTTTATTTTAGGGCATTGGAGAAGGTATCAACAAGATACCAGCAGAGTATGGCATCACTGCTGGTGGGTGTGGTTATTTGTAAACTAATCAAAAAGATTAAACTTAGGAATTTGTTTGGAAAAGAACAATGCAGCCATGTCTCTAAATGTTCTCTCGAAACTCACATTCTATTTAATGATGAAGTCAGAAGTCAAAAGATAAACTTTTGGGTCGAAGGTGTGCGCATTGGTACATATAAACTAAAATGCATAACATACTTAGTGAACTTAAGTGTAAATAGCTGGCTGAACAAGGTTTAGGAGAAATAACAAAAATACAAAATTTATTAAGAGCTGCAAAGAACAGGAAATTGTGGAGAGCCCTGACTGTCTATGTCCTAAAGGGGTACGGTACAGAGATGAAGATCAAAACATAACTGGGAAAAAATTTAAGAAAAAGTTTTTACCATGGAAACCTATATAAAACACAATGGCTAATTTGAGACATTTTAACAGTTAATAAAATCTTAAAATATATCCTTGAACATGTCAATGATATTTGTCTATAGGAAATATGTTAAAATAAAATGCAAATATAGTGATTTCATATAGAAATAAAAATGAATGAAAGAAAGTTGAACTGAAATTATAAATCGAGATATTTAATTGTTTTTGTTTTCTATGACTTTTATAATCAAATGATTGTTTTCTTTATGGCTTTCTGTTATTAAATTATTTTTTTTAATGTCATTTTCCTTTAGTACAGAGCTTCTTAAACTTTTGTACTTATGAACCCCATTTTTCATAAAGATTTTTCGCAACCCCAGGTATTAACCAAATACATCCGTTGTCAATGCACTTGCGCGTTTTATTACCGTGGCGCTTGCGTGGCACGTCACCTTAATAATCGTGCGTTTCTGAAATAACATACAGGCATTGAACTGAAATTCAAGTGTTTAATTAAATTTAATTTTCGCGCCCCCAGCATTTCGCTTCGCGACCTATAGTTTATGAAGTGTTGGTTTAATCTAGCCTTGTATCACATTCTTATGGGCGCCCTGGAAAATACGTAGAACGATTGATCGATAAAACAGTTTGTTGGGGAAAGATCCCTTGGGTCAGCGTTTGAATAAAAAAAAATGATCTTTAAACGTAGAATACACAAAAATTTTAACTGTAATTCACCATGGCTTCATTTGTTCAAAGCAATTTGTAATCATTAAACTGAGATTGTATACAGCTGATAGTTTAGATCAGCGCTTCATAAAATCTTTTCATTCATAACCCTATTTTTCATGACGAGATTTTTCGCGACTGCAGGTATTAACCAAGTAAACTGAAAATATATCCGTTGTCACTGCACTTTAGTTGCAATGGCGCCGCATATGCGTTTTATTACCGCAGCGTTTGAGTGTCGCATCACCTTAAATATCGTGCGTTTGTGAAATAACATAGAAACTGAAATTTAAATGTTCAGCACTTTGCTTTGCGACTCCATTTGTCTAAGAGGCGGTGATTTACTACATTGTTGAACATGTCTTAGCTTTTTGTACTTTATTATTTCTAAATTGCTATGTCTGCTTTGGAAAGATGGGGGAAATATTCCCGTTTCCTTTTCAACAGTTTTGAAATGTTCTTCTTCCGGAGTGGCTTCTTCCGGAGTGGTTTCCACGTAAGTCTAGAAAAATAATCCAATCATTTATTTAACCAATAGATGTGGAGAGGGAAATAATAAGTGGATTTATGCTTTCCACAAATAGCATTTGTGCTATGTAAGCGCAATAGGCCAGGACAGAAATTTCTTTCTATCTCTCTCTCTTTTTTTTTTTAATTTCCCCTCATGTAAGGCAACAAACTCCACTAGGATAAAGTGCGTTATTGAGAGGGAAAGAAACAAAGAAGACAATAAAAGAAACAGAAGATGACGATTGACATTCCAATGAAAGAGAATTCCACAGGCGAGAAGTGCGGAAGCAGGCACTATTAGCAGAGAACTTACGGTTACCACTTGTAATTTAAACAGTGACATTATGAGAGATCCTGTCACTGTAGTCTTTCTTTTTTATCTTTCGTGTCTCCTCAGCACGTAGGCGATCATGGCGTTCCACAACTTCCTGTTCTTTAGAGCTCTTAATAAACTTTGTCTTTCTGTTCTCCAAAGCTTGTGCCGTCATCCATTTACTCAAGCTCATTAAGTATATTAATACACTTTTGTGCAAATTAATTGAAACAACCGCTTTAGTTACCTTTCTTTCACCATACGGTTAGTTTTAGACCCACTGAATTGACAGGGTCTAATCAATTTCTATTTCTTGCTCAGATTAGGTCATTTGAAGTGGTGTGCAGTAATATAAATCTATTTTCGGGGTATGTGATGAAATTTGTTTGGGCTTAAAAATATTGGGTCATCTGTGATTGCATCAGATTTTTATCACGCCCAGACACTATTGTCTCGATTGTCGATTAGTTATCCTACGGCCATTGTCTGCAATGGACGTTACTTCAAGAAAGCGTGCGAAAATTGTAACGCTGCACGAACACACTGGCAAGCCTTACCAGTAAGCAAATCAAAGTACTATAGACTGGAACGGAAACTATGCTGATTTAAATCCAATCGAGAATCTGTGGTCAGTCTGCAAGGAAAGACTTCGTGGAATGGACATACGAAGTACTAAAATGTGCAATGGGTCATGTTTCATTGGAAAAATACGAAAAAAAAGTAAATAATAACGGTATTATTCGTTTTGTTCCAGTTAATTTGCACAAGGGTGGACGTTGTTTTCCTCTGTCCCTCTTGCCCTCAAACTATCCCTCTTTCCTCATTATATTCCCCAGAAACCTCAAATATCGCTTTCTGATGTTAAGTATTAGTTTCTTTTGTGTTTCCATTTTTTCAAAAATCTTCGTCGTTACTCACATGTTCGGTCCACGGCATCTCAAGCATCCTTCTAAATTCCTAAAGTCGATGTATCAAAGAAGAAAGTTCATTCTAACAATTACCATGAAAATATTTATATAAACTGCAAAGGGTTGATAAACCGTAAAACACGAATCAATCAATCAAACCATCTTTGAGAATATTGCATCACCTGGGGTTACCCTCGGTTTTCACTTAACGTTGATGTCTATGCAGAATCCATATACTTTTGGCATACATTTGCTATAGCAGAGGAAAACGTTAGCAAATGCTACACCGCTTCCGCGGCTGTCATAGCTACACTAACTCTTTACCTATTACGTCACACATGCATCATCCCGATGATTTCATTTCTGCGAAGCCATACACTGCACTGCTGTGTTTAAAGTTTTGACGCTTAAAGTTTATATTGTGTTCCTTCACTGAAGTCTTTTTTTATTAATGTTTACCCAGTACCAGTCCCACGAGCCACTCAAGTTAGAGCGTTTCTGAATGAGTTGTATGAATGTAAGAGCAAGAGGAGGCAAGAAGTGCAGTTTATGACGATATGCGGAAACAGTTAACAGATGACAGTTACCTCTAGACTTGACGAGGTTAAGATTGCCGTGACCAAGAAAGCATCCTCTCGGGAGTCTTTCCACAAAGTAGGAGTTCTTGGAAAGAAGCTGGAATTTTTTTTCTTCCTAATGGGAAATGAAAGGAATGTGGATGGTTCGTCCCTGTGTATGCAGCATGGTGAGTCTTAAAACTGGTTGATGGGATGCAGCTTGTCAGAACATTTGCCATGGAAATAGCGATAGAGTTGCGAGAGGCCCATGAGGTTTTATATGCGGGAATAGGGTTGTAAAGTGAAAAATAATTCATCAACCACAATGATTTTGAACTCTATCAAGACTGGAAAGTATTGAGATTTAACAATGCCCCTGTTCTAATTAATTATTCGACGTTAAATTGGCTCAATTGGAAAAAAATATGTTTTTGATTAAAACGCATATGCGTCATTTGGGGTTGGATTTTGAATTCGATTGTATCTCTGCGTCACGTGTGCTTTTACTGATGTCGTCTGCTAGATTCCGTCGATGTTTTTTTCTGGTCTTTCGTTTTCTTTCGTTTACTCCTTTGTTTTTTCTTCGACATGCTTTTATTTACGTTTCCAATTTTCTATCTTTTTTTAATTGCAATTTTCCTTCTCCCCCACTTGTTACTTTGCCATTTTCTCTTTTCTCTCTGTTTACACACTATGAGAGATGTCTTGATTCCATTTTATCTTATTTTATTTTCATATGCGCTACAGAAGCTGTATTTTTCTTTTGAAATTCCATTGTCAGAAAAAAATAATGAAAGAATCAAATAAAAAAAAGTTTTCTCATTGTTCTATCTGATATAAGGTTTTATTTTTCGTTTTTCTTTCTTTTATCTTTCTTCCCCTTTAGTATTCTTTCTTTCTTTCTTTCTTTCTTTCTTTCTTTTTGCTCCCCTTTATCCTTTTTTGTTGTTTACTTATCTTTCTCTGCTTTCTTTCTCTGCTTTCTTTCTTTCTCTTTCTTTCTTTCTTTCTTTCTTTCTTTCTTTCTTTCTTTCTTTTTGCTCCCCTTTATCCTTCTTTGTTGTTTACTTATCTTTCTCTGCTTTCTTTCTCTGCTTTCTTTCTCTGCTTTCTTTCTTTCTCTTTCTTTCTTTCTTTCTTTCTTTTTGCTCCCCTTTATCCTTCTTTGTTGTTTACTTATCTTTCTCTGCTTTCTTTCTTCTCTCATTCTTTCTTTTCTTAATGCGCTTTCTCTGTTCGCCATTTCTTTTCTATTTATAAATCGAATCTTCTTTCATGGCATTAGAATTTACTTATGTTTCTGATCCAGCATCTTTACTTTATTTCTTACTCTACTTATACATTTACTGCTTGTATTTCTATCCATCATTTCCTGAGGCACACTTCTTGTCCGGCCATTTTAATAAAACCAACATTTGATCAGAGCGTTTTATTTACATGTACTATTTGTGTTACTATAAATCCGTTCGTCAAGCAATTCGTCAAGTCTTGTCTTACAGGCTTCTAACCAAGAATTGATCAAAACTTTCCCCCAGATTTAATATTTGTGTTTCTATCAATCTTTTCTGTAAGTGAAAACCATGTCGTCAGGCCATCTTTAAATACGAACAACATTTAACCAGAAATTTTTATTCAAATTTACTATTTGTGTTTTTATCAATGATTGCAAACCGTGTCGTCAAGCCGATTTTAAAATCCAACCAACATTATATGTTTCTATCAGTTATTTTAACATGGATAAGTTTTTTGTTTTTCTTGATTTTGTTTTATTTTTTTTTTAATCATTTCACCCCAAGCAAGGCGGAAGTACCACTAGTACGCAACCGGATACAGAGATTGTAAGAAATGGAAACGACTTATGAAAGGATAAAAAGAAGAAAGGAGAAGGATAAAAAGAAGGGAGGAGGAGGATAAAAGAAGGGAGGAGGAGGATAAAAGAAGGGAGGGGGATAAAAAGAAGAAGGGAAGAGGAGGATAAAAAGAAGAAGGGAAGAGGAGGATAAAAAGAAGGGAGGAGGATAAAAAGAAGAAGGGAGGAGGAGGATAAAAAGGAGGAGGGAAGAGGATAAAAAGAAGGAAGGAAGGAAGGAGGAGGATAAAAAGGAGGAGGGAAGAGGATAAAAAGAAGAAGGAAGGAGGAGGATAAAAAGAAGAAGGGAGGAGGAGGATAAAAAGAAGAACAGGGATCAAGGCAACAGAAGATATCGATTGACATTACATTTAAATTTTTGAAGATTATATTTATCAGGGAAGCAGGTGAGGAGAAGGGAGTTCCACTGTCGGGAAGTGCAAGATTAGAACCTGTTGGAGGCGATTACATTGAACTGTTTCGACAGTAAAAGGCTGGGACCGAGATGCCAAACTAGTAGTACGCTTAAATTCATGCAATCAGGGCACCAGTGAAAATAGATCGTCAGAGCAGTTACCATGAATATATTTGTAGAAAAGACAGATGGAAGCCACATTACGTCGGTGAGAAAGTGACTGGAGTCGAGACCCCAAGTCAGAACCGATGACATTGCATATCCGTTTTTGGATTTTTTCGAGAAGCTCGAAATGAACAGTGGGAGCAGCAAACTTCATATGGCAACAGTATTCCATACATGGACGATTGGTAGATTTATGGGTGGGAAGGTTGGTCTCAGACGAGAAAAACCTTCTGGTGCGACACAGAGAACCAACTTTCCTTGCGATAGATGCAGCTATTGATTCAATGTAGTTGTTCCACCTCACATCAGTGGAAAACACGAAACCAAGAAGGCGCAGTGAGGCGCTCTCGTGGAGGTGAGCATCAACCAATCTGATAGGAAACGGGGGGGGGGCGTTTCTCTATACTGAGCAAATGACAGCAGTTTCGATTTGGCTGCATTAAAATTTACAAGCCATTTGCTGCCCCAGTCAACCACAGATTGGAGGTCCCTTTCGAGACCAACGGCCAGATTAACTTTGTCAGCAATGCTGGATTTACTATTGAGACAGGGGTAAATGGTAGTGTTGTCTGCATAGATGACTACTAGAGAACTGATGACGTCATGAAGATCATTGAGGAAGATCGGAAACAGTGTAGGGCCAAGGATAAAGCCTTGAGGAACACCAGCATTCGTATGGAAAAAACCGGAGGAGAACACATTCAGGACAACTTTCATTTCACGGTTAGACAGGAATAATTAGATTAAATAAAATAATCGTCCGGTAATACCGTATCACTGAAGCTTACGCAGAAGGCCAGTGTACCAAACCCTGTCAAACGCCTTCGATATATCCATAACAGCTCGAGCTTCACTGTTATTATCAAGAGCATAGTATACATATTCAGTTATAACCGTAAGCACGTCAGCGGTAGACCGGGAAAGACAGAAACCATATTATTTGACAGAGAGCAGATCCTGGGAAATATGGTATACATATTCAGCTATGGCCGTAAGCATATCAGCAGCAGACCGGGCAAAACGGAAACCATATTATTTGTCAGAGAGTAGATCCTGGGAAATATGGTATACATATTCAACTATGGCCATAAGCACATCAGTAGTAGACCAGGCAAAACGGATACCATATTATTTGACAGAGAGCAGATCCTGGGAGATATGGTATACATATTCAGCTATGGCCGTAAGCACATCAGCAGTAGACCGGGCAAAACGGAAACCATATTATTTGACAGAGAGCAGATCCTGGGAAATATGGTATACATATTCAGCTATGGCCATAAGCACATCAGCAGTAGACCGGGCAAAACGGATACCATATTATTTGACAGAGAGCAGGTCCTGGGAGATATGGTATACATATTCAGCTATGGCCGTAAGCATATCAGCAGTAGACCGGGCAAAACGGATACCATATTATTTGACAGAGAGCAGATCCTGGGAGATATGGTATACATATTCAGCTATGGCCGTAAGCACATCAGCAGTAGACCGGGCAAAACGGAAACCATATTATTTGACAGAGAGTAGATCCTGGAAGGTGAGATGCTTAACTACTTCGACATTGATTAAATCCTCGAAGACTGTGCCAAACAGTGGTAGGAGATTGATGTGACTCTTTTATATTTCATTAAAGACAACTGACTGTGATTATGCATTTTATTTAATTCTTCTTGTGGTCGTATAAATGTTTTCTTTTCTGGACATAAAGCGTGTAAAAATTGTCCAATAGGTATCCACCATCCGCAAGCAAGGCAGTACAGCCAATAGACTCTGAGTTACAGGGTGTGGAGGAATTAGGAACAAAAACATTAGTAATGAGGAAAAAGAAAAGAGCAATCAGGTTGACGGTAGATAGCGATAGATTTTTTTTTTCCGCAATTATCGTTAGCACATCAGCAGTTGACTTGGTGAAACGAAAGCTGTATTGCTTGTCTGAGAAAAAGGCCCTGCGATGAGAGATGATGAACCAATTCAGCATTGATTAGGGCCTCTAAAAAGAGGCAGAAGACTAATAGACCGATAGTTGGATGGGTGTGACGGTTCACCAGAGTTCTTAAAACCTGGAACAATAGACGATGACTTCCAGCAAGAAGGAAAGCAGGAGGCAGCAAGCCATTTATTATATAGTTTAGAGAGAACAGGAGCCAGTTCGGAAGCACACTTCTTAATGACTATTACAAGGATGCCATCGAGTCCACATGCTTTGTGCGGATCAAGGTTAGAGATGATAGCAGAAAACATGGAAGGTGTTATATGCATATCACTCAACAGGGAATCAGTTCTAAGTGGGAAGTCAGACAGGGAGTTTGAGAAGAATTTATGGGCAAAGCATTCAATTTTATCAACAGAGGATGATAACACCTCAAATCGATTGAAGACTGGGCGAATAGAGACCTTACACTTATTTAGTACCCTATTACAAGACGCCAGAAGTCATGCGAGCCAAAGTTTTAAGAGGTTATGCAGTGCCTCATTCTCTCAGTAAGCAGGGACTTCTTTGAGGACTCACATTTTTTACGAGCAGTAGCAAATAGGCTCCTGTTATAACGAGAGCTGTCACGCTGGTATAGCTGGAAATAGTGGTTCCTGTGTGCTATGGCGACCGATCATGCTGGTGTGAACCATGGAGAGGATTGCGGTTTCACCTGATATTTTCGAGAAGGGATGAAAGTGAGCTTGCTTGGCTTTAACCCAAGAAGACAATCACAGTGGCTAAATTTTCAACTGGGGCGTTGAGGATATCAGTCTCAGGGGCGTCATTGAAGAAAATCTCGGAATGAATCCCAATCAGCAAGCTGATACCGGAAAGAGATCTTATGGATCTTATGGATAGGGAGTTCCTGTTTAATGAATACTTGGAAGGATATATCAATATCTACCACAGGCCGAGTGCTTTCGCCTTTTCTTTTAGCAATTATCAAGGATGATTTTTATTTTTTAACTGAATATATGGATAATTAATGTATGTATCTAGAGTTATAGGAATGTTTTTCCAAAGCACGGTCAGTACATTGTGGCCGTGTTCATAGTTGCTATTAGTGAAGGTTGGCTTTTATATTTTTATTATTTGTACTTCCATTATTTTTAGTCATTTTTACACATGGATGAAGTTATTATACTTGTATTTTCTACAAGTATATATATATATATATATATATATATATATATATATATATATATATATATATATATATAGTTGAAGATCAAATGTAGATCAGATATGGATAGGAATCCGACAAGATGATAAAATAAAAAGAATAAGTATTAAAATCCAACCAAATACAAAATTATTGCAACAACTCGCTACATTTTCACCGCCATAAACGAGGCTGACATCTATAGACTTTCCTTACACACGCATTTATATATTTACATGGATTAACATTACCGTACAACATACGCCTAGACACACAAGCATTTCTTTGCATACACACTCTTACACTGTCACACATTTTAAAGAACAAAATCTTCCTCACATATTTATATATTATCTATTGCGTTAATACACGTGACATGATTCTGACCAATAAGAACTAAACAAAAATCATGACATACCAGTACTCTGTCTCTTTGCTTTTTCATTTCTATCTCGATATTTTAATAAAAGTGAATCATGTTAGATTAACCCTAGAACACTAACCATGGGTATATAGTACCCAGCGCAAATTTTCCTATTTTTAATAACAATTTTCAGTACCTGGTTTTCTTACCTAAATAATATGTTTTTCAGTTCCTATTCATGTTAATTCAAAGTACAAAGTTTGAAGTGCCTGCATGTAAAATATTTCAAATAAAGATTTATATTTAATATTTTTTTTTACATTTTCAAAATCGGGTATGATATACCCATGGTTAGTAGTGGTGTAACTTTAATTGATGGTTAGTGTTCTAGGGTTAAGATACGTTTTCTAATCATTTTATAATATATGCAAATCTCTCTCTTTCTTTCATTCTTTCTTTCTCTCTCTCTCTCATATATATATATATATATATATATATATATATATATATATATATATATGTATACGTCGGAGATGAGACCTTGCACTTGATCGACAGAAGAGGAGTTACATGGCGGAAACAGACTGATGTTGAAAAACCCGAAACTTTGAAGACAGGAAAAATTACTGATGACCCATCTCAGCGCATTCGAAAAATGTGTTATGAATTATGTACACACATACATTATATATATATATATATATATATATATATATATATATATATATATATATATATGTGTGTGTGTGTGTGTGTGTGTGTGTGTGTGTGTGTGAGTGCCTGTGTGCGTGTACAAACAATAGGAAATTCTTGACGCCAGGAATAAAAAAAGAATGCGATGGAAGAAAAAATATGAAAGTTGACGGAAGAAGCAGTATGAAAAAAAAAAAAAAAACACTGGCATGCGCAGATGCGCCTAAGCCGCAGGAAGACAGCACAGAAAGACTTGGTAGACATTTTTCATACTATTCCTCGATGTTATTATGATTATTATCATAATTATTATTATTCGTATGTCGACAATGAAAACTTAAACAATGATTAGTTGATATATTCAGTATTTCTTAAATGCATCCTGAAATTGAATATCTTGAGATGGAAGAAGGGGTGGGGGAGAAAAAGAGAGAAAATAGTAATGTACTAAAGCTTAATAACCGTGTATCGCTATCATAACTTCAAGTCAGCACACCTACAAGTGATTAAAGCTATATCATCATACTGACGGTAATGAGTAATTTGTGTGTAACGTGTAACTTCTGTAATGAAAATGAAGAGCGTTACTCGATGAACTAATTTGTGTTTCAATATATATATATATATATATATATATATATATATATGAATGTAGATGATGAGACAAAGTGGAAAATTTGTAAACGACGCGTTTTGCTGAGCGCGTTTACTATCTTTTGCGTCCTCAGTTTAGAATGAAAGAAAGATAAAACTGTATGTGAGGAAAAATGCCTTGGGATGTCTGAGGATAAGTGGGGACCATTAATCAAATTAAATTAGATTACCTTATCAATTCCTATGTCCAGATTGTCTATTTGGCATGTAAGCCTCTGTGATAGAGTGGCTGTTATGTATCCTATGTAAGATTTGTTAATACTGTACTTAATGTCTTTTCATTCAGAACCTAATAACACTGTAAATATTACATTTTGGATCATATTCGTGCGTTATTCTAATACAGCTGGGCTGGATGTTTTGGTTCGAGAGTTGATGAAACCTAACGGTATTGATAATAATGGACCTCGTTTTCTCGGGTTTTTCTTGATGTTTTCAATGTGAGGTCATAACAAGGAATAGTCTGAAGGTGACAAGTCTCTCGAATGTTCGTGTGTGGAAGAACTTCCCATTCCACCTACATGAGCAGCGTCCCGTTCTCAACTAGAGGACGGGTTTATTCATAAAACAAAATCAACTGTCGACTTTCTTGCTAAGAAAAATGTATCTTCCCTTCGAATCCATCATTCAAACGTTACGCTTGCTCTCTGTAACGTTGCGAAGAAACTGTGTTCAGAATCCAGCACACGATAAAGAATCCCCTTTGAATGCTTTTAAACAAAGGAATTTGTCGCCCTTAGGGTCTAAAAACTGAAAGCTCTCCTGATTCTGGTAACAATTTTCATATTGGATTTGTCGTTGTTGAAAAATGATAGATGAGAAAGAAAAATCGCTGACCGATTTTCTTTTCCTTAAGATCACGTGGAATCCATTTTTCTCGCTTTTGAAATTTTTTAAATTACATATTTCAGTGGTTTCAATAAGAAATAAACAGCCAAGTAAACTTAAAAGTTACTTTTCAGACATTGTGAAAATAATGTCGCTGAGAATAATTTATTATTGTAATCGAAATAATAATAATAATAATAGCAGTCTCTAACAGACGACAATCGCCTCAAACGAAACAGGAGCTTTTTTAAGCATAAGAATTTTAGCATTGTTTTGTTGATTTTCCGGAACCCAATCAATATGAAAGACAAGAAAGATGAAAGGAAATTTAATTTATATCCCTGTTTATATCAACTTGAATCTTATCTTTAGCAAATTAAGCTTATCAATGAAGGGAAATAGCTGAACATTAAAATCGGAAGATAAAAGAAAATGAAGATAGACAGAAAGAAAAAGACTGACTAGGAAAGAACACACAGAAGAACAAAGAGAAGAAAAAATGAAAGCGAATCTCAAAAGCTTTGAAATTAACAAAGGAAGTCAAATAAATAAATTTACACTGAATAAAAACATCAAGATACCAGATAATCGTTAAGTTTTAAGCATGTTTCCCTATTTTTGTCCCAAATTTTTGTGGTATATATCAAAACGCGGAACCTTAAACCCAAAATGAAAAATTAAACAGATCTGGAAATGAAAAACATGTCTTGATCAAGATGTTCGAGATGTCGGATTGTTTTAAATCTTGTGTGCATTTCTGAAAGATTTAACGGATTGGAGAACTTAAAAATGGTTTTCTTTTATTATTATTACTCTCTTAAATGCTGATTTCTGCGACCTCCACTTGATGACAATTATTAATTTGATTCTCTCGCTGACCCAAAATATCGCAATTCCTGGAGATAATGTCAAAAACAGAAAGCCTCCCTTAAACAGTAAAATCTCCAATGCTTTTCTAGGCTGTAAGCGACCTTCAATGGGAGCCTACCGCCTCCCCAAACACATTAGAATCAAAGAAACAAAACGTTAGAGCATAACCTAATGTTTTCGATTAATTTTCAGCGTTTAATTACTGTTTCTCGGTGTAAAATCCAATGTTATTTTTTTCCCTTTTTTGCGTGTCGATAAAGATAATGACAATGGTAAACAAATATAAATAATAATAAACATAGTTACCGAACTCAATTAATGCAGGATGGCCGAAAATCTCGTCGGTCGAAACCGCGTGTTAAAAGCAGCGAAGATTAAGACAATAATTCGAAAAAAAACAGAGAATAATAAAACTTGATATCAGGACTCTTTTCATTGTATAAAAGACAAAGAAATTATCAGTCGAAAACAACAAATATAAACGCAACAAGCAGAAAAGGATAGAACACAATAGAAAAAAAAACTTAATGTTAGAGTTCGTTACAATGTAGAAAACCAGAAGAGATTATCGGTCGAAAAAAGTAACAAATAAAAGCAACAGATCGAAAAAATAGAAGATAAGAAAAAAAAAACGCAAAAGAATTTAAGATCTCTTTTCAATGTAGGAGGTCTGTATAAATTATAGCCCCTAAAAAGTAATGGTATAATGAAAGTATTCCATCTAACTTGGGAATAAACCAAGACCGAAAAATGTATCGTCTGAAACCTTGCGTTAAACAAAAATAAAGATCATGGGTAGAATAATAAATTAAATGTTTATAAGGGAGATTGTTTACCCACGCATTTGCATATACGCACACTTTTAGTTTTATGTTTGCATATGTGCATCAGTATTGATTGAGATATTTATATTTAGAGGGAATGTGATCACAATAACTTGTTGACCTAACAACCAACAAGGGGGGTAATACAAATGTCTGAATACTTGACGCAAATATGGCGAAACGCAAATATACTATTTTAGATTCATAAGGATATTATGACCCAGGTTAAAGCGACACAACCGAAAATCAGACATAAATTTCAATCAATAGATTTTCTTTATAAACAAAAAGAAGACGGCTTTAATAAGTATTTCTCCGCATTGTGTTGTTAGATAAATGCAATGAGCAATCTTTTTCGTTATGTGTACACTTACAGAAAACAAACCGGCAGTAAATTAAAAATGTTTCAATAGAAGCAAGATTAATCGTACAGATAATATAGCTGGGTTAAAATAAACGATCAAACATACAGATCAATGACAAATAATGGATACATCACCATCACTCAAACCCCAGATGCAATAGACGACGACTTCTCGTTTCAGAGATCAACCGTCTGACAGGACGGCTAGAAAATCCCTATTACAGACCCGTGCTTAAACCACAGTGCCTACATGTGGTTTATACGCCAAGCTGAGCGGACATTAGTTACGGTTTCATGGAGAAAGCGTGCGATTTTAACAATGCAAGCAAAGAAGTTCAAACCCTCGGTCACGATGACTAGCACAATCATCGATGGCTTCGCCTAACCAATTTCACCCACAATGATAAATATACTATGGGACGATTTGAACCCGGAGCTCAGAACCAGAAAGCAAACGTTCTGACTACTCGGCTTCAAGCCATATATATATATATATATATATATATATATATATATATATATATATATATATATATATATATATATATATATAAAAATCGTTATATTTATGGGTAAAAAGTACTCAATATCAGTAATATAGCATAGATAAATATGAGTGTGGGCATTGAGGTCAACACTGTATGCCAACAGTCTGTTTCATGGGCTGAAACACACTCATGAAACACACACACACACACACATATATATATATATATATATATATATATATTCATATTCAATAAAACAAGAAAACATCAAGTGACTTATCAGATATCAGGCTCTGATCAGCGTTTAAACACGTGAAACACTTGAGTCGGCTAACCAGGTAAGTCATTTGAACTTTTCTTGATTTATTGATTATTATATCTCTAGATATCTTCAGATAATTACGCGTTTTGTGGGCAGAAGATCTGCTAACCTGAAAAAATACGTTAGATTCTTGTAATTTTCACGTTTCTGTTTTTACTATATATATATATATATATATATATATATATATATATATATATATATTAATTCGGATCAAATATGGATAAAAATCCTACTTTCGTATGCATAATTATTGCGTATTAGTGTATCATAAGCTAGTAATCCTCAACACTAAGATCATTAGCACAACCACGAAGACGATCAGTGATGTAGTTAGCAAGATATAGATACGACACCACATCAGATGCCAGGATTTATATAATACCTGCCATGCTGGAAAAGCTACAAAGGCGAAACGTCTATAAATCTAAAAGCTGCCATCTACGAACATACGAGAGACGTACGTTGGGACAACCCTTTGAACTCGCTCGTAACACTCAGAAATAAAACACGCCATAACTTCCATCATAATTAGAAAAGAACATAATTACTTAATTGGAAATAGTTAGAAGGGATTATGATAACTCCTAAGATATGATGATGAGTCTAAAATATATCTACCAACAACCACAACCGGTGTAACCTAAATTCTTTGACTTTCGCACAGAAGATCTCTCAATCTTCATACGAACACTACGAGACATAAATAAAAATACCCACTAGACGCACACGCGAACGCACACGAATTATCAGCCAAAACCCGCATAAACCAACTAGAATAATGAGATACAAACACACAATAATTATACACACGAATGATACTTGACAGGACAAATAAACGTGAGGTCTAATTATCCAATGAAAAACAAACAATACAAAACTGAAAAATACTCAATATTTAATTTTCTGATGAAGCTTAAATAAAAGCGAAACATGTTATAACTTATCAATGTTTCCTATTCGTTCCTTATCTTGTCATATATATATAAATGTGTGCGTGTGTGTTTGAGAACACACACACATGCATTGATGGAACGTGCTTCAATTCACTCAAGACATAAGGACAGCTGAGTTCGGGTAAATGATCGCATATACAATAAATAAATGTGCAAACCCCAAATAAGGGTATATGAACACAGACAACATATCAATACGCTTAACATTCTTTTTAGGCATTAATACAGGTTTATACTCTCATATGCATATGATGTTAGGGAAGTTCAGTACCATATTACGATAGATCATTCCATGTCTCTTGTATCAGATGATACAAGAGTTGTAGGTGGTTTAACTGAATGAGTCAGCCGTTGTTCCATCATGTTCCATACGTGTTCAGTCTGCAGATCGTGTCGGTTGA
>CAHIKZ030000659.1:5000-137500 GCA_903632075.3 Acanthosepion pharaonis | reverse complement strand
TTCTATTCAGTAACCTTCCCAAGGTTACAACAAACATAGAGAGAGAAACATTTGAAATTATTTTCTGTTTATATTATTATCAATAATAATAAATTATTCAATAAACTTACTATTTTTCATCTGTTTAAATACAGTTTTAGAAAAATTTAATTAAACATTATTTTGTGTTATTTTTGTAATTTGAGAATTTCTTTTTAGCTCCGCACAACTAATTTGTTGTAACCTGAAATGTCAGACGACGCCAATGGTTAATAGGAACGCTACAGGAAATAAAGGCATAACTAAAATTACCGGGCCTAAGATTATGGGATTCTATAAAAATTATAATTTTGATATAAACATATATTAGTAATATCATTCTCTTATCCGGCCTGACTATATAAATCAACGGCCGGAACTCCCTAACTTCCAGCTTCATTTCTTACTACTTATGGAGAGCGATTAACCGACTTGAAGACCTCATATGTATACTTTACTGTTGGTAATAAAACACTAGATCTTTCCGCCTCATATAAAATTACTTTGAGCACACTTGACTTCTCAGACCCAAAGAAAGCTAACATGACTCATATTAACTTAATTATGAATATTATTATGAAAATAATATCACTTGTATGCCAATCATCCTGACAGAGTACTGTTCTTATCGAGTTATTCCTTTTATTTTGTTATTAGCAAAATACAACAAATGTCTCTGTAATTAGCAGAGAGATCGGAAATTATGCCCGTTGGATAGACATTTTTTCCTAATTTATACTTAAATAATTAAAAATTATTTTGAAAACGGTAGCCTAATTGTCGTGAAAATTACATTATTCTCGAGGTTTAAGGTATTGCGCTAATATAAATTTTACTACGATGTGCCGATTTTACATCTACTTAGCTTGGGCAAATTTCAGTACTCAGTCTCTCTGTTGTGCACAAAACCAACAAGAAAAGGATTGTCGTCAATTAGGACTTCATAAATATTACTGATAAAATAGACACACACACACACACACACACACGCGCGCACACACACACAGAGACTCACTCACACACACACACACACACACACACACACACACACACACACACACATATATGATGTAAATTAATTGCTAATGAATTTTACAGCAGAAATGCATGGGCAATCAGAAAGCAAAGTATTTTATTGGCCCAGAATTGGCGCGTCTTCAGCCACCAATCCTGACTCGTGTATCTATAGTAGAAATCCTGCCTGTTTCGCTTCGTTCTTATTAACCGCAGACAGAGGCTGCAACAGGCGTTGAACCCACTCCTGTATCTGAATATATACATCAGCATGTTTACGTCGTTGAGCGTGCGTGTGTCTGTGTGGGAGACGCATGCACACACACACACACACACACACACACACACACACACACACTCACGAACACACAGAAAGAGTAAGAGAGAGTAAGAGAAAGGGAGATGGCGAGAGACATTAAAAGATAAATTCTTGGAGAAAGTTTCGTTGGCGGTAAAAAACTGAATGGTAAATTTATATATATATATATATATAAATATAAAAAAAAACAACGATAAGTAAAGATTGCTGCTAATTCCTGAGACAAATTTCAGGATATTAGAATGAATAAATAAATAAATGAATAAATAAGAAAAGGAGGCAGAAAAAGAAAAGGAAAAGAAGAAAGAAAAGGAAAAGAAAAAGAAAAGAAGGCAGAAAAAGAAAAGGAAAAGAAAAAAAGAAAAGAAGGCAGAAAAAGAAAAGGAAAAGAAAAAAAGAAAAGAAGGCAGAAAAAGAAAAGATAAGCTTATTTTGGCAAAAAGAAATACAAAGACAATTTCTACAAGAATTAAACCGGACAAAATCTCTCCAAATAAAGAAGAGATTCCAAAGATTAAAATGTGAGAAAATTCTTGGATTTATATTCCAAGAATTTTATCGGTTTTTAATCTGTGGAAGATTTTCGTATTTTTTTCTTCTGTTTTTCGCGGTTTTTCTTCTTTCGATGTTTCGATTATGAAACGGCTAATTACAGACATAGTTCAATTCCTGACAAGACTCTTGTTTTCCTTTTGGTAAATACAAGAATCCAAAATCATCCGGTTCCAATTCATCCCTCGTCTTTTTAATAGTAGAGTTTCATCCCTTGTTTACATTTTAGGACTAGGTTTCCCATTCCTTCTTCTAAAGTCTTCTCCCCTTTTTCTTTCACCCCAAGTAATCCGTTGTGTTTTAGTGGCATTAACGCCTTGCTTGTGAAATGGTTAAAAACATTGTCTACTCCGCTGCTATCAGTAACACGGACTGAGCATTCTATCTTCGCTACAGCGATTAATCCAAGAGGGAAACGTTTAATTTAATACCATGGTGAAGGCAACAAGAAATCATTCCACCATCTTTTACAATGGTAGTTCACAAATATCAAAGAAAGGGAAACTAGGGAGAGCCATATTCATTTACGTCCCGAATGGATATACTTCCATTGAGTGTATTGATATATTTTCTTTATTTTTAATACTGACTAAATAAAGTTTGCTCAAGATCCATATAAAATAAATTCCAGATACTTCAGAAACTGTTATTGACTCTTTTCTAAGAGGAGAAATAGTTATTAATGAACTCGGTCTATGTACCCGGATTTATTTTCAAGTTAAAGGATGAAATGAAATCTCTATGTTTATTACGAACTTCCAGTGAATGGAGGATTTTACCTTTAAGTAAAACCGACGAATTCATTGCTCAAAATGTACTCCTAAAACCAATGGTTATTGTCAATATACTTTGATTTAATTTATTCGAAAACATTTTTCTCATCTTTGATTGTTACAGAAGAACACAACGTTTCGGCCAAGGATCCTTTGATTACCTTTAGGTGCCCATTATTTTTTCCCTGAACTCGTACCGTCTCGATTTCTTTTCATCATTTTCTTTTATAATAAATGGCACAATGCGTGGGGTTGTATCAGTCAAATTTTATTGTCGCAATCAGGGAAATATTGCCGACCACTCGTCAGTGATGGATAAGGTACAGTTCATGATAGGGATGATATAAAAACGTAAACGGCAGTTATAATGCAAGGGTAAACTGTGGGGATACTAAATTTTAAAATATTCCGTTTATTTTTTTTGGCACCCGATGAGTCTTGACAGCGCGGCTGAGACGATCTCATGCAGTTTCTTGCGATTTTGTTCTGTTTTTTTTATCGTTGTTTTTTAAATATACCTCATTGTGACAACAGTAGATCTGCCAAGAAGGGTGCAATGTCAACAACTGAGCGCATTTTCTGTACATTTTCGCCATAGTATATTTCTGGAGCCTCATTATAGCAGACAATTACGTATACATTTTCTCTCTCATTGCTACATATACCGGGTGTAACAGCAAAATTGTCCATCCCACAAAATGTTTAATATCTAAAAAAAAAAAAAAAAAAACACTAAACTAAGTGAGTTTCTTTTTTCCAGGTTTTCAGATAAGACGTTTAGCCATCTTGACACCATTTGTCGTAAGAATCACTGAAAAATCCTTTGAGTTATTCAGCTAGATAGAGAAAAGGTTAAAATCGTATTAATTTTGATCAGTCAAGTGATATTATTAAATTAAAACTGCATTTATTAATCATAAATGGAAAAGCTCACTAAAATTTAACGACCTCCATTATTTCAAAAAGAAATTTGAATTTATTTTGTGTATTTAAACGTCAATTTTTGTAAATACGGACATAAATACACGACCTTATCAGAAAATAAGAGTGATAACTATAGTATATTTTATATTTATTTGCAATTTTCTAACTTTTCCTCAACCAGCGTCTTCGTAAGTAAGACTATAAAACCAAAGGGCATAAAATTCAATAAAATATTAGAATGTTTAAAATATTTCAAATTTAAAAGATTACTGGGTAGTTAAAAAAAATAACCCGTTTACATTGTATTCGTCGTGCAATTTTATTTCAGTTATCTACTCCTTAATTAAATTTCCAACAATAACAGGCTGTTGATTGATCTATCAACACCACATAAAAACGCCCACCCCAGTGTTAAAAGTGCTTGTCAGCAATATTTTAAACTAAAAGTAATATTTGAATAGACCGACCTTGTCGGTGGATTTTAATAAAACTTGTTGTTTAGGGGAATTATTGCTGCATAAATACACTATATATACCGGTTGTAACAGCAAAATTGTCCAAATCGTGTAACAGCAAAATTGTCCATCCCACAAAATGTTTAATATTTAAACAAACAAAAAAAAAAAAACAACCCTAAACTAATTGAGTTTCTTTTTTCCAGGTTTTCAGATAAGACGTTTAGCCATCTTGACATCATTTGTCGTAAGGATCATTGAAAAATCCTTTAAGTTATTCGGCTAGAAAGAGATCAGGTTACAATCATTTTGAGTCAGCCCCACTGTCATCCCAAATGAGCAATGATGAGAGAATTGAAACTATACCCTACACGGAACCGTCATATAGCCTGACGTGCTATACTATTTAGCTACAGATGAAGCGTCTGGTGAGCAAATTCGATTCCTGTCGGAGGACACATATTTTCTATGAAATTTCTCGAACATTCAGGCCAGTAAATGTTGTTAATAATATTTATTATAAACAGAGCATTTACTTAAATATTTGTATCCATAAAAGTAACGAAAAACAGGAAATATATCAAAATAATTGTCGGATATATATTTTGTCATAACATACTATATCATTTGTTTACGTTAAGATACGCTTCGAGCAGACATTATCGCTCGAGAAAAAATCAAGGGAAATTTGTTGTTCAAAAACAGTAATTTGACATTGTTAAGCAGATGTTTCCCCTGTAGCTAAATGGTATATCACTTCAGGCTATGTGATGGTTCTGTGTAGGATACAGGTTCGATGTTCTGTCGGAAGACACATATTTTCTATGACATTTCTCAGACATTCAGGTCGGTAACTGTAGTTAATACTGTTTATTATAAACAGTGCATTTACTTAAATATTTGTATCTATAAAAATAACGTATAAACAATATATATATATATATATATATATATATATATTTCTTATTGTTATAAACGTTATTGTTGCGGATACACATGCTTGGGTAGAAGCTCTGTTTTTATTTATTTATTTTATCTTAAACAGTGTAAATTAAGTCTATTGGCTTGTACATTCTTTAAAAGCGTAAATGAATTTTGCTAGGCTGTGAAGCCCTCTGTGGCCGAGCGCTTTAAAGCACTCCGGAACAGATTCTGTTTTTTTTTAAACAAATGGAAATGCATCTCCGAACCGACCAGAGAACACAATCTCTTTATTTAGTCCCTCAAATGTGCAGCCCGACAGACATAATTTACGCTGTTTAAAATTAAAACAAAAAAAAAAAACAGAAAATAGGGCGTCTACTCAAACGTGAAATAACGTTTAGAAGTATAAGACATAAAGTCAGATTAAAAATAAAATCCTTTAATTCTTTAGAAATATATATATATATATATATATATATATATATATATATATATATATATATATATATATATATGTATATAGTGTGTGATAGGTAATTTTTTTAATTTCGCGCATGCGCGTTATTTGTTTTTGATTTTGTTAACTGCACAGTTTCGTAGGCTCAGTTGGACACTATCTTTGAGAAAAAGAGCACCATGATGCAATTCACTCAACCAGAAGCTCCAATATGAACATTTCTAAGTGTTTGGATGTCAGTCTGAAGTCAGTGCAGAAGATTCAGTTGGATGAGTCTAATGGTGATTACGAAGTTACGGAAGCTCCGAAAACTCACTCTGATCGTTCTGATAGGAATAGAAATCCTTAATTTGTTGGTGAGAGCCTCTGACTCAACACGAAGGCCTACATCAAATGCCATGAGGAAGTAGTATTGCCCTGGATCAAAAGGATGGCTTCTGGAAGACACTATGTCCGGCAACAGGACTCTGTACCATGCCACACAAGCAGGAGAAGCCAGTCGTGGCTGTCAGACAATTTCTGCGACTTCATCACCCCTTACATCTTGCCACCTAACTCCCCAGACTACAACCTCCTTGGTTATTATGTGTGGTGCGCAGTTGAGTGGTAGTGGTGGTGGGGGGATCAACAAAACTCCTTGTAACACCAAAGATGAACTGAAGGTAAATATGGCAACATTCACCAAGTTAAACAAGTAGACTGCCCAGACGAGTTGCAGGAAATTCCGAAGTCGTCTGGAGACCGTGGTTGAAGCCAATGACGATTTTTTTATTGTATAAATTTACTCTTTCGTACTTCAAGATATATTTGTTTAATTTTGGTAAATATATCTATTAAAATGCAATGTTATTTTAACTTTTGTGCAATTTCGATGACAATTTATCCATCTCACCATATATATATATATATATATATATATATATTTTTATTTGGATAACCATGTGAGTTTTTATTGAAGACGACCTGGGTTTCAAATAAAATTTATTTTCATTGATCCATTCGAACAAACTGATTAATGTTTTAAAAATTTGTTGTTTATTCATTTGTATTCAATGTTTTTTCTCGACATTCAGGCCGATGTCATCGTACATACTTTTTTTGCTTCTTGGTAAAATGTTATAAATGTCTCCATAAATAAATCGATGTTTTCTTAACATATATATATATATGATGAACTGACTTAAACGACGTAAACATAAACCCAAATTTTTAAAACATTAATCAATTTGTCATTCATCGATCGCCAAATCGTGAAACCCAGGGTCAAAACTCACATCTATCCAACCAAATATGTTAGCTCTATCTCTGATATTGAGCGCTTTCTAATAAGTACCGTAATATAATATATAAATAATTATACATATATATATATTTATTTATATTTATATACACTTTTCACACACACACACACACACACACACACACACACACACACACACACACACACACACACAAATATATATACATAACTCCACTTTGATGTGTAGATGTGTGTTGTATATGTATGCATGCACGGGTATATGGGCAGGTGTACAAGTATGAAAAAAGGGCACTAATATATCTACATATATGCCGGGGTGAATGTGTGTGTATGTACACATATGTAAAAGTATATACAGGGCGGCAATAAAGTAACTATATAGTTACTTATAATAAAAAAAGCAAAGCATTGAAGCAGGTGGTTTGCAGTTCGAACAATATCGGTAATTAATTTACTATTGTTTACCATAGCATTTTTATTGTTATTAACCAGAACCATTTTAATAATAAATTTCAGGACTGTGGGGCGTTGATTAATTGCTTTAACTGTACAGTAACTTTATTGCCACACTTTTATATATATATATATATATATATATATATATATATATATATATATATATATATATATATATATATATAAAAAAAAAGAGAAACCGAAAACGATAACCTGTGTATATATTATATTTTATTCTTCATATTTTTGCTACATGCACTAAAACAAATCTACATTATAACCAAAAATGTTTGCAGTTTCTCTCTTTTTTTTCATTTTTTTCTCGTTGGAACAATTATAACTTTTTCCCTGAATATATATATATATATATATATATATATATATATATATAGATAGATAGATAGATAGATAGATAGATAGATATATAAATATAGATATAGATAGATAGATGTGTGTGTGTGTAACAAAAGGGTCCCTGGTTTAAAGTTCTACAATACCAAACGGATCTAATACAGATAAAAATAGATAAAAACAAACAAGCATACAGACACTCTCTAAATATGGAGATTAGGAGGTGATAAGCTAGGGTAATTAATTTAATTTATGATACCCACTTATGCCGTGGCATTTTCCTCACAAAACAATTTCGGGAAACGCGTCTTTAATAAAATTTTCTACTTCGTCGCGGATACTATTATGCATTGTATAAACACACATAAATTTATATATATATATATATATATATATATATATATATATATATATATATATATATATATATATATATATATATATATATATATATATATATATATTATATATATATATGACTCTCCCATCGTATTTGACGTATGAGTGTATGAACTCACCTCCTAGGAATCGACAGCCAGACACCAGCACATATGATATGATTATAGTGGTGAAGGCTTTGTGCAGAACCAACCACACTTTTTGAAGGGCCGAATACAGTGACATTGTGTACCACGTGCCACAAGGTCTCCAAACAACCCTCCGCAGGTTTTGAATTCAAAGTTGTCCTTCTCCTAGACTAGTTGTTATTTAAGGCTATAGACCCCAGTCTTTCCTGCTATTTTCCCATAGCTGGATGGAGAAGAGGATTAATACATTTCCTAAGGGTATTAGCACGTCAGTAGATGTAATGGATTCGAATGGAATTCGAACTTGGCTCTCTGATTCCTCAATCTGAGTCGGTATCCACTATATATATATATATATATATATATATATATATATATATATATATATATATATATATGTATATGTATATATATATATATTTTGTATTTAGGCATTTTTCATAGATACATGTTTCATTAAATAATATAGACAAGTGTCTATTTATTTTAATTAAGTTCCTTTCATATTGTCTGATAAGCTTAATAGCATTATCATTGAAAGACAAAAGGAAATCACCATATTTATACATGTTTTAATTCAATCTAAGCTTTCGGCTTACATAAGCCATTATGAAATGACAATTACATTTCAATATATTAAACAATGCACAGACAAAACAATAATGATTGTCTGTTTTTGTTGCATGAAAAAATTTCAAAGCAACGACAAACTCGTGTATGCGAGACGCGGAAGCGAAAATTGCATCGCAGCTCGTGACATCACACATGACCACGCGAGAGTAAAAACAATAAGTATTAAGTATGGGAAACCGTTGATATAAACCAATGGCTTCTGTTATCAATTATAGGCATTTAAGAATATTTGTGGGAATTTCATAGTTTATTTTGTTCAGGTTAGATTTCAACTGTCTTATGTATATAGCTTCAAGAATTTTTAGTTTTTGTTTATTGTTTTCATGTTTAAGTATAGTTGTGTTTTCAACGAGGATTTTCCGAATTGTGTACGCGGCCAGGCATGTTGTTTTAAATGTATATATATATATATATATATATAATTTAACGTCATGTAGCTTCTCGACGTCAGATGTAAATTGCCATGACCTCATAAGAAAGAGAGAGTATTGTCTTGTTTCCACTATCTTTTTCTTTTTGCTAGCCTGGCTGCTCAGGTACATTTCTGTTTGTTCAGAGCCATACTTCAACTATGCTGAGTGGCCCTTAGTTAGAGCTTCTGAGCGCATCTGGTGTGATCAACAGCCGGAACAAAACCACTAAGACATCGTGCTAACACAGTCATCGACGGCTCCCAAATAGTTCCGACTACCAAGTTTCACTCACAAAGCTTGTGTCGACCCGTGCTATGGTTTTCAGGCACTTTTCAAACGTATCACACACTGGGATCACCGATTCTTATAAATCAAGATTCGAACGCGAGTTTCATGGTCAGAAATCGAACGTTCTAACCTCTCGGCCACGCCTCCTTATTTGCGAGATAACTAACCCAAATAACGTTTGTTTTATGCCTAAGATATCTGGGTAAGATAAAAAAAAATTTCGACATTTACTGTTTCGACTGGTTTCTACCCCTTTTTAAAAATTTGGTGTGTTTATTTTTTAAGATTTTAATTATACATGTGGAGTGAATTATATACTCACTGGGTATCTCAAGGATGTGACCTTGTGCCAGACTAATCTAAAGAACCACTCACCCAAACTGGTTTGTCGTAATGGTAAGCTAGAGCATTGAGCTTTATTGACCTTGTCGGCAAAGTCACTGTGATCATTTAATCGAAGTGTATATGCACTATTGTTTGTTTAGCGAGGATTGTTTATAAAGTGTGCTTTTTGCAATGATTGCTTGATACGTCAAAACGTTTTATCTTATGGCAAATGTATTGACTTACATGCACGCGTGCACACACAAACATCCACCTACGTACGATCTTGGAAAAACCAGAAAGAGAAATAAGAATTATTTAATAATGAGAGAATTATTTAATAGCGAGCGGAGTAACAAAAGCTTATCTAAATAAAACGCAAAGGAAAATGTGTTTTTAAACTGAAACAGAAATGATCAATTATCTCAATAACATTCGTTGTTTTTTGCTGAGATTCGTCACTTGATTAAAATTGTTCTATCTGTAATTTTTTTTTTTTTTTTTGGCCCGTGGCATGTTTTCTCTGCAACGCCCTTTATAATCACTTAAGTTTTGTACAAAAATCTTCATTCACCCCCGAGAAAAATCATACATAGAATCTTTCTGCAAGTTATTGAAAAGTTGTGGTTAGTCAAATATCTCAAAACTACAAACAGTGCAAATAGAACCTATTTAATTTCGGGTGACGGATTATAAGTTGAAAATTGTCTCAGATTTAGTAAATAATCTTTATCTTCATCTTTTTTCTTCATTATTCTGACGTTTTTATCAGGAAAATGATGAAAGATCCAGAACGTGACAGATAGAAGATAGATCCCTGTTGTGTAGAAAGACTGACTAACTTTCTCTACACTTGTTGAAACATGGAGTCGTCCATCCCCTATGAGTAGAACGTCTGCTCATGGAACAGTTGCAAAAAGTGGGTCGCAAAGGTGTAGCCTCCTTTAGTCGCAATTGAACTTTTGTATTCTCAATCCATGTTCTCGTGTAATTAAACCCTTCTTCACTCAACTGTTTCTTTTCAGTATTTTCCTTACAGTCATACTGACCAGCAACTATGAGCGTTTGACGAACTTCATAACAATCCCCAACCCCCCAAGAGAAGTGCTGTGTATACCAGACAGGAAATGTTTGCCATTTTAAATCAGTGTTCGATATTATCAAATAAGAGACAGCTGGAGAATGACGGACGGTACAGCAGCCGAAAGATTGTGATAAAAAAATAATAAAGTAACGAGACTTCTTATCTGTACTGTTGGTCTCTTTGTATGAACGATTGTTACGTCTTTCTACTTAGGATTAGTGTGTAGTATCTGCTCGATCCCGATCCTTTTTTGCTGGAATGAGTTACGCAAACCAGGTGACTTGGTGGCTGAATATCAAGGGATAGTGAGCGAATGTAGGAAAAGCAAGTTGGGATGGAAATATATAAACAAAAATAAGATAAAATAATGGATGGAGGTCGAAAATCTTTGTGCATTCTTTATTCTTTTATTTGTATATGATTCTAATCCACACATGTAATATTTATATTTAAAAAAAAAGAAAGAAAGGCAATGGAGATTGGAAGGGTTAAAAAAGTGAATGAGAAGATAGAGAAAAAGATTGACAGAAGAACAGAGGGATGATCAATTCATCATCCAAGTTGTATTGGAAAGGATAAGCGGGTGAATGTGAAGATACAGACAAAATTTGAGAGAAGAGCAGTGTATAGCCGATTTGCATTTTTACGTATATTTTGACTCTTTATACCGATGACACAGGTCCGACAATGTAAAGCTGGAAGCTGCTTTCGAAAATGACCTTCAATCAGAGCAAAATGAGGCTTGTAAATTTTAAAGCCTCCAAAACGAAACTGCTATCTTTTAATCATCATTTTGCCCTCCATGAGTATGGCTGATGCTAAACCACAGAGGAGCAACTCATTGCGCCTTCTTGGTCCTCCATTTTCCCCTGAATCGATGTGGAGTCATTGAATCAATTGCTATGCCTGTTGCTAGGAAAGTTGCTTTACTTTGCCGTCTAAATTTCCACGTCAGAATCCGTCTTACCATTTGTCCGTGAATTAAATATTGCTGCCATGTCTGGTCTAATGCTGATGCCATATATCTCGTGATTCTCAATAGAATCTAAAGAAGAGTCTGATAATGTCATACGTCCTGATCTAGCATTTCGACTCTAGTCACTTTCTCACCACTGACTTCCCTTTGCCTTTTCTATAAATATTTTCATGGCAGTTGTTCTAATGAAGTATTCTCGTTGATACTTTTATCGCATCAATTTAAGCGTATTACTAGATTGGTAATCAAGTATTATCGTTTCACCGTTTAGTTAACAAGCTATAACCGTAAATTCTATTTTAGTAGTTTCTTTTCTTACATTTCTCGCCTGTGGAACTTTCTTCCCTGCCACCTACAATTTAAATACAATCTTCTGTTTTCCTGAATCCTATTCTTTTGTTGTCCTTTCTCCGAACTAAAGTCTTCTCATTCTCTTTCATTCCCAATAACTCCATGCGTCTTAGTAACATTATATTATGGGATCTTACCCATAATAATAATAATGGACTATTCCATACTTAATAAATACTGCGCCTCAGGAGTAGGCAAGGAGTCTGTCAGTCAGTAGTTCAAGTCGAGTCAAGAGTCGAGTCAGAGGCAGTCCGAAACTGAGTCGTGTTCAGACAATTACTACAAGACATTGGAATAGGGATACTGGTCGAGACTACATTGTTCTCTCTATTAAACCTGATTGTTCATACTAACACTTCTACTTCTCTGTATATATTCCTGTTTGTAATATATCTGTGTTATTCCATACCTGTGTTTGAGTTCTTCTTTATTGGTTCTACCTCGGACTATCACCGTGGTACAAGGAACCGGACCATAACAAGTGCCGACGAAGATTCGAATTCATTCGGTGGAAGAAAAAAAAAATTTCGTTCGACACAGTATAACACATTATCGCCTTGATTGGTGTGAAATGTTTAAAAAATATATACACTTTGTAAATTTCAGGTATTTGGGGTTAAAGGTCAGTTTCATGCCTCTGCTGTATATCTCAGGATTCTTGACAAAATTCAAAGAAGGGTCCGTAAAGTAATCAATCCCGATCTAGTATGTCGACTTCGGGCACTTTCTCACCGACGTGACATGGCTTCCCTCCGTCTCTTCTGCAAATGTTTCATTGGCAACTGTTCTGGTGATATTTTTTTCCTTAGCGCCTTGACTGCATGAATTTAAGGGTGTTGCTAGATTAGCAACTAGGTTTCACTGTTTTACTGTTGAACTAACGAAATGCAACCTCCACTTTTATTCTAACAGTTTCACACTTCTCACCCGTGGAACATCTTTCCGGTTTTTTGCTTACCTGCCACCTACAATCTTCAAAAAAAAAAAATGAAATGCAACGTCAATCTGTTTTTCTGAAAACCTGTTCCTTTATTCTCCTCTCCCCACCTCTCCTCACTAATATTTTTCTCTCTCACTCACTGTAACCTCCTGTGGCCTAGTGGCATTATCGCCTTGCTTGGGCTGAAATGATTTTTTTTTTTAAAAAGACGCACTAGAAGAAGTAATTAGAGATTCGAGAACTGCGATCGGTAAGAATACAGAAGAAGATGCTGGAAATCTGGATACTTAGTGCCACTTGATCCTCAAAAGCAATCAACAAACACTTCTGGCGGGAATATGCAAATGAATAAAAAAAAAAGAAGGAAAATAGAAAACTAGAAAGAATTATAATGATGATGATGATGATGATGATCGTCATATTAACACCATTATCAGCATTTATAAGAAGAGGACAATTGGAGGTTGATTAACGGTTAAAACGTTGCAAAACATAGTCTTCTACGTACCGTGTCTCTTCAGAACGCGGAGGTCATGGTTCTCCACAACTTCCTGTCCTTTGCAAATCTTAGCAGTTGTTTGTCTTTTTGCCATCCCTTTTAAGCCCTGTTCTACAAACTTCTGTCTGTTAGGTAAGTTATCAACTGCTTTCCCTTGTCCTGCTTGTCTTCAGTTTCTCCTGTGAGTGTCATATTTAGTAAGCCCTCTTTCCTCATTATGTGCCCAAGAAATTAAAACACTTTTTTCTTATTCTAAGTATGAGTGACCTTTTTGTTTCCATTTTCCTTAAACTTCCTCGTCGCTCACATGCCCGATCCGTGTCTGGATAGATAGCTTTTCATTCTTGCTATTAGTTAAATGGCAGCGAAACATTGGATGGAGAAGAGCGACTTTAGATTCAAAACAGTAAAAAAGGCAACGGGAAATTATTTCAATTCATTTCCCAAGAAAAGTCATTGCAATGCACAGTTTAAAATGTAGAGAGTCATGATCGCCTACGTCTTAAAGAAACGTGGCAATTAAAGAAGAAGAAGAAGAAGAAGAATTAAAAAAGACTGGCGATATATAGAAAGAGATCAACGAGAAAATCAATACTGATCAATAACTTTACGAAACAAATAAAATATTTCCCACAAGGCAAAACAACCAGAGTTCGATCAAACAGAAAACATGGCGGAACCGTTAAAAATAGAAGGAATAATACACACACACACACACACACACACACACACACACACACACATATATATATATATATATATATATATATATATATATATATATATTTTCTAAAGGATTAATGGATTTATTTTTAATCCACAATTTTTATTACTTTAAAAATTATCATTGTGGATACTCGTATTTGAAATAGACCCCACATTTTTATTTTAAACAGTGCGTTTTACGTCTATCAACCTCCGCATTCTTTATTAAGATCTATCACAGGCCGATTGACCTAATACCCACTGTTTAAAATAAAAAAATAAAATAAAAATAAATAGCTATAAAACTAGCTATAACAAACACACACACAACAACACACACACACACACACACACACACACACACATATATATATATATTCTAAGGAGCCAGGCAAACCTACCTAGGTTTCACCTAAACAGATCTTCGGGGTAATGCTTGCTGAAAAGGAAAATTATGGAACAGTATTTATTGCTAAAATTAAAAATAACCATGACCACGTGACAAATAAAAATAAGAAAAAGAATCCAAACAACGACCAACGTACCACCATATATATATATATATATATATATATATATATATATATATATATATATATATATATAGAGAGAGAGAGAGAGAGAGAGAGGGAGAGGGAGAGAGTCAGAGATACAAACAGAGAAGGAGAGCATCGGATTTTCTCTTCTCGGTTAGTACAAGTCTAGGCCCCCGCTTCTTGCTTTTATAAAGCAATGATTTTAATTTTCTAGATGTTCGAACGTCTAAATAATTTTAGAATCGTAAATGATAATAATATGACAAACTCGTATTTATTTTTAATGTTTTATATTGGTATAATGTTGTTTATAAAAAAAATCTGTTTTTCTACGGCTGTGCTAATATGTGGAATATGTGCTAATTTGGTTTGAAATAAATAGTAAAATACTGATATTAAAGAATATTTTTATTGACAAACAGAAGATAGCTATTCTATTTAAGGAATTTACGATAAGATTACTTCAAGTTATGCAAATGTCGCTAAAATATATCACGCGTATAAATATTCAAGACGGGTGGGGGCAACTTAGAGAGTTACTCTATAGTTACACATCGTTTCATTAGCCTACGGGCCACAAAAGGTCATAATCCGCCTCTCTCTATCATAACAAACATTGCGTTTTGCAATAAATAAATAAATAAATAAAAAAATAAATAAATAAATAAAAATAAAAATAAATAAAAACGAAAAAAGAAAATGGCGGTCTAGTGTCTTTCTGGGGGATAACGTTTTTGTGGCAAACAGTCTTCATAATTAAAGAGCTCATATCAAAAGGTATAGCATTAAGAGTAACAAATAAAATTACATGTTCAGCTTATTTTTCACGGATATGGTAGCGCCACTTCAGGGTTTTTGCTAGTAAAATTGAAGGTTTTTACAGAAATCATATGAATAATATTTATTTTTAAAAAATACAGAAACTATAGTAAAATTGTGTGTATTTACAAAAATCATGTGATTTTTGTAAATAAATTCAATTTTTCTATCAAACACCCTCATAACTTTCCAGAAAGATAGCTTAAACATTTAATTTTATTCGGGACTTTACTCTCTCTCTCTCTCTCTCTCTCTCTCTCTCTCTCACATACACACACACACACACACACAGACACAGACACACACACACACACATATATTCAATTCGTTGCAGATAAGCTTCCAGCTTCCATAGTACCGCATGACGTCACGCGTTGCCTGGTGATGTCACAAATCGCTAGGCCGACCAATACTTACATCATATTTAGACTATTGTGATAAATTCGGCCTGGATAAAATTCTGACAATTCTTTTTCGCATTCCTATCTTTGTATCAAGCTATTGCTTACCATACCTAGTAAATATCAAGTTATTGGTTACCAGATGAGTAAATATTTTGGGCACCTACACTAGAACAACTGTTAGAAAACTACTTTCGTAGTTGAGTATAATTTAGTATTTTATTTCTTACAGAGTTGGATATAGGAATTGATTATACATGTGCTACTGTCATCTAGTGGTCGTGAGTTCAATCCCTGGATCAGGTAGTGACGCACCGCTACAGCAGGAACGAGCACTAACTGACTTCACAGGAAGAAAATATCACAATAATCAACAGATAACCCATATCAGCCAATCAATGAACACCTGATGATAACCAAAGGGAACTTGGTCGAAACGTTGTGTAATTAATAACATCTATTTCAACCAAAATGAGAGCAATAGTTCGAGATAATACAAGACTATATGAAGTATAGTAATTTTGAATCTCAATTCACTAGGTGAGATTATACCTGAGTAACTAACTAGTAGATAATACAGGGTGATTGAAAAGTAACTGCCTATTTTATGTATGATCGACTCTCCCGTCTCTTCTCTAGGGTGGGTGTTTATATATCTACGAGCCCTTTAAATGTAGCATCACATTTTATTCAACTACGACTTCGCCAATTACCATCAATCAGTGAGGTGGATTTGAGGCTCTCTCCAAACATGAACTCCATAGTCTCATGAAAATGCATGAGACTTTTTTCTCTAGGGTGGGTGTTTATACATCTACCTAACTCTAATACGTAACATTTCATTTTACTCGACTCCTGACGTAATCTGATACTGTTGTCCAATGTGTGTGTTTGTGTGTGCGGCCCCAGAACCTCTTTTGAAGTGGACCTTACATTCTCGTCTGCGATGTTTGAGAGACTGTTCATCTCCTCTTTGTGAAAGATGTATATATTTATTTGCCAAGCGGTTCTTTATCACGTGTCAATTGCAGATGAAGATGAGTCGATCCCGTGTGTGTGTGAGCTCGCCGGCTAGTAATTACGATTGATCATGACTTTTCTGATAGACACTGTAGTCTAGTCCGGCATCATCTGATATTAGTCCAGTACCTATCACCCTCCGTACAATAGTGACCTTGTGCCAGAATAATGTAAGCTTAAGGCAGCTGGCTGCTAAGCTAATCCCGCACGTGCTTGTGAGTGGTGATTTCGATACTCATTGGCCGCTTTACTGTAGTAGCCTTGTGTTAGATTCAAATGTCTAGTAAAGAAAACCAGGTAATCAAGATGGAGGCCTGTGCTATTAAAAGCAGGAGACAAAAGATCATTCAGAGCAATCCGGAAACATTTGATTTACATGTGGCGTACATTTTGAAACATTAAAGAAAATCTTTTTGAAACCATTAGTTTTCCTAAAGAGTGGAAAATCATACATGTTGGGTTTGAAATAAAATATAATCGACGCTTCTACGAGGCCCTGTTGGTGATTATTTTCTACCCTACAACTCCTTCTGCACAGTCTGAATGCCACAAGCTTATTGCCACTTGCTATCTCCATGGCAAATGTTATGCTGAGGTACATTCCTGAGTTCAAACAGTTCAGACCATCACAAGACCAGTCATGACCCATACGTTGGGACGAATAATCCTCATTCTTTTTATATTCCATTAATAAGAAAGAAATCCCATTTGGAGAGCTTCTGAGAAGCGCTACTTTGTGGAACAGACTCCCGGGAGAATGCTTCCCCGATCACTAAAATTTTAACCTGTTCAAGTTTAGGGTTAACCGTTATCTTCCCCATATATCCTTTAACTGTGCCCCTTACCTCTTACTCTCTAAACACTACCTCGAGTGACTCTTGTAGTTTGTACAGGGAGAACATTATTGTTAAAAAACAACTGCACTAATTTTCGATTAAGTTCGTTCGCACATCGGCCATCACTTCAAAACGGAAAGAGTTAGGTGAGTCTAATGGTGATTACGAAGAAAAACTCTCTCAGATCGTTCTGATAAGAAAAGAACACCCGAATTTTTTGATGAGGGTCTCAGACTCAACACGGTGGCCTAGATCAAGTGCCATGAGAAGATAGTGATACCCTGGGTCAAAAGGGTGTCTGCTGGATGACTCTATGTCTAGCAGCAGGATTCTGCACCATGCCACACAAGAAAGATAACCCAGGCTGTCATGGCTGTCAGAGAATTTCTGCGATCACATCATCCTTACATCCGGCCACCTAACCCCTTGTTTATTATATGTGGGGTGCAGTTCAGCGTGAGACAAATAAAAGTCCTTCTAACACCAAAGATTAACTGTAGGCAAGGACTATGGCAGCATTCACCAACTTAAACAAAGAGACCATCCAGAAGAGTTGCAGGAGTTGAAGGCATCTGGAAGGCAGTGGTTGAAACCAGTGGCGATTTAATTGAATAAATTTACTTTTTAGTATTTCAAGGTATAATTTGTAAGTGTAATTTTGCTTAATAAGTCTGTTAAAATGAAATGTCAATTTTATTTTAATTTTTTTTGCAAAATTTTGACGACAGTTTATTCATCTCAGCACTATATATATATATATATATATATATATATATATATATATATATATATATATATATATATATATATATATATATATATATATGAAGAAATATAGTCTTAAGGTGTGTTATATGTATGGGATAAACTGCTTAATATCAGAGATAGAGCGTGTGTAAATATAAAAGTGAACATAGAAGTAAAACTTAGAGGCGACAGTCTGTTTCATGCTAGACGCAATTTCAGGCCATGAGTGTTGTTATTTTCTCGGCTATTTATATATACGGATCAGTGGTGCATTGTTGGTAGGTATATATATATATATATATATATATATATATATGATTAATGCAAATATAAAATTTGTGACTTAGTTGATTGATGTTATATTCGGCACCCCGACTCCAGAGTTTCGTAAAGAAATCTTTTTTGTAATCGTTCGGTTCACTCGTAAGGCGTATCAGCAATTGTCAATATATATATATATATATATATATATATATATATATATATATATATTGATACATGTTTCATTAAATAATATAAACAAGTGTTGACTATTTATTTTATGTAAATTCTTTTCATATCGTCTGATAAGCTTAATAACATTATCATTAAACGAAGAAAGAAAATCACAATATTGATACATATTTTTTAATCCTATCTAAGCTTTTATCAAAGATGACAATTACAATACAATATATTAAGCAATACACGGACAAGACAGTGGTGATAGTCTGTTTCTGTTTACATGGAAGATTTCCAAGCAACGACAAACTTATATATATATATATATATATATATGATTCATTCAATTCTGGACGCTTTATATAGGGTATACATTTAACATTTAAAATAAAAAAACTGTCCATTAGAGGTCACAAAAACGGAGGATTTGCGCGATGGCGTCTCGATTAAAGGACGAGCCTCGTGAATCGGAGTTGCTCTTGCGGCGTGTCTCACTGGCGATGGTTCGAGGTAATGCTTTCTCTATCATTGCGGCTGGAAGAGGATAGAAAAAAAAATTGTGTATAGTTTCTGGAATTGTCATCAATAGTCAAATGAACTTGCATTGTTTCGACATTAAATATTTTAAATATATGTTAAAAATAAAATACTGTTCCTTACGATAAAATGCTTGTTTTGCTTGTTTTGTTTGTTTAACGACGTGTCAACTCCTTAAGGGTCATTTAATGCCAAAATTTTATTAAAGTAATAAAAGTATATATGTTATTCTGCTTTCATAACTGGAATACATGGTAAATAATACTCAACACTTCTGCATATACACGTTTGTTTGCATGTAATTAATAGAGGCAGTGATATGTCTGTTTTATGTTTAGTTTTGGAATACGGTTTGTTTTCTTTAAGAAAATGTACGATATTATATGTATGTCATGAACGAATTCTTTCATGTTGGTTGTTTGGTTGACTGATGTTTAGCGACATACCAACCTCTATGGGTTAGTGAATGCGAAAATCTAAATATTTTAAACGCAGTTGCATGCGTTCAACTATAGATAAAATGTATTGTTGATTATTTTCTTATAAAATACATCATTGGTTATTGTACTATAAATAGGTATTGCTGGTCATTTTACTATAAAACTGAATTTTATACTTTCATAGCTTGCCGGATTTTAAATTTTCTGTAACCTCAGCTCTAAAAACAAAAAAAAAAACAAAAAAAAACGGGACACTAGCCACTAAAGGTTAAATAGTTCAGAATCCAGACATTTATCCCAAACTTTTAGCCCAAAATGTACATATGTTTATATACCGAGTGTAACAGTAAAATTGTTCAAATCGTGTAAGAGCAAAATTGTCCAATTGTTAAATTAAGCTTTGAACAGATGTACCTTAGAAATGATTAAAGGTAAATTACTAGAATTCTACGAGAATCTTATAACACTGCTGGACTCTACTTTGAGCAAAAAAGAATGTATAATTATTCTCCAAGCTTAACAGAAATATCGTGTTGAAATCGATCATAGATGAAAATGACATGATCATCATTAATTAATCATAACGATCGGAAGCTCATGAAGGATTGAAATAAAGTTCAAATGTATATATATATATATATATATATATATATATATATATATTACTCCAGGATCATTTTCTAACTTATTCAAGATGATCTTCACCCTCTCTAACCTTCTAACTTTCTGTCCAGGAGTAACAAGGTGCCCCACACGTTTCACGTACGATTACATCTTCAAGTCTTTTTCACTGATCTTTTGGACTGTAATAGCTGAAGTTCATCTCTAACGTGCCAAACGTCTTATGGATTGAGTTGTAATATTACTGGGCTTTAAAGACAGCAAAAATCATAATTCACGTTTCCAAGGATACATAGAAATCCACTTCAACCAGACAAGGGGTGTCTGCGTGTTCATTATGTCTTTATTTTGATGTATCAGTTATTAGTTACGTTTTGGTAGGGGTAGGGATGTATACATCGCTACCCCTACCAAAACCCAGTAATTTTAAAAGTTACTCCAAAATTCGCTTGAGGATGAAATGGAACTAATGTCTTTAATTTAATTACAAAATTAAATTCGGAGCTTGTAGCTTTCATTTTTGAAACATGGTTAGAACTGTGTAGCGAAAAAAAACCATATTTTAAATCAATTAATTTATAATATATATATATATATATATATATATCGTACATATATTGAAACATATACATCCAAGGAAAGAAAATTTAGACAACTAAAATCCATACTTCTACAAACATACACACTCATATACACAATCTCATATATATATATATATATATATATATATATATATATATGAAAATAATTTTTTGCTGATATGAGTGCATATACAAAAATATGTAAAAAATTAACACACACACACACACATATATATATATATATATATATATATGTGTGTGTGTGTGTGTGTGTGTGTGTGTGTAAACATAAATCACACACACACATAGATTTATATACATCAGTCAGACTGCCATACCCAGTCTTTAGTACCCAATCTGTCCTGCTATTCAGCTCATAGCTGGGAGGAGAAGAGATTAATTCAGACCTTTACAAAAGATCGGCCAGTCAATCAAATGCCCTATGTGACCATTGCGCGACCATTTTTTCTTTCTATTTATAACTGACTAGACAGAAGATGCTGCCGTTTCTTTCTGCGGTAGAATGGTCGCCAACCAAGGATTTAAGATCCTGTCCGTCCTGCGATGTAACCAATACTTTAGAAAAGATGGATTAATACTTTTTTCCAAGAGTATTCGCGTCTAAGTAAATGTAACCAACCCGACTAGAATTCGAACTCTGCTCTTCGAGTTCACATTCCGAGCCGTTATCAAGTACAGCCAACCACCCTTATGTACATGTAGAAAAATCAAACACCTCCACACACATATATATATAAACATAAAACATAAAACACACACAAACATAAAACACACACACACACACACATGTATATATATGTGTGTGTGTGTGTGTGTGTGTGTGTGTGTGATAAAATTAAACGAAAGTAATTTGTTAAGTATTTTTTAAATTAAAAATTTTCTTTTCTGATAGTTTTTTCATATCAATATTGAGGCTATGGATTGTGTAAATTCTAAGCGCTTTTGGCTTTCGTAAGCTATTGCCAAAGAAAGATATTTGTGATTTTTTTTATTACAGAAGCATTTAGAGTTTTAAATGTAATTTATTGATTATGTTATGAAAGCACTCCGGATTCACACAATACATAGCCTAAATCCAGATATTAAACAACATGTCAGAAACGAGGAAAGTTAATTTTTAAATACTTAACAAAGAACATTCGTTAGTCTAATAAAACTAGCTTACAAAATACACACACTCACTCCATCTCTCCCTCGCTTTATATATATATATATATATATATATATATATATATATATATATATTCTTTGTCTATTCTGAGCACTCTTTTTAAGAATAGTATTTGTTGGTTATTGGAATTTATTCCGTATACACCTATATCCTAAATATATATATATATATATATATATATATATATAATAATAATGGACAATTCCATGGGATCTTACCCTCATAATAATAATAACTGGACAATTCCATACCCGAATAAATACCGAAGGGCGTCTCCTTCGGGAGGTTAGGCCCAGAACCCGTTTATGCGGGTTCAAATAGTTCCGGGCCTAATGGCTTTTAAAAAAGGCCGACTGCAGGTTAAACTCTCTTCCTCTCTTCCTACGGGCGGAGGAACCCGAAGGAGGCTATGCCGAAGGGCGGAGTCTCCTTCGGGGAGGTTAACCGCCCAGAACCCGTTTATGCGGGTTCAAATGGGCTACGGCCGGGCCTAATGGCTCCAGTCACGTTAAAAAGGCCTTGTGCCACATGACACCCTCGTGGGGGTGACTGGTCAGTAGTTCACCTCTGAACTGACTGCAAACTCTCTTCCCTACGGGCGAGAGGAACCCGAAGAGCTATGCCGAAGGGCGGAGTCCCTTCAGGGAGGTTAACTTCCGCCCAGAACCCCGTTTATGCGGGTTCAAATGGGCTATTTTTGGCCGGGCCTAATGGCTCAAGGAATGCCCACGTTAAAAGGCCTTTGAACCGACTACATCGGTTGTACTCTCTTCCTACGGGCGAGAGGAACCCGAAGGAGGCTATGCCGAAGGGCGGTCTCCTTCAAGGTTAACCCGGCCCAGAACCCGTTTATGCGGGTTCAAATGGCTATTTTTGGCCAGGCCTACCTTGGGTTCAATATTGTCAATAGTTCACCTCTGAACCGACTACACGGTTGTACTCTCTTCCCACGGGCGGGAGGAACCCGAAGGGAGGCTACGCCGAAGGGCTAGTCTCCTTCGGGAGGTAAAATGGCTCCCGTTCATACGGAAATTCCCCGAGCCTAATGGCTCCCTAATTTAAAAGGCCTTGTGCCACATGACACCCTCGTGGGGGTGACTGAATATTGTCAGTAGTTCACCTTTTGAACCGACTGTTCGGTTCAACTCTCTTCCTACGGGCGAGAGGAACCCGAAGGAGGCTACGCCGAAGGGCGGAGTCTCCTTCGGGGAGTCTTTATACGGGTTCAAATGGGCTATTTTTTGGCCGAGCCTAATGGCTCGGAATTCCCACGTTAAAAAGGCCTTGTGCCGCATGACACCCTCGTGGGGGGTGACTGAATATTGTCAGTAGTTCACCTCTGAACCGACTACACGGTTGTACTCTCTTCCTACGGGCGGAGGAACCCGAAGGAGGCTACCCGAAGGGCGGAGTCTCCTTCGGGAGGTTGAACCCGTTTATGCGGGTTCAAATGGGCTATTTTATTGCCCTCTGAACTGGGCTTCCTACGGGCGAGATGGAGGCTACGCCGAAGGCGGAGAATGCCCACGTTGGCTCGGGAAAAGGCCTTGTGCCAAATATTGTCAGTAGTTCACCTCTGAACTGACTGTTCAGTTCAACTCTCTTCCTACGGGCGAGAGGAACCCGAAGGAGGCTACGCCGAAGGGCGCTCCTTCGGGACATACGGGTTCAAATGGGCTTTTTTGAATTCCCCACGTTAAAAGGCACCCCCTCGTGGGGGTGACTGAATATTGTCAGTTCACCTCTGAACTTTCAACTCTCTTCCTAAGTCGGAGTCCTTCGGGAGGTAAACTCCGCCCTGAACCCGTTCATACGGGTTCAAATGTTCAAGTCGAGTCAAAAAAGGCCTTGTGCCAGTCGGGGGTGACTGAATATTGTCAGTAGTTCACCCTCTGAACTGAGGTTCAGTCTTCGGCGGGAAAACAAGGTCCGCGTTCAGACAATTACTGCAAGACATTGGAATAACGATACTGAACATGAACATTGTTATTGTCGAGTAGTTCACCTCTGAACTGACTGTTTTGTTCAACTCTCTTCCCTACGGGCTCGGGAATGAGGAAAAAGGCCCGAAGGACCCTCGTGGGGTGAAACTCCTTCCTACGGGGAGGAACCCGAAGGAGGCTACGCCGGAACCCTGAACCCGCCCTGATTTTTCCGGGCCTAACCCACTTAAAAAAGGCTTCTGCCACATGACACCCTGTATATTGTCATTTCAAGTCGAGTCAGGAGTTCAAGTGTAAGACAATATATCTGTACATTGTTCTCTCTACTAAACCTGATGTTCGAGTTCTTCTTTCTCTGTATATTCCTGTTTGTTCTATCTGTGGACCATATGTTCACTTCTTTATTGTGGACTATCACCCGTGGTACAAGGAAGCGGACCATACATACATACATACATATATATACTGAGCTAACATAATAATTTGTATGAATATTAGTTTGTGGCCCTGGGTTTCACGCTTCTGTGAGCATCAGACAAGCTGGTTTGTTTCTTAATAATTGGATCTATGTCTATGTCTGTCTGTATAGGAGGTAGTGTAAGTTTCTCTGACGGCTCATGCGGTAGATCTAAAACTCGTCAAAAACATCCCTACCCGCTCCTTGTCAAAATGAACATCGGTACACATAAAAAGCTAAGGCCCCGACAACGAAATAGAATTACAACTGCGTATGCTTGCAAATCCGAACGCACGGTTTCTACCGCCTAGCTCCGAAATGCTTATCTTGGTGTAAACGTAAATGCATAAACATGTATGTATGTGTTTATGCGTATGATGGTGCCATCCCAAACAAACACGAAAATAAATTACCCCTCCTGTCACCAAACATAGTTAAACAAGCATCTTACTTATTATAAAATGCAGTGTGTATGTGTGTGTGTGTGTGTGTGTGTCTGTTCGTTTATATATGGGATCGTATTTCCTACATTTTTCAACCGATTTCAACAAAACTTCACAGGACTACGTAAAATTACCTGGCGGTGGTTCTGACAGCGCCAAAAATGGGAAAAATACAATTGTTTTTGCACGAAATCAATTTGAAAGCACGGGTAAGTGTATCGCACCCGGCCGGAAGTTACTGCCGGCTACTCAAACGTCTGAAAGCGTCACCGCGGGAAACAGAACGAATGCCGTTAACTTCTGATGACTCAGGTTTTTTTTTTCAGAGAACGATACACAAAAAGTAAACAAATGAAATCTAAACATACACAAGTCCTCCTAACTAAAAATAATAACCGGAAACTACTTTAAATACACATGGTGTCCAAATGAAATAGAAATGTATATACATTTATTTTGCATCAAACACTGAAAAATATATATTAGGTTTGTAACAATGTAAGTTTATATATATGCATGTCTATATGTATGTGTGTATCTATCTATCTATCTATATATATATATATATATATATATATATATATATATATATATATATATATATATATATATATGTGCCATACATACATATATATGTTTATAGATGTATTTAATCATTTATAGATATGCTTACATTATAGTTAATTTTTATTACTTTTATTACTATTATTATTACTTTAAATATATTATATATATATTTTTTTTATTACTATTAAATGATGATGATGTTTAAATGAATAACAACATAGATTGCATTTCTGTGATTTTTATTACTGGTTGCTCAGTTAAAGTTTTATTCATAAAATTTCCCCCTACCTTCCCTTACTGCAATATTCTTAAAAAAATCTAAAGTAGGATCTGTAATGTAATCGGTACTGAATTAGCTTCTTGACTTCAGCCGCTTTCTCACAGACGTGATGTGGCTTCCCTCTGTCTTTTCTACAAATATTTTCATGGCTACTGCACTGATGAGCATTTTTTCCCTGGTGCCCTGACTACATGAATTTAAGTGTACTACTAGATTGGCATTTAGGTCCCAAATTTTACTGTTGAAATAGTTAAATGTAACCGCCCTTCTAACAGTTTCTTTCCTTGCACTTCTCCATATTGGAACTCCATTCCTCTCACTTGCTTCCCTGATAACTACAATCATCAAAAACTTAAATGCAACATCACTCACCATGTTTTGTTGTGTTGATACCTGTTCTTTTCCCTTTCTTCAATCCCCCCCTACACCCACACTTTTCTCTCATTTTCACTCTCCATAACCCCCTGTGTGATAATGGCACTTCTGACTTGCTTGGGGTGAAATGCTTAAAAAAATAACCCAAAACATTGAATATAAAATAATTAGGGTACTGATAAAAGCATCTAATAAAATAATTAGGGTACTGAAAATAGCATCTACCACAATCAAAGGTAAAGCTCTCCCCACCAGCAGCTAAAATAATAAAAAAGTGCTCAATACAATATATATATATATATATATATATATATATATATATATATATATATATATATATATATAAGGCAGGATGTGTGTGTGTGTGTGTGTTTGTAACGAATGCACGGTCGCAATTTTCGACGGATTTGCACCAAAATTTACATGCACATGCTCCAAGTTAGCGGAAAGGCCAAGACCGATTTTACATTTCCCAACTCCCATCGATAGTGGAAATAATCGATTTTTTTCATGCTTCTACGGCAGTTTTTATGTAGTTTGCAGCCATTTTCTACTGGCCAGAGTGAGAGCCTATAGCTGGCTGCCACGAATAGGCAGGAAGATTCTATTGGCCAGCGTGAGAGCCACCAGGTGACTGACACGAATGTTAACTAGCATGCTAGCATGCAAAAAAAATATCGATAGCTGCATTCGTCACAAGTGAGGAAAATTTAAATCTGCATGGCACTTTACTCCAATTGGCTCATTCGCTTGCTTAAACTCAACGTTGATTCTGATTCCGCAGAACTGGGTTGGGCGTGAAAAAGTATTTGTTGTTAACATTCTTTTTCATTCGGTTTTCCAGTTACGAGTTCTTTTTAAAGCTGATCGTTTTGTGTTCATTTTTTTTAGTTCTTTTTTCGTAACAGATTTAACGTTTAGTATAGAGCTTAGAAAAAAATTCGCAGTGTGAGATAGGCAAGAAGTAAGGCATATAGCAACATCAGCACGGCAAAGGGCACTCCTTTAAAGGCAAGAAAGGGCAAAAATATTTTAAGTCAAGTGATAGCGATTGCTGTATGAGTCGTACGATTTTTGAATCAAGAACAGGCAACGCCGGGCCATGCTGCTAGTAAATAGATAAAAAAATAAATCAGTTTGTCTGATAATCGCAAAAGCATGAAACCAGGGTCACAAATTTATATCCATACAACTTATATATATATATATATATATATATATATATATATATATATATATATATGAAGAAATATAGTTTTAAGATGTGCTATATTTATGGGATAAAGTGCGCAATATCAGCTAGAGCGTATTTAAATATAAAAATGAAGATTAAAGCCAAAACTCAGAGGCGACAGGCTTGTTTTCATGCTAGACGCAATCTTCAGGCCGCCTGATGATTGTGTCTAGCATGAAACATCCTGCCACCCTATGAGTGTTGACTTCAATGTTCATTTATATATATATATATATATATATATATATATATATATATATATATATATATATAGGTAGGAATCCGTTGTAAGTAATCCAAATGAATCCTAGCAATATAAAATATTAAAACTGATTTACAGAACATAGCTCAATATATTTATTATAGAGCATATATGCATTACATGTAGATAAAATTCAGTACCATATTTGATATATGGCCATTTCGCCCAGAGCGGGCTTGTCAACACCAAGGAGTTTGATAAAAAAAAATAATCATAATGTTTTGTAAATAGGAAGAAAGTGGAGTGAAAATGTATTAAAAATGAGAGAGGGAATAAAAAAATAAGGAGAGAAAAAAGAGAAAAATAAATTTGGGGTGGGGATAGAGTAAAGTAGAGAAATTAAGATTAAAAGTTTTCAAATAGATCGAGACATGGGCTGACCTTGACCTATATTTAATGTGTTAATTATGTTCAGATTGAGAATTTGCATAAAGAAATATAATGTTTAAAAATTAAGAAAAGATTTTTTAGATAATATTAAGGAAATTTTAATAATATTTAATATATATTTTAAAATTTTAAAATAGAAATTTTATAATAAACGCTAATTAAAAAGGTTTAATTAAAAAGATTTTAGGTATGTAGAACACAGAATATTAATATTAATTGATTAATAGATGGAATTTTTAAAAAGAATAAATAAATAAAACAGGATATTCGTATTAAACTCGTATTAAATAAAGTTGAAAAGTCAGAGAATCTACTCTAATATGAGTATCCACTAAAATAATATTTAAGTAATACACACACACACGTGTGTTTGTATGTGTGTATGTGTGTGTATGTGTGTGTTTGTTAAAATTTTAGATATAACTAAAAATATATCTGTAAAAGGACAATATGAATAAAGACAAAACAAAAAAAACTTATCTTCTTAAATTCCACATTTTGAAAAACTGAAGACATTCTTAGTTTTGCTTATAAATACTTGTTGCAAAATAAAATCCTTATATCATTTGCCTTGGTCATGGTCAAGTCCATCAGGGGACGAAACGTGTCGGCTAAGATAAGGTTATATATATATATATATATATATACATATATATATATAATGGACTCTCCCGTCGGTTTCGACGTATGAGGATCTGACAGCTTAATTGATTCAGTTATGTAATTTTGTGCGATAATCTTAAGTGACACTTAAGACCGGCTAGTGATTTACAAAAGAGACCACATATGGAGCAAGAGTGAGGATTGTGGGATGAGATCACTGTTAGATTGGCTGACCTTTTAGATCTTGCTCTCGCTTCTTGAAGACGATTCAGACAAGCAGATTGAAAACTGCTGAGTCCACTAAAACACGTTGATCTCCATTTTATTCGCTCGGAGGCTAAGCGCTCAAGGGTGTTATGTGGTATATTGACAACTGACATGTTGCTCTTCAGCTTGTCTTTGTATCTTAGCCATGGGCCTCCTACATTCCTGTAGCCCTGATCTAACTGGCTGTATATTAGGATCTTGGGTATCCTGTCATCAGACATTCTCAAGACATAACCAATCCATTGTAACTGAGACTGTATGAGAAAAGTCTCGATTCCTCCAATATTACACACCTGTTAAACAGGTCTATCTTAGAAGTCCTATGTTGAAGGCTAACTCCACAGATTGTACACGGATAGCTTTTATGGAAAACAAATATATATATATATATATATATATGTGTGTGTGTGTGTGTGTGTGTGTGTGTGTGTGTGTGTGTGTGTCTGCATTATGAAAAATAATGACAAAGTATCAAAAATTAACGACAAAGAGAAAAAACAGCACTCCTTTATAAATATATTTGCTAAGCTTATCTTAGTACAGCACAAGGCTAATAGTACTGAGATTTCGTGTGAGAAACACAATTCATCCTACTAACCAACTGATCAACGAAATAAACTTACGGTGGAGTAATGGATAGCGGCTCGGATTGAGGAATCGGAGTGCCAAGTTCGAATTCCAATCGAATCTATTACATTCACTCACGTTCTAATACCCTTAGTAAAGGTATGAATCCTCTTCTTCTCCCCCCAGCTATGGGTAAATAGCCGGACAAACCGGGCTCTATAGCTTTTGATGAAAGAAATGGCGACCTCGTCAGTCATGTATCAAAAGATACATGATCGCCTAAGCGTGTATAACGCATGACGCACAACTGACTGAATTACCCAGTGAGACACACACAAGTATAAAGGTGAGTTATCTGTGTGTGTCCAGGATTTTCTTAAAAGCACTCAGCCAGAAGTCTCAAAAACGCGGAGTGGGGACTATCTTTCTGTAGCCTGTCGGGAACCATTTTCAGACCAATCTTTATTAATATCTCTTGAGGTATTATTTATTTAAACTACATCCTATATCGGTTTCTTAACCTAGATGAATGTCGATATCCCTTCGAAAATTACTGAAAATCGATGGTAACGGTATGCTAGAATGTTCGAAAATTAATTACTTTTTACCATAAACGATATGAAAAAATACTACGAACTTTTGATCTAACGTAATATATGGCTTAGAGCAGGGGTTTCAAATTAAAAAGACATAAAAGTGTCATTACGTGGTAAGGGAAAGGTGCAATGGGTCAGTAGTAAGCACGTCACTAGGGTATTAATAATTAGGTGTACATCAACTCCTGCGTGAGTGGAACATCAAATCCAGAGGTGGAGGGGGTGGGTTCCTGCATTAAAATAAGTTCGTAAAGCATTTACAGATAAAAGGGGACAAAATTTCCGACTAAGCTACATACTATGGAAATTTTAATTGATTCAGAATTCGAATTTGGATTTTAGTATCCAAAACTCAAGGAATAAAAATGTCTCTTCCTCGTAATCTTGACTAAAAGTTAAAATTAAACGTAACTCGGGGACTAGCTAAGGAAAAATGAAAGGGTTCTGGATTCTGGTCTTATATTTAAACTCCAAAGTTTAAACTAAGTAAAACAAATATGTACATAAAGTAAAAAAGGAAGAATATTCGATTTGGCTGAATCAAAGCATCATAAATTTATGCTGTCAAACGGTATTTTTCTTATTTCATCTATATTTTTCGTTCATATGAATATGTAGTAGCATGCCTACTGACGATATTGGGTTTGTCCCCATTCACAAAAATACAGTAGTAAATACTGTATGTAAGTCTGCAGTCGGAGATTCGTTCCAGCTGTGCTGATCAAACTATCTTCCTTCGAAGGCAGAGAGGATCCCCAGACGAGGCTATGTCGAAGAGCAGAGTTTCGTCTCGGGAAACAGCTACCTGACCCCGTTTTATACGGGGTCTACGGGGAATTTTTGGCCGAGCCTACAGGGTCGGATACCCCACATTAAATTCGGCCTTGTGCCACATCTGACCGCGGGGGGCGATTCATTGTTGAATTCACTTGACTCACTTCTAGACGCTGGCGAATCTTATATGTGTTGTTCTTGCCCTGAGTATTATCGTTTATTACCAACCTTCGTTTGATTATTCTATTCAGTAACCTTCCCTATCATCAATATATCGGATAGGTTCGGTGAAATTATTAAAGATTTTGTCTTCTAGCGATTTATATAGAAATCAGATAAAATAGGGCTGAGAGGTGAACCCATAGCTCTGCTGTTAATCTGTAAGTAAATATTGCCATAATGATCATAAAAAGATACTTGTGTCGTACAGGTCAGAATTATTGGTTTAATATTAGAAGGTGGAAGCAAAAAATGTTTTTTGCACATTTTGTATTACTATATCTGCAGTTTTTATTAGCGGTAAAAAGACTTTCAACATCTAACGAGGTGTTATGCCATAGTACCTATTCTATTGTAATGGACTCTCCCATAGATAATAAGTAGGAGTAGCAGTGGCAAGTCTGGCAGAATGGTGTTGAGCGCGTCAGTTGAGATTCGGACATTTGAAGTACCAACCATCACAACCAGATTGCTGCGCCATTGACTCTTATTTTCCAAGTTCCTAACGTTTTGTACGTCGGACCTAATTTAGGACGACTTATTAGAAATACAAACCTCCACTGTGAAAATACTCCACAACATTTTGGCGAACTCACGTGGGAAAAGAAAAACTTTTCGTTCGCCTAACCACAACATTTTGGCGAACGAGAATTCAAGACTCACACAGGAAAAGAAAAACTTTTCGTACGCCTAACAACATTTTGGGCGACGGACTCTTAATCCACACGGGAAAAGAAAAATTTTTCGTTTACTTTACTACAACATTGACGATGAAGGATTCGTTTCTCAGACGGAGAAAGAAAGAAAAAACTTTTCGTACGTCTAACAACAACACGAGGCAAGATTTATTTGAGTGCAGTATTTAAAGAAATTCCTTATTGGAATCAACACTATATCTATTTGTTATGTATCGTAAGATAATTGATTTATATGTGTGCATGTATTTCTGTGGGTGTCTTTGTGTGTACACGTAGGGGCATTAATAAGTCAGCATTTGTTTTCTACAACAAATAGCAGGTTGAATGTGTTATTTTTTCTAAATTTATTCAAATCTAAATTTTATTCATTCATCAACAGTTTGGTTTGGGAAATACTGTCAGTAAATGTTTATGCGATTCAATTGGTTATAAAAGAAATGTGAAGAAACTCTTTTAGCACGGTTGATCATATTCAACTTTAAACCTGTGAATATCACACGCTTTGATTACTTAGAAAACAAGGATTTTCTCTTGCGGACATATATATATATATATATATATATATATATATATATATATATATATATATATATACATATTACCCCCCCAACAAGGTAGGAGTGCCACTAGCATGCAATGCGTTACAGATAGTAAGAGCCAGAGTAAAGAGGGGTGTTTGGGAAAAGGATAAAAAGAACAGGGATCAAGGTCAAGACATCGGAAGATGTCAACTGACATTACATTTGAATATTTGAAGATTATAGTTATCAGGGAAGCAAATAAGAGGAAGGGAGTTCCACTGTCGGGAAGTGCGAGATAAGAAGCTGTTGGAGTAGAAGAGACGGCTATATTTAACCGTTTTGCCAGTGAAAGGGTGGAACCGAGATGCTAATCTAGTAGCACGCTTAAATTCATGCAGTCTGGAAACCAGTGAAAGTAGCTTGTCAGAGAAAATACAGAGGGTAGCCACATGTGTGAGAAAGTGACTGTAGACGAGATGCCAGATCAGAAACTATCACATAAATATAATGAAGCAGACTGTTCGAGCCAAGGAAATGGATTCTATTAACTACAAAAGCTGAGAACAGAGTTTTCCTAAAAGGTTTATTTAAGATAGTTTTTGTTTCGTCTAGTTATTTTCTGCTATATATTTGTTATCAATATATCGAACATGTATTTGGCAAAATTGTTACAGATTTTGTTTCCTACTGAGCCCTGTAGAAATGAGATATCTAGATATGTTTTTCGTTCCGGCTCCATACTTTCCAGACAACTTTATTCTCCAAAAAATTAAATGCAATGTCAATCGCTATCTACTGTCCACCTGAATACGCTTTTCTCTTCCCGTTCATTATTAATGTTTCTGTCCCTAATTCTTCCACACCAGATAACCCGTTGAGTCTTAGTGGCTTTACTACCTTTCTTGGGGTGAAACCGATTTAAAAAAAATCAATTCACTTCAATCAAGATGATATAATTACGGTGAAATGGGCCACTGGGAGTGAAAGAGAATGAAAAAGATTTTAGAAGGAACCGGGAACTCATTTCTAAACAGGAAACAAGAGATAAACCTCTACTCATTAAAAAAAATGTGTAGGAGCGAGAATTGAATTAAGAAACAACCCGGTAACTTAACTGTCACTCTGACTACCATGAAAAGGTATCTGTATAGTCTAGGAAAGTGTTTAGGTAGAATTGTTGGAAGCAAAGAATATTCATATACATTTTATATTATTATTATTATTATTTCCTCTTGTTACAAAATAAAATAAGACATATCTCGGCTGATTTGCAGGCAAATAAACTAAAATACTCAAGAGCGAGAGCCGGATGAGAACGGGACAAGGCCCCGTCACAAAATGACCATTATCGTCGTTTACGCATAGGCCCGACGCACGAGTTCCAGTCGAAAAATAAAATAATATTTTAAAGTGTTTCTATATTTCGACCAATAAAAATGCTTCCCTTCTAATTATACTCGCGTTGTTTTTCGAGTCTGTTAAGCCATAAAAAACGCCATAAAAGGAGTCACACGGGGAAGTACAACAGCAGTCAACAGGAGGCCAGGGAAGAGACCTGTCACGGTCAGTCAGCAGCAGTCAACAGGAGGCCAGGGAAGAGACCTGTCACGATCAGTCAGCGGCAGTCAACAGGAGGCCAGAGAAGAGACCTTTCACGGTCAGGCTGAGCGGTCGGCAGCAGTCAGCAGGAGGAGCGCCACGCCAACCAGTGAGAACTACTATGAGAGATCAACCCAGATCGGAAGCCGGCGCATGAACTATAAAGTAGCTGTCATAAACCCACACGTTCCTGTTGAAATAAATCACGTAAATCTATTTTTGCTGTTGTCGTATTTCTTTTTTGCAACCATACGCTTGTCTATAACACTCTAAAGATTATTACTGGCAGATAAGTTCATTAAGATTTTAAACTTCTTGTACTCTGTTAGAACTACAATTCTTTAACGGAAGTGCTCATTTCGATATCTATAGCTCATATGGCAAAAACAGATCTTAATTTCGTCCGGCTCCACACACTAACTTGAGGAATAACATCCAAAAATACCAGGGTCACAAAGCCTCTTTTCTGACCAATAAGAAAAAATCCATGCTATTTTCACAGCAGCCATTTCTGAGCCACCAACTTACTTTAAAACCAATGCTGATTTTATCCACAAGGCAGATCCTACTAGACTGGAAATAGCGACGGACCCTTACGGCAGGAAAACTTAATCCGACCATCGGCGGAGACATTAAGTCGCTTCCAACAACAGTGATGACTTCGTCCAGCGGTAAAGCCAACTGCAGCAGCAGGGACTAATAAGTCTTGATATTTTTCCCATGAGTCTATTTCATTCGATTAAATATGCATGTTGATTTTCTCCACGTATCTTTCTCGACTACTACATTGTGTTAGACCCTGAAAGAACTCTCTGTCACCCACGACTGTTATAAGATACCACAAAACTCGCAAATGATCGAACCTTGTAAATCACGGAGAAATAAAAACTTTTTTTTACTTTTCTCAGTCACGTCTTTTCTCCATTTTTTTTAATCACTTCCACTTTTTTCCTGTTAATGCCAAGGCCGCCATTACAATCTGTTTTAATCCTGGAATTTTTAAAAACGTTATTATTTAAATTTAAATGTATATAAATGCAAATTAGACATAAAAGGCATATTTTAAACCATATGAAGAGAAGAACCTGTTGCGAGAATGAAATTTATTCATTTTCCGGGTACATTTGTCCTGCAACAATATTTGGCGGACTCATGTGAGTCCGGACAAAAATAACCAAAAAACACAAAACATGGAATTCAAAAGAAAAAAAAACAAAACAAAAAAACAACAACAATTAATAAATGAATTAAAAAAAAAAGTATGTTACAGAAAGGTAAGATAAAAAACTAAAGTTGTGAAGAGTTCAAAGCAACCTTCAGTATGTGTCTCTGAAGTATTAATATGTCACGAGAAAGAATGTAACGTGTCGCTTCGCAAGTCAAAGGAGAAAAAGAAAGAGGCTTTCAAATCTCGCGCCACATGTGATTATCGTGAGGGGGCGGTAATTCAATATCTAGCCGCCTATGATTAACGTCAGTGGGGGAGGTAATCCAACAATCCTTATCCATTGTAATCGGAAAGGGGATTAGAAAAGGTCGTGGGTAAATGATGACCGATGGAAGATAGTTGATGATCAATTGAATCTTTATTAAATGAAGCGTTGTCACCCTTCTTAGTCTTTGACAAGCATTCCTTTAATCTTAATTATAATTGTTTTTCATTCCAACTATTTAGACCATCACTCTCCGGCTATTGATAAACAAGTAGTAATATTATATTGAATTTTTATTAGATGAAGAATTGCCAACCATTATTAATTTTTGTCTCGTATTTCATACATCCTAATTTTAATTGCTTTTCATCGTACCTAGTCAGACAATCGATGTATAGCCATCAGTAAACAAATAGTTACATTGTCTTGAAACATTGTCAACTTTTGATTAGTATCTGTCGTGATTTTTCTCATTCGTTTTGCTAAAATCGATACTCGGTTCGCTTTTAAAACAACAAAGACGAAACTAATCTCTTTAGACACAAATATGCATACTCCTTCATGTTACGCACCTCCCATTGTTTTTATAATTCGCATACAATTAAGGAAGTTTGAAAAATACGTTCAATAAACTGTGATGAAAATAACAACTACTAATGCGATTAATTTGTGGAGTAACTTCTTTTCAAACTTTCAAAAAGCAATCAATAAAATGAGTTTAGCACGAAATAATCAAAAAATGGAAGAAAATTGTAAAAGTTTGACAAAAATTGTTCTGAATGTCTGATCACGTCGTATTTCTTTTGCTGGCTGCTAAACTGTGAACCAAATTCGATCCTGCTTATGAATCTGAACAAATGTACACAGTAAAAATTCTAACATATGAATGAGCAGCATGAAACCGGAAAGATAAAAAAAAAGGATCACCTATATATAAAATTTTGTGACTTCTGCTAGTCTGTCTGTCCGTCCGTCACATTCTCGAAAATAGCCATACATTGACCAATCAAAACCAAATTTTGGGCAGAAGTGCAAACGGGTAAGTGAATACAAAGATGCGTAAAAAAGTGCAAACGGGTAAGTGAATAAAAAGGTGCGTAAAAACCGCGAAGTAGGTTTTTTTTTTTTTGTCAAAAAATATTCTTCCAAACAAATCGCCTTATTCAAATTTCAGTGATTGGTTTGTGAAATTGAACGAAGCGTAGAGTTTGTAAATCTGAACAAAAATGTTAGCAATAACTTTAACAATACTAAATACACGTCAGCGGTTTGCAAGAAAAAACTTTACTTGTTTAAAATAATAGTTTCAAAATGTTGTTAGTATAACGTCAAATCCAAATCATAAGCGGTTATGGAAGGTGGAATACATATCAACTTAAATGTTATGATAAAATCAACAAAAATGAAGATATTAGTCTCAATAATTCGTAAACTAAAATACCTTGCTGGTTTTTTTTTAATCAAAAATATTTTCAAAAAAATCATGAATTATTTTTTGCAAAAAACATCAGCTCTATTTTATTTTGTACTCTATTTTTACTCTATTTTGCATTCTATTTTACTCTATTTTACAAATTCTATTTTAACTAGAGTTTTTTTTGTTATTTTTGCATTCTATTTTGCATTCAAAAATTTTGCAAGATATTTTGCATTCTATTTTGCAATTTTGTAATTTTGCATTCTATTTTTCAATTTTATTTTGCATTCTATTTTTAAATATTTTGCTATTTTGCATTTTTTTTTACTCTATTTTATTTTTTTGCATTCTATTTTACTCTATTTTATTCTATTTTGCATTTATTTTGCACTTTTGCATTCTATTTTGCAATTTTTTTACTTCTATTTTGCATTATTTTGCAAAATTTTTTACTATTTGCATTCTATTTTACACTCTATTTTGCATTCTATTTTGCATTCTATTTTACACTCTATTTTTTGCATTCTATTTTGCAAATATTCTATTTTACTCTATTTTACACTCTATTTTGCAATCTATTTTGCATTCTATTTTTTTGCACTCTATTTTGCATTCTATTTTGCATTCTATTTTACACACATATTTTGCCATTCTATTTTGCATTCTATTTTGCACTATTTTGCATTCTATTTTGCATTCTATTTTACACTCTATTTTGCATTTTTTTGTATTTAAATTTTGCACTCTATTTTGCATTTATTTTACATCTATTTTTTATTTTGCAAATTCTATTTTGCAATTTTACACTCTATTTTGCATTCTATTTTGCATCTATTTTGCATTCTATTTTTGCATTTTACTATTTTGCATTCTATTTTACACTCTTTTGCATTCTATTTTGGAAGGTTTTTGCACATTTTGCACTCTATTTTGCATTCTATTTTTTGCATTTTGCTATTTTGCATTCTATTTTGCATTCTATTTTAATTTTGCACTCTATTTTGTTTGCATTCTATTTTGCAAATTTTGCAAATTTTGCATTCTATTTTGCACTTTTTTGCATTCTATTTTTTGCACTCTATTTTGCATTCTATTTTACATTATTTTGCATTCTATTTTAATTCTATTTTTTCTATTTTGCAATTTTGCATTCTATTTGCATTTTACTCTATTTTGCATTCTATTTTACACTCTATTTTGCATTCTATTTTGCATTCTATTTTACACTCTATTTTGCATTCTATTTTGCATTTCTATTTTGCATTCTATTTTTAAAATTTTACACTCTATATTTTGCATTCTATTTTGCATTCTATTTTACCTATTTTGCATTCTATTTTGCATTCTATTTTGCAATTTTGCATATTCTATTTTTTGCACTCTATTTTGCACTCTATTTTGCATTCTATTTTCTATTTTGCATTCTATTTTGCATTCTATTTTGCACTTTTTTTGCATTTTTATTTGCTATTTTGCAATTTTGCATTCTATTTTGCATTTCTATTTTGCATTCTATTTTGCACTCTATTTTGCATTCTATTTGCATTCTATTTTGCATTCTATTTTGCATTCTTCTATTTTGCACTCTATTTTGCATTCTATTTTGCACTCTATTTTGCATTCTATTTTTTCATTCTATTTTGCATTCTATTTTGCATTCTATTTTGCACTCTATTTTGCATTTGCATTCTATTTTGCATTCTATTTTGCATTCTATTTTGCACTCTATTTTGCATTCTATTTTGCATTCTATTTTACTATTTTGCACTCTATTTTGCACTCTATTTTGCATTCTATTTTACACTCTATTTTGCATTCTATTTTGCATTCTATTTTACACTCTATTTTGCATTCTATTTTGCACTCTATTTTGCATTCTATTTTACACTCTATTTTGCTCTATTTTTTTTTTGCACTCTATTTTACATTTTTTGCATTCTATTTTGCAAATCTATTTTGCACTCTATTTTGCATTATTTTACTCTATTTTTTATTTTGCATTCTATTTTGCACTATTTTGCATTCTATTTTGCATTCTATTTTGCATTCTATTTTGCACTCTATTTTGCATTTTTGCTATTTTTTACTCTATTTTGCATTCTTCTATTTTACACTCTATTTTGCATTCTATTTTGCATTCTATTTTTGCATTCTATTTTGCATTCTATTTTGCATTCTATTTTCTATTTTTGCATTCTATTTTGCACTCTATTTTTGCACTCTATTTTAAATTCTATTTTGCACTATTTTGCATTCTATTTTTTTTTTATTCTATTTTTGCATTCTATTTTGCATTCTATTTTTGCATTCTATTTACACTCTATTTTGCATTCTATTTTGTTTTACTATTTTTGCATTCTATTTTGCATTCTATTTTGCACTCTATTTTGCATTCTATTTTGCATTCTATTTGCATTCTATTTTGCATTTTGCATTCTATTTTACACTTATTTTGCATTCTATTTTACTCTATTTTGCATTCTATTTACTCTATTTTGCATTCTATTTTGCATTAATTTTATTCTATTTTACACTTATTTTGCATTCTATTTTGCATTCTATTTTGCATTCTATTTTATTTTGCACTCTATTTTATACTCTATTTCTATTTTGCATTCTATTTTATTTTTCTATTTTTTTTGCATTCATTCTATTTTTACATTCTATTTTACATTCTATTTTGCATTCTATTTTGCACTCTATTTTACATTTATTTTGCATTCTATTTTACACTCTATTTTGCATTCTATTTTGCATTTTTCTTTTTTCTATTTTGCACTCTATTTTGCATTCTGTTTCTATTTTTTTATTCTATTTTGCATTCTATCTATTTTTTTGCATTCTGTTTTTTACACTCTATTTTAAACTCTATTTTGCATTCTATTTTGCATTTTGCATTCTCTTTTTGCATTTTTTGCATTTTGTATATTTTACATTTTGCACTCTATTTTATCTATTTTGCATTCTATTTTCTATTTTGCATTCTATTTTGCATTCTATTTTGCACTCTATTTTGCATTCTATTTTGCATTCTTTTTTTGCATTCTATTTTGCATTCTATTTTGCACTCTATTTTGCATTCTTTTACACTCTATTTTGCATTCTATTTTTGCACTATTTTGCATTCTATTTTGCATTCTATTTTGCACTCTATTTTGCACTCTATTTTGCATTCTATTTTGCATTCTATTTTGCACTCTATTTTGCACTCTATTTTGCATTCTATTTTGAATTCTTTTTGCATTCTCTATTTTGCATTCTATTTTTTGCATTCTATTTTGCATTCTATTTTTCTATTTTACATTCTATTTTGCATTTTTTGCATTCTATTTTACACTCTATTTTGCATTCTATTTTGCATTCTATTTTGCATTCTATTTTGCATATTTTGCATTCTATTTTGCACTCTATTTTGCATTCTATTTTGCACTATTTTGCATTCTATTTTCTATTTTACACTTTATTTTGCATTCTATTTTACACTCTATTTTGCATTCTATTTTGCATTCTATTTTACACTCTATTTTGCATTCTATTTTGCACTCTATTTTGCATTCTATTTTGCATTCTATTTTACACTCTATTTTGCATTCTATTTTGCATTCTATTTTACACTCTATTTTGCTTCTATTTTGCACTCTATTTTGCATTCTATTTTTACTATTTTGCATTCTATTTTGCATTCTATTTTATTTTTTGCATTCTATTTTGCATTCTATTTTGCACTCTATTTTGCATTCTATTTTACACTCTATTTTACTTTTTTGCTCTATTTTGCATTCTTTTTGCACTCTATTTTGCATTCTATTTTGCATTCTATTTTACTATTTTTTGCATTCTATTTTGCATTCTATTTTGCATTCTATTTTGCATTCTATTTTGCATTCTATTTTCTATTTTGCATTCTATTTTGCATCTATTTTGCATTCTATTTTGCATTCTATTTTACTCTATTTTGCACTCTATTTTGCATTCTATTTTGCATTCTATTTTGCATTCTCTATTTTTTTGCCTCTATTTTTGCATTCTATTTTGCACTCTATTTTATTTTGCATTCTATTTTGCACTCTATTTTGCATTCTATTTTGCACTCTATTTTGCATTCTATTTTGCATTCTATTTTGCACTCTATTTTGCACTCTATTTTGCATTCTATTTTTCTATTTTGCACTCTATTTTGCATTCTATTTTGCACTCTATTTTGCATTCTATTTTACACTCTATTTTGCATTCTATTTTGCACTCTATTTTGCATTCTATTTTGCATTATTTTACTATTTTTTACACTCTATTTTGCATTCTATTTTGCATTCTATTTTGCTTTTGCATTCTTTTATTTTGCATTCTATTTTGCATTCTATTTTGCACTCTTTTTGCATTCTTCTATTTTGCATTTTGCATTTTGCACTCTATTTTGCTATTTTGCATTCTATTTTTACACTCTATTTTGCATTCTATTTTGCATTCTATTTTGCACTCTATTTTGCATTCTATTTTAAGCATTCTATTTTGCACTCTATTTTGCATTCATTCTATTTTGCATTCTATTTTGCATTCTATTTTGCACTCTATTTTGCATCTTTTGCATTCTATTTTGCATCTCTTTTGCATTCTATTTGCATTCTATTTTGCATTCTATTTTGCACTCTATTTTGCATTCTATTTTGCTCTATTTTGCATTCTATTTTGCATTCTATTTTGCACTCTATTTGCACTATTTTGCATTCTATTTTGCTATTTTGCATTCTTTTGCATTTATTTTGCATTCTATTTTGCATTCTATTTTTACACTCTATTTTGCATTCTATTTTGCACTCTATTTTGCATTCTATTTTTGCATTCTATTTTGCACTCTATTTTGCATTTTTTGCATATTTTACATTCTATTTTGCATTCTTTTTTTGCATTCTATTTTGCATTCTATTTTGCATTCTATTTTGCATTCTATTTTGCATTCTATTTTGCATTCTATTTTGCACTCTATTTTGCATTCTATTTTGCTATTTTACACTCTATTTTGCATTCTATTTTCTATTTTGCATTCTTCTTTTTGCTCTATTTTGCATTCTATTTTGCACTATTTTGCATTCTATTTTGCTTCTCTATTTTGAACCCCTATTTTGCATTTTCTATTTTGCATTCTATTTTGCATTCTATTTTGTATTCTATTTTTACACTCTATTTTGCATTCTATTTTGCATTCTATTTTGCATTCTATTTTGCAATCTATTTTGCATTCTTCTTTTACACTTTATTTTGCATTCTATTTTGCACTCTTTTTTATTTTTTGCACTCTATTTTGCATTCTATTTTGCACTCTATTTTGCATTCTATTTTGCATTCTATTTTGCATTCTATTTTACACTCTATTTTGCATTCTATTTTGCATCTTTGCATTCTATTTTTCTTTTTGCATCTATTTTGCATTCTATTTTGCTATTTTGCATTCTCTATTTTTATTTTACACTCTATTTTGCATTCTATTTTGCATTCTATTTTGCACTCTATTTTTTGCATTCTATTTTTCTATTTTACTCTATTTTGCACTCTATTTTGCATTCTATTTTGCATTTCTTCTTTTTGCATTTTTTGCATTCTCTATTTTGCATTCTATTTACACTCTATTTTGTATTCTATTTTGCATTCTATTTTGCATTCTATTTTGCATTCTCTATTTTTTGCATTCTATTTTGCATTCTATTTTGCATTCTATTTTTGCACCCTATTTTGCATTCTATTTTGCATTTTTTGCACTCTTTTGCATTCTATTTTGCATTCTATTTTGCATTCTATTTTGCTATTTTGCATTCTATTTTGCATTCTATTTTACACTTATTTTGCTATTTTTGCATTCTATTTTTGCATTTTACACTCTATTTTTGCACTCTATTTGCATTCTATTTTACTCTATTTTGCATTCTATTTTGCATTCTATTTTGCATTCTATTTTGCATTCTATTTTGCATTCTATTTTAAATTCTATTTTGCATTCTATTTTGCACTCTATTTTTATTCTGTTTTGCACTCTATTTGCATTCTATTTCTATTTTGCATTTTGCATTCTATTTTGCATTCTCTATTTTTTTACACTCTATTTTGCATTTTTTTTTTGCACTCTATTTTGCATTCAATTTTGCATTCTATTCTATTTTGCTCTATTTTGCATTCTATTTTGCACTTCTATTTTGCACTCTATTTGCATTCTATTTTGCATTCTATTTTCTACATTTTTTTGCATTCTATCTATTTTGCATTCTATTTTATTTTTTTGCATTCTATTTTGCATTCTATTTTACATTCTATTTTGCATTCTATTTTGCATTCTTTTGCATTTTTTACATTCTATTTTACACTCTATTTTTGCATTCTATTTTGCATTCTATTTTGCATTTTCTATTTTGCATTCTATTTTGCATTCTCTATTTTGCATTCTATTTTACTATTTTGCATTCTTTTTATTTTTTGCACTCTATTTTGCATTCTATTTTACACTCTATTTTGCACTATTTTGCATTCTATTTTAAGCTATTTTGCATTCTTCTATTTTGCATTCTATTTTTCTATTTTACTCTATTTTGCTTCTATTTTGCATTCTATTTTACATTCTATTTTGCATTCTATTTTGCACTCTATTTTGCATTCTATTTTACTATTTTGCATTCTATTTTTGCACTCTATTTTGCATTCTATTTTGCATTCTATTTTGCTTCTATTTTGCATTCTATTTTTTGCATTCTATTTTGCATTCTATTTTGCATTCTATTTTTATTTGCATTCTATTTTGCTATTTTGCTCTATTTTGCATTCTATTTTGCATTCTTCTATTTTTGCATTCTATTTTGCATATTTTTGCATTCTATTTTGCATTCTATTTTGCATTCTATTTTGCACTCTATTTTGCATTTTATTTTGCATTCTATTTTTGCATTCTTTTTGCTATTTTTCTATTTTACATTCTATTTTGCTTCTATTTTGCACTTTTTTGCATTCTATTTTCTATTTTACACTCTATTTTGCATTCTATTTTGCATTCTATTTTTGCATTCTATTTTACACTCTATTTTGCATTATTTTCTATTTTTGCATTCTATTTTGCTTTTATTTTGCATTCTATTTTGCATTCTATTTTTTATTCTATTTTGCACTTATTTTGCTATTTTGCATTCTATTTTGCATTCTATTTTATTTTGCATTCTATTTTGCACTTTTTTGCATTCTATTTTGCACTCTATTTTGCATTCTATTTTGCACTCTATTTTGCTTTGCATTTTTGCATTCTATTTTGCATTCTATTTTGCATTCTATTTTGCATTCTATTTTATTTTGCACTCTATTTTGCACTCTATTTTGCATTCTATTTTTTTGCATTCTATTTTTTTTTTGCATTCTATTTTGCATTCTATTTTGCATTTTGCTCTATTTTACATTCTATTTTGCTCTCTATTTTGCATTCTATTTTTTCTATTTTACATTCTATTTTATTTATTTTACATTCTATTTTGCATTCTATTTTGCACTCTATTTTGCACTCTATTTTGCTATTTTGCATTCTATTTTGCATTCTATTTTTTTGCATTCTATTTTACTTTATTTTTTGCACTCTATTTTTGCACTCTATTTTGCATTCTATTTTACATTTTATTTTTTTGCATTCTATTTTGCACTCTTCTATTTTTGCATTCTATTTTGCATTCTATTTTGCACTCTATTTTATCTATTTGCATTCTATTTTACACTCTATTTTGCATTCTATTTTGCATTCTATTTTGCATTCTATTTTGCACTCTATTTTGCATTCTATTTTGCACTCTATTTTGCATTCTATTTTGCATTCTATTTTGCATTCTATTTTGCATTCTATTTTACACTCTATTTTGCATTCTATTTTGCATTCTATTTTGCACTCTATTTTGCACTTCTTCTTTTGCATTTTTTTGCATTCTATTTTGCATTCTATTTTGCATTCTATTTTTCTATTTTACTATTTTGCATTCTATTTTGCATTCTATTTTGCACTCTATTTTGCATTCTATTTTGCATTCTATTTTGCACTTATTTTGCATTCTATTTTGCATTCTATTTTGCACTCTATTTATTTTTTTATTTTGCACTCTATTTTGCATTCTATTTTGCTTCTATTTTGCATTCTATTTTTGCATTCTATTTTGCATTTTTTTGCACTCTATTTTGCATTCTATTTTGCATTCTATTTTGCACTCTATTTTGCATTCTATTTTGCATTCTATTTTGCATTCTATTTTACACTCTATTCTATTTTGCATTCTATTTTGCACTCTATTTTTGCATTCTATTTTGCACTCTTTTTATTTTTGCATTCTATTTTGCACTCTATTTTGCATTCTATTTTGCACTTTTGCATTATTTTGCATTCTATTTTGCATTCTATTTATTTTTGCATTCTATTTTGCATCTATTTTTTGCATTCTATTTTCTATTTTGCATTCTATTTTGCACTTTTTTGCATTCTATTTTGCACTCTATTTTGCATTTATTTTGCATTTTTTTGCACTCTATTTTGCATTCTATTTTTGCATTCTATTTTGCATTCTATTTTGCACTCTATTTTTTTGCATTCTATTTTATTTTTGCATTCTATTTTGCATTCTATTTTACCTCTATTTTGCATTCTATTTTTTGCATTCTATTTTTTACATTCTATTTTGCACTCTTTTTTGCATTCTATTTTTTGCATTCTATTTTACACTCTATTTTGCATTCTATTTTGCATTCTATTTTTTTTGCATTCTATTTTGCATTCTATTTTGCATTCTATTTTGCACTCTATTTTTCTCTATTTTGCATTCTATTTTGTATTCTATTTTGCATTCTATTTTGCATTCTATTTTGCATTCTATTTTCTATTTTTGCATTCTATTTTGCATTCTATTTTGCATTCTATTTTTGCACTCTATTTTGCATTCTATTTTACATTCTATTTTGCACTTTTTGCATTCTATTTTGCATTATTTTGCACTTCTATTTTTTCTATTTTGCACTCTATTTTGCACTATTTTGCATTCTATTTTTTTTGCATTTATTTTGCATTCTATTTTGCATTCTATTTTTACACTCTATTTTGCATTTTTTTGCTATTTTGCATTTTTTATTTATTTACACTCTATTTGCATTCTATTTTGCACTTCTATTTTGCATTCTATTTTACACTCTTTTGCATTCTATTTTTACACTCTATTTTGCATTCTATTTTGTATTCTATTTTTGCATTCTATTTTGCATTCTATTTTGCATTCTATTTTTCACTCTATTTGCACTTTTTTGCATTCTATTTTGCATTCTTTTTGCATTCTATTTTACACTCTATTTTGCATTCTATTTTTACACTTTTATTTTGCATTCTATTTTTATTTTGCATTCTATTTTGCATTCTATTTTGCATTCTATTTTACACTCTATTTTGCATCTATTTTGCACTCTATTATTTTGCATTCTATTTTGCTCTATTTTGCATTCTATTTTGCATTCTATTTTGCACTCTATTTTGCATTCTATTTTACATTTTTTTATTTTAAATATTTGCTATTTTGCATTCTTTTTACACTCTATTTTGCATTCTATTTTGCATTCTATTTTTATTTTATTCTATTTTGCACTTCTATTTTGCACTCTATTTTGCATTCTATTTTGCATTCTATTTTGCATTCTATTTTACACTCTATTTTGCATTCTATTTTGCACTCTATTTTGCATTCTATTTTGCACTCTATTTTGCATTCTATTTTGCATTCTATTTTACACTCTATTTTGCATTCTATTTTGCATTCTATTTTGCATTCTATTTTTCTATTTTGCATTCTATTTTGCACTCTATTTTCGCATTTTACTCTATTTTGCATTCTATTTTGCACTCTATTTTGCATTCTATTTTGCATTCTATTTTGCATTCTATTTTGCATTCTATTTTGCACTCTATTTTGCACTCTATTTTGCACTTCTATTTTGCATTCTATTTTGCACTCTATTTTGCATTCTATTTTGCATTCTATTTTGCACTCTATTTTGCATTCTATTTTACACTCTATTTTGCATTCTTTTTACATTCACTCTATTTTGCATTCTTTTTGCATTCTATTTTGCACTCTATTTTGCATTTTACAATCTTTTTACTCTATTTTGCATTCTATTTTTGCACTTATTTTGCATTCTATTTTGCAAAAAATTTTGCATCTATTTTGCATTCTATTTTACATATTTTGCATTCTATTTTGCACTCTATTTTGCATTTCTATTTTGCTCTATTTTGCACTCTATTTTGCATTCTATTTTACACTCTATTTTGCATTTTTTTGCACTCTATTTTGCATTTTTGCTCTATTTTGCATTCTATTTTACACTCTATTTTGCATTCTATTTTACATTTTGCATTCTATTTTGCATTCTATTTTGTATCTATTTTGCATTTTGCTATTTTGCACTCTATTTTAACTGCATTCTATTTTACACTCTATTTTGCACTCTATTTTGCAATTTATTTTGCACTCTATTTTGCAATTTATTTTGCATTCTATTTTCTACTCTATTTTTCACTCTATTTTGCACTCTATTTTGCATTCTATTTTGCATTCTATTTTGTATTCTATTTTGCACTCTAATTTGCACTCTATTTTGCACTAGTAACTATGATGACGTATCTTTTCTAGTTTCATATGTCTATCACAAAATCTTCACCAGGAAGATATTGATTAAAGCTTAACTGAAAAAAAAAATCTAAGCGAACATTGATTAAAAAGAGAATCATCACAATCATTGGTTTGAACATCAATTTTACGGATATATGTTTTTCCTTTTTAATGTTATAGCACCAAATAGGAATCTCAAAAGCATGGCGACGAATAAAAATAACACCAGCTGTATCGTTGTGTTAAAAAAATCCAAGATGAACATATTTTTAATTCAGTAAATTATGAAATGCTTGTTAAAAAAAAAAAATTCAGATAGTTGAAGAATTTTTTGTTTATGAATTGCTCTTTGATCTGTATGTATTTTCAATTTTTCCAGTTGAATTGTTTAACTATATTGTATATGATTCATCATTGAACATAATTAGGTCACAATAAAATTTTTTATTTTATATGAATACTACCTTATGAAAAATGAGATGTAGTAAAGTGTGGGTGGGGGTCTGTATCATAGATTGAGTGGTGGGGGCACACGAAAACCTTTCACCGTCCCTGAGTACCATAGACAAGATTCTTAGCTTATGAATGAAAATCACTTGATCATTAAACGAACATAAACATTGCCTAGTTTATCCACAATTTTTGTCCTGATGTGCAACAACTTGTTTGAAAATTGGAAAAATACAATAAAAATCAAACATTGTCGGTTGAATTTAGTAGAACATCTTTAAATGAATTCTTGCCGCATAATTAGACACACATGTGCATTCTCTCTCCTCTCTCTCTCTCTCTCTCTATATATATATATATATATATATATATATATATATATATATATTATATTGTTGTTGTTTGCGTTGGTTGGTTAGTTGGTTGGTTGTAAAAAGTTCAGGTAAAGTATATCTGTAAAAGGACAATATGAATAAAGACAAAACGAAAACTTATAAAACTACAGGAAAACTACTAACAAAAATGACTTGATCAATTTCTACTCCCACCACTGTAATAAAATCAAATCGGGAATAATTACAGGATTCTATTAAAGAGCGCTAAGAATCTGTAGCCCCCAATACTTACCCAAATAAGAAACATATATAGAAAACAGTCTCTGAAATTTCCAATATCCTTATCATTTCAATCACAACATCAAAAGAAAGGCACACAAAATATACAACCGTAAAAACAGATAACGTAATAAACAACGAGGTAAAATAACATCCAGCATCCAAAACAATCTGTCTTACCTGAAGGATATGAAAATAATTACAAGAACATTCAAAACTATCATGGATATGATGGGAACCCAAAATACCCACAACAATAATAATTCTGAAGCAGGTAGATAGCATTTTGCGACACAGAAATCGTCTGGTGAGCAATGCCAAATTACTGTTTTTAAACCAACCAGACGCTTCCTCTGTAGCTAAATGGCATAGCACATCAAGTTCGATTTCTGTTGGAGAACACATATTTTCTATGAAATTTCTTGGACGGTAAATGCTGTTAATACTGTTTATTATAAACAGAGCATTTACTTAAATATTTGTATCTTTAAAAATGACGTATAAACAGAAAATATATTTAAAAAATTGTCGGACACGTTTCGTCCAATGTGGACTTTATCAAAGCAAAAATCGAAATAAATTCTTTTCACCCATGGATAAATGGGATTTATTTGTGTTAAATGCAAACTTTTTGTTTTCTATGCCTATTTAGTTATTATGCATGTGTAAAGTTAATTATATGAAAAGTATGTTTGTTATTTAGTTGAAAATGCGATAAACTAAAAAATTGTATGTGTACTAATATTTGTTTCCCTTCCACTGTATATACATGCTTGTATGTATGTATGTATGTATGTATGTAAGCATACAGGGCACAATGGATAAATTGTCGTCCAAATTACGCAAAAATGAAAAAAAAAACCCACTGACATCTCATTTTAACAGATATATTTACTCAAAAATATACAAAATTCCATAAAACTACCTTGAAATATTAAAGAGTAAATGTATTCAATAAAATCTCCATGGAATATAATAAATTAAAAATTTCTATGCGTACCAATCGACCACGGCCATCAGACGATTCCAGAATCTCCTGCAAATCTTCTGGACGATCTGCTTGTTTAAGTTGGTGAATGCTGCCATAATCCTCGCCTTCAGTTCATCTTTGGTATTACAAGGAGTTTTGTTAGTCTCTTGCTCGACTGCACTCCACACATAATTAATCATGTGGGTTACAGTTTAGGGAGTTAGTTGGCCAGATGTAAGGAGTGATACGGTCGTAGAAATTGTCTGACAGCCGTGACTAGGTTTTCCTGCTTGTGTGGCATGGTACAGGGTCCTACTTCCAGACATAGGGTCGTCCAGCAGCCACCCCATTGACCCAGGACAGCACTACCTCCTCAGGGCACTTGATGTAGACTTCCATGTTGAGGCCGAGATCCTCACTAACAAATTCGGCAGTTATTTTTATCAGAACGATCGGAGTGAGTTTTCGGATCTGCCATACCTTCGTAATCCCCATTCATCCAACTCTTACTGAATCCTCTGCACTGTCCTCAGACTGACACTCAAGAACTCTGAAATGTTTGCAGTTGAGCTTCCGGTGCGAATGCCAAGCAGTACAGCATGCCGTTTTCAAATTTCTGGCAGAGTGAATTGCGTTATGCTGCTTTTTTTTCTCTAAACCGGTGCCCAACAGGCAATACTATACTGTGAAGTCGACAAAATAAAAACAAACAAACAACGCACATGCGCGAAATTAAAAATATAAAATGGCGACAATTTATTCATCGCACCGTGTATATATATATACATATATATATATATATATATATATATATATATATATATATATTGACAAATGAAATAAATTAGATTGAAATTAATAATTAGAATACCAATAATATTTTTTAAAAATAAGAAAAATAATTACAAAAATTTGATAATAATTAGAAAAATATTAAATTGTTATTAAAAAAATATAGAAAGAAAGAAAAACGCAAAACAGTCAGTTATGTGCCATGTGTGATACACGCTTATGCAATCATGTATCTTTCGATGCATGACTGACGAGGCAGTTTCTTTCCGCAGTAGGTTGCCATTTCTTTCTTCAGTAGAGCAGTTGCCACCCAAAACTTTAGAACCCGGTCTGTCCTGCTATTTACTCATAGCTGGGGGAGAAGAAGAGGATTCATACCTTTATCCAAGGGTATTAGCACGTAAGTGAATGAAATGTATTCGACTGGAATTCGAACTCGGCTCTCCGATTCCTCAAATCCGAGCCGTTATCCATTACTCCACTATGCCGAAATGGAGAATTAAAAAAGGAAAGATCCGGAAGGAAGAAAAAAAAAGTGTTGACTGATGCGAAAGCAAGCATTAATTCTACGTAGTTGGGATATTTTTAATCGTGAATGAAAACGACTTCACGTGAAGAGGTCACGTGGTGCTTATCGACAAAAGTCAGGAAGAGTGGAAGCGGCAGTCATGAGTAGTCAGATTGAAAAGAGAACACTTGACTGAAACTGCTTAATGACGCCTGCAAACAAGAGGAGGTTTTGACGCATATGCACTGCGCATCTCTCGTCGCGCGTCTGGCAGTCGCCATATTCGTCTTCCTTTTTATTTTTATTTTTTTCGGAAGCCTTTATTGATAATTGCTAAACTTAGTACAGTACAAATCCAGAGAAAAGGGAATAGGACCTGGAGATCGGGCTACACCATATAGGGAGTATATAACTGCTTAGAAAATCATAAATTTTACCTGGACTCGATTTCCGACTATTAGTATCCGCGGTAAATAACCAACAGTCACAGATTTTTCCACCTTAGTTTACTGATAATACAAAGCCAGAGAGAATTACACAATGGTAGGAACAAGTTAGATTATTTTTGAAGGCCCAGAGATCTTAAATGTTTATTTTGTTACTTGCAACTTTAGGGTAACTTTTCAAATAAGCTGTGCTAACTGGTGATACTGTCGTTTATATCTCTTCAGGACGTATGCGATCATGGCTCTCCATAGGTTTCTATCCTTCGCAGATCTCAGTAATGCTTGCCACATTGCCCTTCCCATCTCCTGTTCTGTTATCCATTTACATAATCCCAGATAGTAATATAAGGGGGAGAATATGGTTGAGAGAAGAATAGAGCCATGAGATAATGGATAATCTTAAATGGGTCCAGATAATAATATAAGGGAGGGAATGACAAGATATGGGCAAAGAAAAAGTGCGAACAACAGAAGGAAAGAAATATAAAAAAGAATAAAAATTGAAAAAAAAATAAAGAAAATATAAAAACGTACCACGTAAAAGAAAAGTCAAAAAATAAAGAAAGCTAAAAAGAAAAAAATGAATAGAAAAAGGAAAGAGAAGATCCATGAGATTCTCAAAACGTGATATTTCTCTAGGTCCACATCGTAATTAATTATTAGGTTGGTGCAAAAATAATGACGTAATAATGTCGTTTTTTGACCCTAAAAATACGTAAAAAAAACGACATTATTACGTCATTATTTTTGCACCAACCTAATATTATGCAAATAGAGGTACACTCACTAGTTACGTAATTAAGTATCCATGAACAAGCTTTTTCCTTTTTTATGCAAATTTCTAATCAGCCAATGATGTGAAAGCAATTAAACAGATATAGACATTTAAACATGTTCATGGCGAATTGCTCAATTTTATTTCATGCGTTTGTGTAACAGACAAGGGTTATTTAAGTGAATTTGAATGCACATGGTGTTGGTGCCAGATGTGCTGAAATGACTATTTAAAAAAACTATTGATCTACTAGAAATCTGCACGGTCAACCATATCTCCGATTTACAGAGCATTGCTAGAAAGGGGGAAAATCTAATAAGCGGCAATTCTGTGGGCGGAAATCCCTTGTTGATGAAAGTGATCAGAGAAGAATATTTAGACGGGTTCAAACAGATAGAAAGGCAAAAATAGCTCAAATAAATACTCTTTAGAACGGAGGCATACAGAAGTGCATCTCTGAATGCACAAAACGTCGATGGGCATGCCAAGTGCCACTGCTGTTAGAAAAAAAAATGCAAGACTTGTAGGGAGACCACAGTTGTTTTCCCTTGGGTTGAGCTCATGAGAGTTTTGGCCCCTTTTAGAGAGTACCTGGGATGGAACAAATACATTGAGTCAATTTCTTCGTCCACCGCAAGGAAAGTTGGCTTCCTGTGCTGCGCCAGGAAATTTTTCTCCCCGGAATCGATCCTCCAGATCTACAAATCAACAATTCGCCCTTGCATGGAGTATCGCTGCCATATATGGTCTGGAGCCCCTTCTGTTTGCCTCGGGGTTCTTGATAGGCTCCAGAGGCGGATATGCAATATAATTGGCCCTGTTCTGGCATCTCGTCGCCTATCTCTGTCTTTTTTACAAATACTTTCATGGAAATTGCTCCGAGGAGCTTCATTCGCTGGTTCCCAGACTTTATGAGTTCAAGCGTCCTACGAGGCTGGCATCCCGCTCTCACCCTTTCACTGTCGAAACTCCTAAATGTAGCCGTCTCTTCTACTCCAATATCTTCATGTCTCGCGCCTCTCGCCTGTGGAACTCCCTTCCCTATTCCAGTTTCCCTGAGAGCTATAATCTCCAACTATTCAAATGTAATGTCAATCGACATCTCCAGTTGCCTTGATCTATCCACTATCCTTCTTCTCATCCTTTCCTCTATCACTCCTATCTGATCTTGCTCCAAATCTTCTGTAACCCTTTGCGTCCTAGTGGCTTCTCGCCTTGCTTGGGGTGAAACGCTTAAAAAAAAAAAGAAAAAAAAAGAAAAGAAAAGGAGGAATAACCAGTCACCCCCATGAATGAATACACTATAGGTAGTAAGTACCTATAAAGTCAACTGTCTACGAGAGACTTTGGGGAGAATTAGAGAGAGACGACGTAAGCATGTCCGACCTTCCAATTAGTGGCACTCATTACTAGACTGATCTGCCTGTATAACTGTACCGTATTTCATATTGTACCTTTCTTCTATTATCCACCTGGTGTTAAGTATTTATTCCCTTATCACGGAATATAACAGGAGGATCACAAAAATTGAACAACAGAAGAGTGGAAAAACGTTGCCTAGTTGCTGAGTTTTCAGTTTTATTGCGTCATTCGCATGAGATAGACAGAATTTAGCGTAAACAATATCAATGTATAGATCCATCCTACTTAATATCAGGCTTTTACTTGAGTATATATTCTTGATATACATTGGGAGTCCTGGTACCCATAAATGACTGTGTAAATGCTGCAAGTATTGTAAGTGACAACGTGCCTCAGTTTAAGACTACTATGTACCCGTCCTCTGGTAGCCCTTTCCAGAAGGACAACGCACCGTGTAACAAATAAAAATGCTGTCAGATTAGTTCAGAGTACAAAGGAATATGTTTTCTTTATTAAAGTATGTTCTACAGTCAATAGATTTCAACCCAATAGAACACTTTTGGGGTGGGATTGAAAGGTGGGATCGAATTCTGGAAGTAGAGCCAACTAACCGAGAAGAACTACGGAATGTCATAATAACATCATACACCTAAATTTCGAAAAGGTGCTTTATCGAAAATTGTCGAATCTATAAAAAAAAGAGGCGATTCTAAAAGCCCAAGCACGTCCAACCCGATACCAGAAGAGTCTAATTAATAAAGTGACCATGAGTGAATCATAAATATCAATGCGCGTCTATATATTATATAAAGTACCGTTTGTGTGTGTGTCCAAGCAACTCCTCCGCACCTATTGGTCCGATTTCAATCATTCATAGCTCATTCAAAAGCCCTAGAAAAGTTAAGTGCAGGGAACAATTTTCGTTGAGCTCAGATTCACGGTTGCCAGATTATGCGAGGTTAAAAAATATATATTAATATATTATGCTAGCCATTATCGTTGCTTTCATGGTTCAAGGGTAGTAACTTATTTTCCTTTAGTATTCCAAATTGCAGCTAGCTTAAAATTTGAAGCTAGCTAAAATTTGAAGTTATCTTAAAAGCCGCTCTATCGGAGGAATCATGGTTTGGTCATCATCATAATAGCTAGGATAGAGTAGATGCGATAGGCATCAATAAACTACAGAAGAACTCAAAATTGATCGCTTCATTTAAGTATTGAATTAATGTTTAAGCTTACCTCTTAAAAGTTCAACGATAATTCTTCTGTTGCCACTTAATTTAAAGACGATTTGATGTACGTAGATCCTTATTTTCCGCACAATTATTTTTAATTCATGGATAACAGAACAGGCGACAGTTTATAAGATAAAAATTAATATAAAGATGGGGAAATAGAATTAGCTATACATTCAACATTTGAAGCATTAGAGAAACATAATAGCTAATTATGTGAAATCTATATTATGGAATCTATATGAAAAATGGAGCTCAATTGTCCCACAAAATCTGAGAGTAAAAACCCCTGCACTTTATACTCTATGAGCTCAATATCTGTATTATATATTATCTACTTCTAGGCAATATTACTCTTCAGGTTTAAGTAATTTGCATACTGATTTAAAAAAAAGTTTATTTCATTAATTAACTGTCTTTCATTATTGTTCTTTTATTCGAGGATTGTTTTGATTTTCATATCAAAAATTTTTCTGTTTAGGAATATTGTCTTATATAGTGCAGAAAAGTGTTTGAAATTTGCAAATTACTTGGCATTCAACAAGCTGGCATTTATTTGTAAAACTTTCCTTAACAATTTAAACCAATTTATGAATGAAATGTTCATTTAAAATTTTTGGTTCAAAGATTTCAAGTAGTGAATATATCTTACTTTGTGAAGCAATAGTGAGTGGGCGAAGCCTGCTAGTTACATATATAAAGATATAATACATAAAGATATAGTTACATATATAAAGATATAATACACAACTGCGTTGATTGTTCAAGTTGAGCGTTTCTCTGGATATAATGTTTTAACAGCTTCTCTTTTTATAACGTAATAATTATTGCCATCTTCACAATTCTCGCTTTTACTCGTATCTTTTTACATTTTCAATTGCAATTGTCGGATTCTGATTGGTTTTGTGGCTTTTTGTGTTTTTCTTCTGCTTTGAGGCAACAAAGCCATTCTCATTTTCATTTCTTTATTTTACACTTGTCACCGCCATCTTGTATCCCGTATGTGAGTTTTGCAGGCTTCAACCTTGAAAAACAGGGAGTCACTGGTGCGAAAGGATTCTCTTATTTTCTCTTTTATTTATTTTATTTTTTTATTTTCGTCGATTGATTTTCCGAATTTTCTTCATCGTTAGCCTCCACTCGACGCAATCAAAATTTAGTCTCCGCATGAAAATATTAGCTTCTCTTTTGATTATAGATGGAATGAGTAGAAAGAAGGGGAAAAAGAAGGAAACACGACAGAAGAAAAGGAAGGTGAACAAAAAATAAAAATGGTAAAAAATAAAGAAAATATAAAAAAAGTCAAGAAGAAAAGGAAAAGAAAAAGGAAAAAGAATAGAAAAGGAAAAAAGAAAGAAAGAAAAGAATGTATTAGAGAAGGAAATGGGAAAATAAAAAAGATGAAAAAATAAAAAAGAAAGAAGAAAGATTAGAAACGCTGCAGCAGCAGCAGTAGAAGAAGTGAAAAAGAGAGAAGGAGAAAACAGATAAAAGAAAGAGAAAATGAGAAAGAGTGAATCACACAAAGAGAGAGAGAGAGAGAGAGAGAGAGAGCGTAAAAGAGAGAATAAGCCAGAAAAAGGAAGAGACAGAATAAGAGGGAAATTTCAAAAAGAAGACGAAAGAGAAGAAAGAAAGTTACAAGAAAGAATAATAAAAAGAAAGAGAAAGAGAGGGAAACAGAAAAAAGGGAGGAAAAAGATGAAGGGAAAAAGAGAAAAGAAAAATAATAGGCTAGAGAAAGAGAGAATAAGAAATAGAGAAAAAAAAGGAAAGAATAAGAAGGCAAAAGTAAAACAAAGTTACTGAGAGAAATTCAAAGAGAGAATAAGAGAAAGCGATAATGAGAAAGGGAAAGAACAAATAAAAAAAATTTAAAGAGAGGGAATAAGAAAGTGAAAGACAGAGAACGAAAAGATAGAGATAGAAAATAAAAAAGAAAGAGTGGGTGACAAAGAGAGAAAACAAAGCCAAAAAGAAAGTGAAAGTTAAAGAAAGAGAAAATGAAAGTGGGATAAAGAAAAGTAGAAAGTAAAAGAGTAAAAGAAAAAGAAAGAGTTAAGTATATTGTGAGAAAGAAAAAAGAAAGCGAAAGAGAAAGTGGAGGAGATCAAATTAAAAAGAAAAAGGGAAGGAAAAACTCTGTTAAAAGCAGAAAATTAAAAAGAATGAGAGAAAGAAAGAGAAAACTAGAAGTTAAAGAAGAGAGAGCGATAAAGAAAGAAATTGAAAGACATATATCTATATATAGATATAGATATATATATAGAAAGAGAAAGAGGATATATATATATATATATATATATATATATATATATATATATATATATATATATATATATATATATATAGAGAGAGAGAGAGAGAGAGAGAGAGAGAGAGAGAGAGAGAGAGAAATATACAGATGATAAATGTTGACTTAGGGTGATGATCTGAATAGTCGCGATGAAAAGCAAGTAAAATTAAGACGATGGAAATAGGCGTTTAAAAATTAATAATAGCCAAACATGTCCGTACTGAATAAAAACTTGATTTAATTTTATTGAGGAAGAATTAAAATATTTTGAAAATTCAATTTATTTCATAAGAAAAAACAAAAACAAATGTTCATGTCCTGAGGTCTGGAAAAATGCCACTTCCGGTGTTGTCAGATTGACTATCAAATGCAAATTGGGCGACATTTTGAATGCCCAGTTTTAATAAATTTTGAGTGAACTTTCTTATCACTAATATCCTAAGTTAGCTCAGCTGATTTTGAAAGCAGACCCACAACTCACAACCACAACGAGCCCAATTTGGTAGCCGTTGATTTTCAAATGTTCTCCCAGTTCTCTACCTGTTGCCCAGCCTAACAACCTAACAACCTTGATTTCGTTAGCATTTCAATTGAAATCGTTTCTTTTATTCACACACACACACACACACACACACACTGGATGATGCAGCGCATGTCTGTGTATTTGCGTGTGAGTCAATTTGAATCAATACCACGCGAAGAAAAGAAAATAAATTGATACAATTAATATTTAATCTGGACCTGATTGAATTGATTTTTATGTCATTACCATATAAAGGAGAAAGTAACAGAAAGACAGAAGTAATTAAATGTTTAAGCAATGCATAAAAATAGTTACACTTTGCTTTCTTTCACACCAATCCGTTAAACGCAATCGGATTATATTTATACGATGGTGGCAACCCATCGACATTTGGTAACGCTAAACGTCTCCCAAAGTGGATATAGCCAAACTAAAGATGTTTTAGCTTCTTTATTTATTTTTGTACGAAATATTAATGGAAGTCACAAATAATGATGGATGTTCTTTAAGGAAGCGGTCTCAAGAAAATAAATGAATTCAGCTACAATCATAAGATACAGAGTTGCATATCAGATCAAGGAGAGTGGCAATTATGATCTCAGTGTTTGAACACTTTCTTCATGTCATCCACAGAAAAAAAAAATTGGTTTATGATGAAATCATTTTTTAGGATAATATTGCTTACCATAGTGTAAAGAATGTTAAATCTTTTATTCAGAAAATAGCGCTTCAATTCAAAATACCCGGATCTCAATACCATGGAAAATTCATGGTGGAAAAAAAAAAAACAAAAAAACAAAAAAACAGAACCTGAAAGTTTCTTCGTAAAGCTAATCTGTCAATTCGGATTCGACAAAGATGGAACCAACCTGATGTAGAATGTTAATTTTCGTTAGTGAAGCCCATGACTGTAAGAATAAAACGATTGATTAAATTTTTATAGTTTATCAACCTTTTGTGTGTTATTTAAAGGCGAAACATTGGGCAAAGGAATCCATTGAAGAAAATAAGTGAATTCAACCATTTTCATAAAATATAGAGTTGCATATCAGATAAATGACGAGGGGGGTGGCAATCATGATCTCAGTATTTGAACACTTTTCTCATTTCATCGACAGAAGAAAATTGCTGACGATGAAATCATTTTTTAGGATAATGTTAGCAATCGACAGAATAAAATGGTTTTACATAGAGAGAAGTTAACAAACAAAAAACACTTTACATTTCTAAAACAAATACTCGCGTTCCTCTAATTACGCAAATTTGTTAAAAGATTTGAAACAATGGAATGGATTTTAAAACTCGTGAAGGGAATCAGGAGTATTTGATTCTTTCTACTCGGCTGTATCGACAATTTGGATTATGTATAAACAAAACGGAAAGGTTAGAAAAAGAAAATATAAAATTAGACAACGGAAGTTTGTTTGGTTTGGTTTACGACATATTAAACTCAATGGGTTATTTAATTCCATCAAGAATTTTATTACTGGTAATATTTACACTATTTACATTATTCGGACTATTGACCTCATCTTTGTCGCCATATTGATTACAAGGACACATGGCACAGTGGATAAAGGCGTTGGTTACATCCAGTGACAGTACCCAAAGAGTGTAAGTTCAATACCCGGTTAAGACAGTGGAGAACATGGAGAGAGGAATTAACAGGAGATAACTGACATCCATTAAACATGTCACGTGGAACTAGAACAGTCTATCCCAGTGAGCGAAATAAAGGGTACATTTTGACATTCCAACCACCTGAAGAAGGCCGGAGCGTACAACGGCCGAAACGTTGTAATAAATATGGCGACAAAGATGAGGACAATAGTCCGAATAACGAAAATAGTTTATATAATATCTCATCTCAGAAATATAGTCAGATACTGGTAATATTTATTTTTCAAAAATGCATTGCTATTAATAATGCATTCCTGTTAATAATGTTTTTCCTTCAAAAAATATATTGCTGGTATTTTCCAAAACGTATTGCTGGAGAAAATTTTGTTTTTTTCCAAAAAATGCGTTGCTAGTATTAAAACATTTTTACCCTTTCATAGCGTGGAACCCAACTATTAATTGCTGCTCTCCCCAGATCCATCCTGCCTCAAGGTGGTAAGACCTGCAAGAGTCCCAGTTATAGGCAAATAGTTAAACCCAACTATTTGCCTATAACTGGGACTCTTGCAGGTCTTACCACCTTGAGGCAGGATGGATCTGGGGAGAGCAGCAATTAATAGTTGGGTTCCACGCTCCTCAAAACCTCTTGATCAGAGGCCTTGCTGTCGGATGTATTTTATCGTCGTACCCAGGACGCTATAACGGAAGATGTTAAAGCGTCAGGATAGAAACCTCAAAGCAGTCTACCCAACAAGTGAAAAACTATTTGGCAGAAACAGGCGTCTGTGTTTGTAACATAACTGTAACAAAGTTTGTAACATAACTGTAACATGTTTTCTAACAGAACTGTAAGAAATCGACTAAAAAAACAAACAAACAAAAACTGACATTTAAACAGAAGAATACAGTATGGGTGATTGGATGAAAGTGGTCTTCGTTAAAGAATCTTAAGTCCATATTGGCCAAGATTACGGCGTTTTGTCTGGTGCCCTTCCAAGACTGCCTGAAAAAGAAATTCTTTTTTTAAGCATTTCGCCCCAAGCAAGGCGTACCACTAGCACTCAGGGGCTTACATAGTGGGAGCGAGAGTAAAGAGGTGGGATGGAAGAAAGGATGAAGGGCATAGTTCAGGGCACCTGGAGATGTCGATTGACATTACATTTGAATAGTTGGAGATTATAGCTATCAGGGAAACAAGTAATAGAAAGGGAATTCCACAGACGGGGGGTGCGAGACATAAAGCTATTGGAGTAGAAGAGATGGCCACATTTAACCATTTCGACAGTGAGAAGGTAGAACCGTGATGCCAGCCTAGTAGCACGCTTAAATTCATGCAGTCTGGCAACTAACGATAGTAGCTCGTCGGAGCAGTTACCGTGAGAGAGCGACTGAAGACGAAATGCCAGAGCAGGATCAACCACATTGCTTATACCTCTGTGGATCTTGTCGAGGACCTTAAGGCGAACAGCGGGGGCACTAGACTATATATGGTAGCAGTATTCCATGCAAGGGCGAAGGGTTGATCTGTAGATTTGAAGGATGGACTCAGGCGAGAAAACACTTTTTGGTACGACACAGGGAACCAACTTTCCTTGTGGTAGATTAAGATATTGTTTCAATGTAATTATTCTATCTCAGGTCAGCGGACAGTGTGAGACCAAGCAGTCGTATTTACATTTTTTGTTCCATAATCTTCTGCCGTGTTTCAGTCAATTTCATTATTCCTGCTTCTCGGCAAACAAATGCAGATCTCTTTTGAATCTTTCACCGAAATTATTTTTTTTAATCAATAAATTCTATAAAGAATCGAGTTAATAGTAAATCAATTACTAATTAGTTAACTCGTATGAATTAATAATAAAATATTTATCGAGTGATAAACATCATCGTTAGTCGCTTTTTCCGCCTACAGCAAATTACGAACTAACCTGACTTCATTCCCGCCATTTATTATGATCTCGAGCAAACTTATTGAGAGTCTACTGCTCGTTAGTTAGGGACTAAAGAATTACGTTAACTCTCCATCGTTCTTTTGACTTTCCCCAACTTCATTTCCTGGTACCATGCCCTCAAGACATAATTTAACGAGCCACGCACCTATTTGTCCAAATGGTTTTAAGAATTTGCTAAAGATGGCATCAAAGAGTAAAGGTAAATTGACTACATTTCTAGGCGTGGTTATTTTCACTTTGTCTATAAGTTTGCGATGTGTGATAATGCACATCATATGACTCTAGAATGTTTCCATTTGAGCAGAAAGTTTTTGAGTATATGCCAACAAACGAAATCATATAAAAGAACTGGAAGAATGTTTATAAGGTATGTTTATTTAGAATGAATTGGTACTCTTGTTGATTTTAGTTGTTTTCCAAAAGCAGACCATCTAAGGCTTATTCAGTCTTTTACTTAATCATTTTTAAAAGATAGCTTGTGACCAAAATATACAAAATTAGTCACTTGATTAAGTTGTAATTGTGCTTTGTCTATTGTCATTGAAAGAGTGTTCATGAGGTTTAATTAAAGGCTTACTCTTTACTATCACCCAATGTAAGGCCCAAGAGCCACTCAGGGTAGAGTATTACTAAACGTAAGTATTGTAAAAGCGCGGGGAAGTGTTGCATATTATAAGCATACTAGCAGTAGAGCCCGGCGTTGCCCGGGGATGTAACAGTAAGAGATAGATCAAGTATCGACCATCATAAAGACTGAAAAATAAAATTGACAAAGATTATTGTTTAAGGTTGACGGACACGCATGTCTTAATTATTTTATTTATTTTTTTTTTTTTTTACGAATTGGTCAAACCCAAACTCAAACAAGAACATTGTTTTCAGTCGTTATGAGTCTACCGATTGAATAGAATTTTATTATAAACAATTGTCTTGTAAATGGAATTTTTAAAGCATTCTGAATGTAAAAATAAAGAAAAAAGTGTGCAGACAATAAGAAAAACTACCTGCCAAAAAAAGTGAAGTTTTGTTGAAATCGGTTGAAAAATGTAGGAAATCCGATCCCATATATAAACGAGCACACACACACACAAACAAAAAACCTGGGTTTTATAATTAGTATAACTCGATATGAGTTGTCCCCCTTTCATTAATGCCTCTTAATCGTGTTTTCAAATTGACTTCGTACAAAACAATTGTGTCTTTCCAATTTTTGGCGCTGTCAGAACCACCGCAAGGTAATTTTACGTAGTCCTGTGAAATTTTGTTGAAATCGGTTGAAAAATGTAGGAAATCTGATCCAATATATAAATGAACAGACACACACACACACACACACACACACACACACACACAACCTGGGTTTTATAATAAGTATGATGTAGAATAGATAACGGTTGATACTCAATCTGAAAAGGTTAATAATGTAGTGATCTAAGAAGCATCACCTCGGGAGTCCGTTGCACATGGTAACAGTTCTAAAGAGTAAGCTGTCTGAGTCGAAGTGTCCAGTGAAATATGAAGGGAACGAGGATGAGTCAACTTGAGGAATCCAAGGAATGTAGTTCGCCCGAACATCTGATATTAAAATAACGATAGAATAGCGAGAGTATGGGAAATGGTTATGGTAGTATTATCCGTTTCCCTATAAGGAAACATTTGGCATTCATTGACCAAGCAGCCAGTATTGCTTTCATTTGAAGTTTATAAAATCCTTCTCTTGAAATAATTTCTCAAGAAAATAAGTTTTTCAAGTCCAGTAGACGTTATTGCTCTTTCCAGTATATTGATAGGGGTCTCCTTCCTAACCTTTTGTTTGAAGTAGTGTGGAATCTCAACATCTTGTTTATGTCATTATTTTCTTTTCGAGTTATATGTACTATTCATTTTCGTCCTTACTCTTGCGTAATCCAAGGTTACTGCCCTTGTCAAGAAATGGTATTTGCCTTTCGCTATAAATACGGAGCATCAATGATGTAAAGATAATTTAAATTCTACGCGTTAACTAGTTTGGACATCAAAACAGTCAAAGGATTCATTTTCTGTTCTTTCCCCACTCCTGTAATTTAATACACGTGGACCAGAACTTGGTAAACATGCAATGATAACAGCAAAAAATTGCAATATGAGAACTGGTAAAAAATGGTTGCTGAAGACATTAGGCTTATAATACCCAGAAATTCATACGCAGATGTTCTCAAGGACGCATGTCACAGTGGATAAAGGCGTTAGTTAGGTCCAGTGACAGGACCCAAAAAGTGTGAGTTCAATACCTGGTTAAGGCGGTGGAGGGTATAATTCACATCCATTAGACACGTGCAACTAGAACAGTCTACCCCAGTGAGCTAAATAAAGGGTTCCAAACACCTGAAGAAGGCCGAAACGTTGTAATAATGGCGACAAAGATGAGGACAATAGTCCGAATAGGGTAAATAATGTACATAATATAGTGTAGATAATACCTCAACTCAGAAATATAGACAGATCTATTAGGTTGGTGCAAAAATAATGACGTAAGAATGTCGTTTTTTGACGTTAAAAAATACGTCAAAAAACGACATTATTCCCGTCATTATTTTTGCACCAACCTAATAATTTGGTAGTTGGTAGTCCTCAAATGATGTTATTTGGTAGTTCTTTGTTTCTAATTCTATAGCATCAGTCCATAATGTTCAAGAATGGTCTTTACCAGGCTTCACTTGCTGAAAGATATTTTTAACCGTTGATATAAGAAGGCGATTGTATACAGCTGACAGTTTAGATGTTTTTGAACGAGGTTGGTGGCATCCATATAAAAGTCTAAAAATATTTGAAACATTTAGATTGTGGCTTTTCAGGGCTATATCATCGGTATATAATAATCTGATATTATTTAACCCCACAAAAGAAATTAAGTTTTGAATATTACAGCCGATAATATCTAGTAACATGTCACCTTGTTTAAAACCAATTTTGATAAAAAACGAAGGTCATTTTTTCCAGCAACCCGTGAAGCAAGGTTTATGTAAATAGGTTGATAGGAGCCATTTTCGCGTCGTGATTAGCGTTAATCCAGTTTAATGTTGTCAAAAACTTTGACAACATTAAACTAATAATGATGGCTAACGACAAAGTCTGTAGAAGTAAGGTAGATGCCTAAATAAATTAATTAAAAAAGAATACTTCTTTGTACATTTTTTAAAAAGTATTTCGTAGTTTGTAAAATCAACCACTCCAGTTAATCTTTGTTGATTCATATCTGTAGTGAGGCACATATCTTAGTGATAAGATAAACTGACATTCATTTAGTAGTATCCAAAGTAGCTGAAACAGTGTCAATGCCCTTGCAAATAAACTGTCAGATATTTATAACTACGTATTATACCAAATATGGAGTCAATATAACTTCGCTGATAACAATATCAATCTAACGAATTAAATCTGAGGATTATTTCAGGTTTATTTAAGTTAACTGTTCTGTTCGTAAAAAATAGGCTTTTTTTGTTGTTAGGTTGGGGATAATTTTTGTAGATTAGCATTCTTTAGACCCTATTTAAGCTATTTGTCAGAATCGAAGAATATTAATTTTTTAAAATCCTTTTAGAAGGTAGGTAGGTAAATAGGGTCAAATCGATCGCTGAATTCTTAAAGAGTTATCTGTACTTTGTTTTTATTTACAAATATCAACTACTTACGTCATTGATAACTGCATACTAGTACGTATTTGGGGAAAATACATTATCAATAATACGCAGTTATTCATGACGTAAACACAGTTTCAAATTTGAAATTTGTAGATAAAATCAATGTCCAGCAACTTTTTAAGAATTCAGGATTTGCCACTGTATTTAAATTATGAACAGATTGATTTGATTGATTTGTTTGTTTAACGGTATATAAACTCCTCATGGGTGATTTAATGCCGAAATTTAATTTTCTCGGGAGTTTTGAAATATTAAAAATATGATATATGTTATTCTGCTTTCACAATTGAATACATGGTAGATGATACTCAGCTTTTGTGTATATATATATATGTTTGTGTGGATATGATTACTAGTAGCGGTGATATGTGTGTTTTATGTTGTAGTTTTATTGAAGTTATATTTTGGAATACAGTTTGATTTCCTTAAGAAATTGTAGGATATTATTTGGATTAATGCCATGAAAGAGGTCTTTCATATTGGTCGTTTGTTTTTCAAAGTATTTTCAAGCAGTATATCAACCTCTATGGCTTAATTAATGCCAAAATCTACATATTTTGAACATATAATGAACCCAAAGGAAATTGGAACTCTGCTCTCCGATTTCCAATTCTGAGCCATTATCCATTACACTACCTGCATATCCAACTTTACAGCAGCCGGTATTCTCAAATGGTCACCCATCTAGGTACTGACCAGGCTCAATGTTGCTTAACTTTGGTGATTATATAGGAACTGCTGTTTCAATTTGATGTGGCCAAAAGCCCGAAATATTAAAATAATAATCTACTCAAGAAAGAAGTATACATTTTTTTCAAGATATTTTCAATCAAACTTTTATCTTTTCCATTATAAAGAAGAAATTCAGTCCAAACTAACAAAAGATCTGAGCAAATAAAACTTACAAATAAAAAAAAGGATAAAAATAAAATGAAATGTTTATTTGTTTGTTTAATAGCATATCAACTCCTTATGGGTCATTTAATGTGAAAATTTAATTTTCTAGGAAGCTTGCACATAATAAAAATATGTTATTCTGCTTTCACAACTGAATACATGGTAGATGATACTCAGCTTTTGTGCATATATATGTTTGTGTGGACATGATTACTAGTAGCGATGATATGTGTATTTTTTGTTGTAGCTTTGTTGAAGTTATATTTTGGAATACAGTTTGATTTCCTTAAGAAATTGTATTCTATGGATTAATTCCATGAAAGAATTCATGTTGGTTGTTTGGTAGTATTTTAAACGGATTTGGGTGAAGTCAATATAATTTGTTTTATTGTGGATATTTTTCGCATGCCGTACATATTGGAGATGGTTCTTATTTTAGAATATAGGAGTGTGTTATCATGGAGCGTTCGAAATGAAGTCTTGACATTATTACTTCATCTTTCTTTGTTTTTAATTTTTGATGCAATTCCTCCATGGTAGCCTTGGAGTTGTATAATTTGTTGTTTGGGCAACCGGTCAATACTTTCTGCCATTCTTCTTTTATAACTGTGTTAATGGTTGTTCTAAGGTCTCTGTAATTATTTGGAGGCTGATGTTATTTTAGCTGTCGATGATCCCTTTTCTAAAATGATTAAAAAAATCATAGCATTGCATCAACGGAAAGGATGTAACAAAACAACAAGTATGAGGATGTTATAAAAACTTGTGGAGTGACGAAGACGATTCTTCTTAGTTTGGTTGGTTCGTTTTTATGGTTTATCAAACCATTTCCGGTTATTTAAAGCCATGACAAATTGTAAGAATTTTTTTAGGTAATACTGGTTTAGTGAGGCAAGTCTTATTAATTAACCCATAGCTGGGGGTAGAGAAGAGGTGGATTCACACTTTTCCGAAAGGTATTTGCGCGTGAGTGAATAAAACGAACGCCACCGAAATTTGAACTTGGCTCTCCGATTAACAATTCCATGCCATTATCAATTACACCACCCGCACATCCAAGCTTACACCACCTGGTATTCTCAATCGATCACTCGCCTATGTGCTGACCAGGCTCGACATTGCTTAACTTCGGTGATCGTACAGGAAGCGGTGTTTGAACGTGATGTGGCCGTAATCCAATTCATTTTAGAATTTGAAAAAAAAACTGGTAAATTCATCTCAGATTTCATCGATTAATCGGATGATAATAGCTAATATAATTGCTCTCAATAAACATTGAAAAAAAATGAATGAAAAACTATCAGAATATTATTGAAATACATTTTCTTTGTCAGATAACGAATAATTCTTAAGCCAGGGATGACATTTCTGTTATGTTATAAACAAAGCGTAACGATGTTCAAGACGTAAAATAGAATCGGTGAACTGACTTCAAGTTCAGGTCTTGTCCGCTGCATTTACTTTCGTACTAATACCCTTGGGAAAGCCAAGAATCCATATCTTCCACCAATTATAGGATAAATATCAGGGTAGACTAGACTGGTGGCGAATAGTTTAGGAATAGAACTACTTTGAATTCCAAAACGGCGGAGAAGGCAACGGAAAAACACTCCACTACCTTTCCTTTTGTGTTTTAAGAAGTTATCCATGTGTTGTCTGGCTAACTTCTTAAAAAACAAAAGACACCAGATAAAAAAATACAACTTATCCAAAATAGAATACCAAGCCATCTATACTCTTAAAAACAACCGAGATATAATTATCATACCAGCCGACAAGGGCGAAGCTATAACCATCTTAGACATTAATAACTACATTAAAGAAGCAGAATCACAACTTCAAAATAACAGATTCTATGTACCCTTACCTCTAGACCCAACTAGCACATTCAAAACAGAATTATCACTTCTCACTCAGAACATGAACTACAACATAAAAATACCATAAAATCTCTTATTCCTGAGAACCCTAAAACAGCAACATTCTACACTATCCCAAAACTACATAAACTCCCCAAAATCCTTTCAGAAAAACACCCTAACACCTTTTCATCCAACCCACATCAAATTATACAATCAAATAATGAAGAGAACATCTATGAAATTTCAAAATCCCTTAAAATCATGCCACCTGGTAGACCCATAATATCAGGCATTGGTACCCTCACAGAACTTATATCTGGGTACATAGACAATATCCCAAAACCTTTATTGCCCGAAATACCTAGTTATATTAGAGACACTACTGACTTTCTCAACAAATTACAAAACATTAACTTAGTCCACCATGATACAATCCTAGTAACGATGGATGTTTCGTCCCTTTACACGAACATTCCACATTTTGAAGGAGTATCAGCTTGCTATGAGTTCCTTAGTAACAAAAAATTACCTAACTACCAATTAATAAATTACCTAACTACCAATTAATAAATTTCATCTTAACACATAATAATTTTAAATTCAACAACAAACACTATTTACAGATTAGTGGCGCAGCAATGGGCACGAAAATGGCAGTTAGTTATGCTAATATCTTTATGCACATTCTAGAAAGGAAGATACTAGACAATTCAGAATTTAAACCATTACGTTATTTCAGATATATTCATGACATTTTCTTACTATGGACTCATGGATCAGAAAAATTAAAAAACTTTTTCACTTTCTGCAACAACTTCCACGATACAATTAAATTTACCATGGAGCACTCATACACATCCATCCCTTTCTTAGACGTTATGATAAAATTAAACAAACATACACTTTCTACCAGTCTATACAACAAACCCACAAACCAACATAAATTCCTGCACTTTAACAGCTGTCATCCCCTTAAATTAAAAAAAATCTATTGTATACAGATCATTTCTAAGAATCAAACGCATATGCTCAGACCATCTAGATTTTCTATACAACATTAATAACTTTACAAAACAATTCCTAAAATGTAAATACCCAATAAAAATAATAAAAGAAACACTAAATAAAACTATCCTGATAAATCGTAACACACTTCTCACATACAAGAAAAGTAAAAACAACAATCGGATTCCCATGGTTTTTAACCACAATCAATATTCCCACACACTTATTCACAATTTAAAAAAGGATTACAAGAACCTCCAGTTAGACAAAAAGATCAAAGACATTTTCGATAAAACACCCATAAATTAAAAGAAACAATCACCTAACCTATCATCTATCCTTACCTCTACCAAATATCTAAACAATAGAAACCAATCAGGAAATTACAAATGTAACAAACCTCGTTGCTTAGTTTGCAAACACTTAATAATAGATAATGTATTTTCTGTACCCAACACCAATATCAAGATACACCCACCTCACCTCACCTGTGATAGCCATAACATAATCTACTATTTATTTTGCACCATATGTCCTAATAGTGGATATATTGGTGAATCTGGAAATAATTTTAGATTTCGCTTCAACAATCATAAACAAACCATACGTCAAAACAATCCTTATTCCCCCATAGCTGAACACTTTAATCGATCAGGACACTCATTAGAAAACTGCAAATGTTTATTGATAGATTCTGATTTCAGTTCCACATACACACGCAGAAAAAAAAGAAAAATACTGGATGTTAAAATTAAATACATATAAACTGGGGTTAAATAAAGACTTGGATATTTTAAATCCTTATAAATAGTTAAAAAATTTTTAGATATAGTTAAAAAAAATTTATTTTTTATTTATTTTTTTAAACAACATCTAAAACATTATTACAGTTAGATTTCATTTACGTTAGGAATATTCGAACACATATTCGTTCCATATCACGTGACGTCCGCATCTCGCGACGGACGCTACTTGTAAACAAACAGTTATTTCTGAAGAAAGATTGAGGTCAATCTGAAATATCAAATATATATATAAATAAATAAATACTTTCATAAAAAACCAATTATTATTTTTAATTTGCAACTTTTTCTATATATACATATTAAGAAAGTATACGTGGCTTCTCATTATGCTATATATATATATATATATATATATATATATATATATATATATATATATATATATACAGAAAGAAAGAAAGAGTTAGGATTGATAGAGTTCAAGAAAGAAGCTGATAATAAAAATAGTGTATGAAAGAGAAAGAGAGCGATAGAGAGAAGAAATCTATCTATCTATCTATGTCTGTTCGTGTCTATTTATATATATATTTATCTAGCTAGATAATAAGAACATTCACAAAGCTATATCAAATTTATTAACTGAACTTTCTGCTTTATATATAGTACTCTCGACTCTTCCGTCGAATTCGACGTATGAGGGTCATACAGATCAGTTCCTAGGAAACCGTCATCCCGACAACAGCACATGAGATTTGATTATCGTTGTGACGGTTTTGTGCAGAACCATCCACACTTTTTGAAGGGCCGAATATAGAGATCTGGGGCACTACGTGCTTCTAGGTCCCCAAACTACCGCCCGCAGGTTTTGAATTCAGAGTTGTCCTTCTCCTAGACCAGTTGCCATCCGATTCAGTCTGTCCTGCTACTTACCAATAGCTCGAGGGAGAAGAAGATTATTATTTATACTGTCTTGTCACAGACATACCACACCATAACCTTAAAAAGTATAAAGTCCACTTATTACATTTGATATAACTTTGTGAAGTTTTAGTTAGATAAATGCATAACGATTCAACAAAAATATGGTTTATACTTATAACAAAAGATAACAGAAAGATCCTCAGCCCAAATTTGATTTGAACGCAGTTCGATAACTTAATTCTGACAAAATGGCACTGGTTTGATAGGGCGCCTAGCCAATCCCTGTTACAGACGCTTGCTCAGGCAAATTTGTGTCTGTTTAAGACCAGCAATCCTACCTGTTTTATACTTCAATTTCGCTAACATTAGGTTAATCCGTGGTTTTATTTTCAATTACTTTGCCAAATTTACTTACGTCTTAGTAAAGTGTATAGAAAGTGCTTTAATTGCTAGATCATCCACAGTAAGTTTGCGACCATATCCTCACATCAGTTCACCTTTCTTGGCCGATCTAGTATCACAATGTGGGATACTTGACAACAAAAGTGATAAAAGCTTAAAGAAAAAGAAAAAGAGATTAAATGAAGTTGGCTAGTCTATACGAGTATATCCAAACACATTAAAAATATAAATAAATTTAAAAGTTTAAAATGTCATCGTTGCCTCTCCTTCGGATGCCTGTGTAGTTACATCAATGTAAACATCACTTTAGTCCGATGACGTCCTAATAGATAGATAGATAGATAGATAGATAGATAGATAGATAGAAAGAAACTGTAATTTGGAGGAGTAGATAGGTTTGTCTATCGCCCAATTCGTATCCCTCCCCGGTCTTTTGAACAGAAGTAGATGTTCATTTGCCTCACATCCCACATCCTTTCAAATGAAATATAGTGATCAGTAAAAAAAAAAAAAAAAAAAAAAAGCAAAGATGAAGATACTCGTTCAAATAATGGATAATAATAGTATCCCGTATAAGAATTAAAAACTATAATCAAATGCTGCCTGACGGGATTTCAGCATTTGGACTTAAAATGATCTCTTCTACTCTAGGTACCTTTGGATAGGACTCTTCATTGAGTTTAGATCGCACATTCTGCCTGATTCTAGGACGTTGTGACATATTTATTTCAATCTATTCACAGTACACTGACCACCTGCTCATTCAAAGTCCGCTGATCATCTCAGTTGCCAGGAGCGACTGGGTAGTGTTTATTTGGACTGGACACGCCTGAGGCTGCACATAACTATAACGTTATTGCCATATGAAACAATTGATATGGTGCCTTACTTGTAAACATATACAATTATTATATAGTATTCGTTCTTTATTTGTCATCTATCTATCTATCTATCTATCTCGGTCTCTTCGTATTACTCTTTTTTTATTTGATGGATTTTTCCCCTTGTGCAAGAATATAAGCGCAGTATGCTAGACAACACTAAGGCTCAGTGCAAATCTCAAGAAGTTATAATTATCATGGGAGACCTGAATGTTAAATAAAGGAAGGAAAGAAAAGGGGAGATAACTAGCAAATTCTGACTAGGAACTCACAACAAGCGCGGAGAAAAATGGGGCCAGTGATGCACGGACAATGACCAGTGTATAGCCAATACCAGGTTCCAAGACCATCCAAGACAATTATGGACATAGAGAAGCCCAGGAGGAGAAACTAAAAGCCAAATTGACTGCATAACTATCAACAAAAGATTCATGAATGCAGTTGTTGTTCACTGTAAAACTTATCCAAATGCTGACTGCGGAAGCGACCACTTCACTGCTATATGTAAAGTAAGAATGAAACTATGGAAACTGAAGAAGCCTAACGCAGCAGCCAGATTGCAATACAACAAACTCCTGAGCGACAGGAACCTTAAGGAAAAATATATGGACAGTGTGAAAAGAAGATACGAGGGACAAAATGGAAATGGAAAGTTGAAGTGGGACACACTAAAGAAACTTTAGTGACATCAGCAAACGACATCATCCCAAAGGAGAATGGACGAAGAAGAAAAAAACAAATGGATCACTGGTGAGATTCTCAACATGATGTAAAGGAGACAGAAAACAATGCCAAGACATGGAACGGAATACAGAAATCTACACAATGAAATAAGGACCAAATGCGGGCAGGCTAAACAAGAATGACTTAACGAAAAATGTGCAAAATAGAGAGAATGAGTATCACGGATAAAGGAGATAGGCATAAAATAATAAGGGTACTAACAGGACAGAAGACATGCTCAACAAAAGGATGCATAAAATCCAAGGACGGGACGCTCATATTAGAGAAAGAAAAGAATTCTTCAGTGCTGGAATGAATATATTGAAGATCTTTTCCACGGCGAAAGAGAACAACCGGCAATACACAGAAATACGGTTGAGCCGGAAATTGTAAAAACCGAAGTGTGTGCCGCACTGGCCAAATTGAACAGAAGTGCCAGGGCCAGACGGAAATGTAATAGAGATGCTGGCAGCCTTAGATGATTTCGGTAAAGACAAGATTACAAAAATAATAAATGAAATCTATAACAGTGGGGATATACCGAAAGACCTAAGCAGATCTGCTTTCATAGCACTACCTAAGAAACGATTGTGAACTCCACCGAACAACCAGCCACATAAAAAAACTCATCATCCGAATTATAATGAATAGAGCGCGCAGCAGAATCAGACTATAGATAGGACAAAAACGGTGCGGGTTCGTCAAAGAGACCTAAACAAGGAACACGATATTTATACTCAGAATGTTATCAGGAAGAGGAATACAAATGCAGAAGGACGTGTACCTGTATTTTATAGACTACGTGCCATATAGGAAGAAAATGAGTGACTACCGACATCGAGGTTCGAGCGTGACATTCTGGACTTATGAATATATGTTTTCCGCCAAGTGCATAAATAGCGGTGTCAGGCTACTGACTGGGGTGATTATTGAGTGATTATTGACAGACTATTGAGTGGAACTATCCAGTCGAATTAGTGTGAACTATTGTGCATCAATGTTTTGGGTTTTGATTTAGGATTTACCGGACGTTAAGCTGAGCCGCGCTACTAACAAAGTATTTACTGAAATGGTTAATTATTTTTGGTTGACTTTTACTTCTTTGTTCTTGTTAAGTATTGTAATTAACTACTGTTTTAATTTAACATTGAAGTCTTGAGTTATACTTAATTATTAACGACCTCCGTACGTCACAAAAATACGCAAAGGCGTTCGATAAAATATGCCACAAAGATCTGTTAGAGGTGCTCAGCAACCTTGACAAATTCGGGAAAGACATTAGAATAACCAAAAATTTCTACTGGCAGCAAACCGCCTGCATGACGGATAAAAAATGAGTTCATAAGATATACAAAAATAGAAAGGGGCGTAAGACAAGGATGTGTCTTCTCACCGGACTTATTCAACCTATACAGCAAGGCGATTCCGAAAGAAGTAAAAATCAACCCAGGATTCATCATTGGCGGCCACAATCTTAACAGAATAAGATATGCAGATAACACAGTGCTGATAGCAAATACGAAATACAGAAAGTAGCGAAGAAGAGCGAGAAGAAGGGACTAATCCAAAACTACAAGAAGACAGAATGCATGGTCATCAGCAAAAAGATGAGCCCAAAATGCAATTTACAGGTCGAGGACACTAAAATACAGCAGGTACAGAAATGTAAATATCTGGGAAAGAGGACGGAAAGTGCGACGTTGAGATCCGAAGACGTATTGGGATGACCAAAGATGCATTCCAAAAGCTAAGCAGAGTATTAAGAGACAGAAAAAATTTCGTTGGAAACAAAATAATGAGTACTGAACTGTCCCTCTATATAGCAGTGAATGCTGGGCAATCTCCTCAAAGATGAAGAAGAGACTCGAAGCAACAGAAATGTGGTTCTACAGAAGGATGCTAAGGATACCATGAGCCGAACACATGAGCAACGACGAGGTTTTGGAGAGAATGGAAACAAAGAGGAAACTTATAATTAACATCAAGAAGAGACAGTTGAAATTTCTAGGACACATAATGAGGAAAGGGAGCTTGGAAAACCTGATACTCACAGGACGGATATAGGGACGAGGAAAGCAACGCGTGACATACTTAATGGGCTTGAGCAAGGGGATGGCAGAACAGAGTTTGGGAGAAATAACAAAAAGACATAACTTATAAAGAGCTACAATGCATCTTTTTTGCAGTTGAAATGGCTAGATGTAACCGCAAGTTCTATGTTAGCAGTTTCTTCTCTTGCACTTCTTGCTTGTGGAAATCTCCTATAGCTTCCTGCTTCCAGTCAATTTTGATCTTCAAAGATTTGAATGCAATGTCAATCGTTATTTTCTATCTCCTTAAATCCTGTTCTTTTATTGTATTCTCTCTTTAATAATGTATTCTGTTGCTCATATTCAGTAACACGTTGCGTCTTAGTGGCTTTATTGCTTTATTTGGGTGGGAAATGATTAAAAATAAATCTATCATTTTTTACTAATGTTCACATAAAACAAGACCCAAGAGCCACTGAAGGTAGAGTGTTACTGTGTGATATTATATGAGCCATAAAAAAAGAAAGATAGTTCAAGACTTAAAGAGGCCAAGATTTAAGTAGTAAATAAAATGTTAGGGTCCAAGAGGAGACATTAGGAGTATAGAGTTAAAGTAGACATTAGAAGGAACCGGAAGCCAAAAGAGAATACCGCAAGGGTGGGGGCTGTGTTCATTAAGTTCAAATATTGGGAACAGTATGAATCCCTCTCTTCTCTCATCAGCTAAAAGTCAAATAACAGGACTGACTGGTATAATTAAATTAAAAGCATTAGTTCTGTTTCATCTTCAAGCGAATTCGCTTTAAGATTAAACAGAACTAATGCTTTTAATTTAATTATATAATTAAATTTCAAGTTTTTAGCTTGTTTTTGAAACATGGTAATTCCTGTGTAGCGAATGAACCATATTTTTAAATCAGTTAATTTATATATATATATATATATATATATATATATATATATATATATATTTTGAACAATAAAAAAATATTAAAAAATTAAAATCTTCAGACACACTGGGTTGTAGATTAATATTCTTTCATTTATTGTTATTATTTCATTTAGATTTCTCGACTAGTTTCGTCCAAAATAGCCATCATCGTGAGGAGAAATATTTCTGCTTGCTGGTAGCAGTAAACTACAGATATATATATATATATATATATATATATATATATATATATATATATATATATAAAAAGGAAGAAGGTTATAGTAGTTCCAACGAGAGAAAAGTGTGTATATTAAAGAGAGAAACCGCAAACGTTTTTTGGTTGTAATGTGGATTTTTTTTTTTAAATATTATGCTTTATTTTCCATAATTTTGCTACACGCGTTTCCGGTCCCGCGACCATCATCAGGCAAAGGGTGGATATTTCCACATGTCATTAAAAATACCTAATTTTTTCCTGCATGTTTTTCGATGTTAAATATTCTCGATATGAGACATTCTCTTTTTTTGTGTTAGTGACCCAAATGTCTTTCTTGAACTAGAAGTGAAAAGTTATATATATATATATATATATATATATATATATATATATATATATATATATTTGTCACTTAGCTGATTGATATTAAGTTCATTAAAGAATACCCGGAAAACATTATTACGGCGAAAGGAGAATAAAAGAACAGGAATTAAGATGATAGAACATACCGATAGACATTGCATTTAAACTTTGAACATCAAAGTTGATTGGAAAGCAAGAAGCCGGAAGACAGTTACACAAGCTAGAAATGCGAGAGAAAAAAAAACTGTTAGCATAGCATGTACGGTTGCATCTAACATTTTCAAATTGAAAATGATGTGACTTAACTGCCAATCAAGTACTGAACTTAAATTCGTTAAGTCGAAGTGTCAAAGAGAAAAGCTCACCAGAATATTCCAGTCTATCTTACAAGTGAACTCATATCAGGGGGATTTATATTCCCGTCTTTCCTAAGAGCACTAGTGCGAAGATAAACGCAAGTGGAGGCAAGCGTTACCGATATAAAAGTTTATTATAAGTATCATTGTGTCTGTCTAGATTGACCGCTATCTTCGCCTCAAATTCAGTACCCGGTGTGACCACATCTAGCGAAGCGTCAAAGAGAAAAATAAACAATGATTGGATATTATATATTAATGCTTACGGATAAGATGTCATATAAAGTGTTTTATATGGCAATTGTGCTGTAGTTAGCAACGACCTAAGCCGTTCCCAGCTCAAATAAACAGTACCCTGTCGCTCCTGGCAACTGTGACCAGTGGGCTCAGGTAAGCAGATTGAAGGTTACTATGAGCTGGAATGCTGGGTATGTTGCTGTAGCAACAACTGCTTGATTAATTAACTGAAAGATGGATTTAATTCAAAGGATTAGAATCTGTCAGTAAATAGAAGACATCAGTGATGGTCAACTATAAGAAATAAAAAATCATTCGTCTGTGATTATGTTTTAGGCTTTTTTTTTTCATTCATTAAATGAGGAAATATTAAATCACAAATTAAATAATTTGTAGGAGGGGGGGGCTCAAAATTTTATTGTCTTAAAAAGACGTACATTTTTAAAAGTATATATTAATATATACAGATATATAAAAACAAAGAGGAAAAAAATTATTACTTACCATAAAGTGGTGAATCGAAATATATATATATATATATATAAAACAAATACTAACCGACTATTACTATTTGTTCTTCAAAGCTTAATCGAGGGCAAAACATATAAATATGTGCAAAATGACTTGTTGTATACTTAAAGGAGGTTACAAACAGACAAAGGTGGTACACGAATGAAGGAAAAGCAACACGTGCGTAGATGAAAGCAGAGAGGTCTATTGCAAAAGAGAATACACTACTGAAAGACAGGGAATCGGGTGGTAGGTTAGTAATTCTCGAAGCAAGGATATTTGCCAACCGCCCCACGCGGTCAGATGTGGCACAAGACCGAATTTTACGTAGGCTCGGGCAAAATTTCCCCGTAGGCCCCGTAAGAAACGGGGTCGAGTAGCTGTCTACCATCCCAGACGAGACTACGCCCTTCGGCATAGCCTTGCCTGGGTTCTTTTCTTCCCGATACTAGCCCCCAGGTATATCCTGTGCTCATAATATATAGCTACTGATATAGTTAGTCCCCATATGCGATAGTGAACGTGGGACATTCCATTACAACACCTCCCCTGAGCTAATTTTCCCATGAAATTTTGCTCAATACTTCTTTTTGGGGGTCGGGACATAATTGACTTTTTTTCCTCTTCCTAGTACTTTTCCGTCTCACCACCACTAAAAAAGAGGGAAAGAAAAATTACTACCAGAGAATCAGCACTGAAAAATTCATTTTCGACCTAGCAAGCATCCGTTCAGTTTACAGAGGGAACGCTGCTTAGACTTAATATAAATAAATATCTTGTAACAGTTTATTTGATCGTTACTCAGAATTTACGAATTATTTTTAATGACAGTTTTTCACTTAACATTGATAGAATTTTGTGAATTAAACGACATAAAGCGAAGCCGATTTTAGCCAAGTCTTATCGATACTCATTTTTTGTACCGATCGATTTTCTTTTAAAAATCGAATCGTTTGATTCGTCTGAAAATTCGAAAATGGCCAGTATAGAAAAAGAAGGGATGTTTGTATTGATTTGGATTATAATGATGCCATTTCGTGATGTACAAATCGTCATATATGTCTAAAGAGAGGTGTGGGACTTTTCTCTTGCTTCCCTTGTGCAAATTGAAACAAAACGAATAATTCCGTTATTATTTACTTTTTTTCGTATTTTTCCAATGAAACATGGCCCAGTGCACATGTTAGTACTTCGGTTGTCCATTCCATGAAGTCGTTCCTTGCAGATTGACCACAGATACTCGATTGGATTTAAATCAGGAGAGTTTTCGGGCCAGTCTATAGTACTTTGAATTGCTTACTGGTAAGGCTTGCCAATGTGTTCGTGCAGTGCTGCAATTTTCGTATGCTTCCTTGTAGTAACGTCCATCGCAGACAATGACTGTAGGACCACTAATCGACAATCGAGACAATAGTGTCTGGGAGTGATAAAAAATCTGATGTAATCATGGATGACGCAATATTTTTCAAGGCCAAAAAAATGTCATCATACACCCCGAAATGAGATTCATAGTACTGCACACCAATGCAAATGACGTAATCTGAAAAAAAATAGAAATTGAGTCTAAAACCAATGAGTCAAAAACTGATCGGATGGTGAAAGAAAAAAACTAAAGTGGTTGTTTCAATTAATTTGCACAAGGGTGTATATAAATTGATATGCTTGATGAGTAGAACATTGGGGTATTTCACTGGTCCTTGATATTTTAACTGATTGTAAAAGCTCCGAATTTTGAAAACGAAGTCGGCTTTGATGTGGCTGATCAAAGAAAAAGAAAGAGATAGACAATAGAGGTAAGATAAAAAAAAAGTTCAATTAGGTTGTTTGTCTTGCCTTTGATAGTTGATGGAATACATTTAATGTTTCTGCATCTTATTCTCTCATTATTTTTTATCCCTTTTAATTAGTGTTTTTCTTATTGCCATTATAACATGCACAGCCCGACCGATCCGGAGCCGAACCTGGTCAGCAGTGACCAGATTATATAACCCTTGTCACACGCCACCTATACCAGAAGATGACTTGGTCCTCAGGGTTGTAAGGACGACGAGTTGAGGTCAATCCCACGCTCGTCGATACAGTCGCTGGTTAACGGGCCGTTTGTCACTGGCCGCCCCGGTTCACACTCTGCTTCGCCTACATTGTGTTTCTTGATCACAGGGCAGTGGAGATCGAGTATCGTCAATAATCGTAGCGCTGGTTCAAACCACGGCGAAGCTGTGTTATGAAGGAAAAAAGAAATGTTCTCGCAGACGAAATAAAAACGAAAGATTCTTCGGGTCAATTTTCGATTTGGTTTTTGTATTTGTATAACAACAGTAACCCTTCCTACTAAAATCTCTAAAGTGATACTTAGCCTATTGGGCTAATTCTTGAAACAGGGTACAAAGTCAGGGGTTGTCTTGGCATCAAGTCAAGGATTTCAGTAGTACCTTCATCTGCTCTTCGTCGTCGTCGTCGTCGTCGTCGTCTCTCTTCTCTCTCTCTCTCTCTCTCTCTCTCTCTCTCTCTCTCTCTCGGTCGCCTAAGCGCTCTGCTTATATTGAGTTCGATCCAAGACTGGAGTTTTCTGTATCGATTTGAACAAGAGTTATTTGTTGTCTGGTTCGCAATATTAATTATCTTTCCAACTTTGAGAGAACCATTCACCCTATTGGTGGTTGTTGCGAATATCGCCCCGCCCTTATAACTCATCTCTTCTCTTATTTATACCTCGCACCATTACTTCCAAATGGCCGGGGGCAATTTCTTAATCTTTCTCCTCCTCTCTTATTATTTCATCTAAGCCCGCCGCTTCGGCTGTCACTTTGATTTTTAAACCGAGTGGGCGAAAAGAAGGTTCTTACTTTTAATCAATAATTGTAATTATCTTAATTTTCAACAACGAATTTTCTCAGTCCTGTTTATCTAAGCAAACATTTACCAGCTATTTCGTCGATACTCTATTACCAAAACTTGTCTTCGTATCTTTTCGTTTAATCGTACTCATGAAGCTTACAGGTACGTTTCTTATTTCAATTTCTTCGGGCGAAGGATAAAATCTTATTTCTTGATTTGTTTACATTTCCGCTCTTTGTCAGGCAGGCATAAAGCAGTTCCTCATTCTACCTTTGTCTTCAAAATTACCAAATATTAAAACAATTGACCCCTTCTTCCGTCTGGTAATCATGAGACGTGTTTTCGTAAATTCCATTTTAATTAAGTGAGTATAAATCAATTTCTCAGTTTACGCTTCCGTATCCCAAATTTTCAACTAATCTCGAATGTACTTTCACTATTCCTTCTCGGACCTCGTGGGTTGAAGCCTTCCGCATGACCTCTGATAGTATCTTTCCCAAAACCAATAAAGTGATTCTTTTCAGGTCTGTCTTTTCTTCAAACTAGATTTTCGATAGGAAACCATTTCGTTCCTTCTTTTAGTTTACATGTTATTCCGTACATTTAACCCTCTCCGTCTGTTCCGGTTCATATTTTAAATTAACCGTTTTCCTTTACCAATGTCACATAATGTCATAATAACATAATATCTTTACTCTATTGATTACTGAATACAAGGCCTAAGACCCACTCAAAGTAGAGAGTTACTAAATGAAGTAATTTCATGGCGTTCCTGCTCTCTTCAATACTACTACCACTACTACTAATAATAATAATGTTTGATGTGTGAAACAAATCGATTTTATAAACTACCAAACATTATGAATGATAATATATATTTTTTTCATGGTGTTCATTGAAAAAAGGTATCAGTTAACATCTGATTTTAAAAAAATGGTTGTAAATATATTTTTGAAAATTGCGTTTCTTTATTTTTCAAAGTTAAGCTGTTTTAAACTGACTTCTGTCAAGAAAACAGTATAAAAGAAGAATTAAAAAAATATATGGTGCCGCCAAGTAGGGAAAAGGAATATTGGAGTTGAAGCGTAAAAACAAATGAAGGGGTGTGTCTAAAAATAAAAGCCAGTATCGTTAGAAGAAATGGGGGAAAAAGTTTGGAAGTTAACAGATGACAAGAAAACGAGAACAGCGCGTCAAAGAAAAACGAGACTTGTGGAACTATTTACGAGAAAAATAAATGAAATCAAAGAAAAAAATGAAAATAGAAACAAAAAAAGAAGCAAAGGCAAAATAAACAATAAGACAGAAAGGGAGGTAAAAAAGAAGATAAGAAAACAGAAACAAATAGAGGGAGAAAAGAAGGAATGAAAAAGTAAGGGAAATGAGAATTAAAGACAGAAAGAAAAAGAAAGTAATAAAGACATTTACTAGAAAGAAAAAGAAAGAAAAAAGAAGCTGAGAAAGAAATCAAGTTTACTATACTCATAAAAATTGAGTACCTTGTTCAATTACAAACTGATGGTCCTATATCAAAACAACCTAAATCGAATTTCATATAGTAAAGTTTCTTGAAAGAACTTAAGGTTTTACCTGGATTTATTATCGGTGGGTACAATCTTAACATACGATACGCAGATAAAACCTTGTTGAAGGCAGGCGCAAAATGAAAAAAAATGAACTCCAAGACAAGTAAAAATCAAACATTCAGCCTCTTCGAAAGAATTGCTTTTTGTCTCGTAAATGTGTGAGTGTATATTGATGGGAGCGGAGTACGGGTCAGACCGAAAGATTAGAGCGTTAGTTTGCCGATCAGAGATTGAAACTCACAATGGTCGGTTTCTCAGGAAGGTGAATTCCAACATCATGCAGCACCTTTGGAAAGTGAAATGGTTACTGTAGACAGCACTATAGAGATGTGACCTGATGAACCAGGAAACTATATATTTTCTGGGGAAATAAATTATAGTCATGGAACCTTAAGGTTGTCTCTTTCTTAATTATTTAATTTATATATATATATATATATATATATATATATATTTTTTTTTTAAAAAAAAGAAAATTTATAACGTAAATATGTTATAAAATCACTACAAAAATAGCCATTTTGTTTCATTTTGCTTATATATATATATATATATATATATATATATATATATATATATATATTTTGTGATGTCAACGAACACCCGTTGCCACTTTCGTAATGCTCGTTGTAGTAGAGATTTTGTAATCGCAGACATAACTATAGTAACGCCGTTGAACAATACTGGTGTCAGACGTCTTCGAATAACACTCGCACTAATAGTACTTGCACGATAATACTCACTCGAATAGTAACCACTGAATAGTTATCAGAATTGTAATCCGTATAGTGAGATATTTACTAGCCGTCCACGCGGCTGGATGCGGCACAAGGCCAACTTTATAGTCAGGTATCCGAGACCGTAGGCTCGGGTAAAATTTCCCCGTAGACCCCGTAAAATACGGGGTCAGTTAGCCGTCTTCCCAGGCGAGATTCTGCCATTCAACATAACCGTCTGGGGATCCTCTCTGCAGAGAACTTGACCAGCACACTCCCGAAGTAATCCATGTAGTGGGATATTTACGTACCACCCCACGCGGTCGAATGCGGCACAAGGCAAAGTTTATAGTGGGGTGTCCGAGCCTGTAGGCTCGGTCACAATTTCCCAGTAGACCCCGTAAAAAAAGTGGTCGGTTAGCTATTTACCACCCCAGACGAGACTCTGCCATTCGGCACAGCATCGTCTGGGTTCCTCTCTACACGGAGGCAGAGACTTTGACAAGCACGCTTCCGAAGTAATTCGGGGAGTGAGATATTCACTTACCGCCTCACGCGGTCGGATGCGACACAAGGCCAAGTTTAATGTGGGGTTTGCAAGCACACCTCCGAAGTAATTCGGTGAGTGATCCCTTAGACGTCACGCTAATTCCCATATATACGTTTCCTTTACCATCACGTGATATAGTTATACAAAATGGGATCGCTTGTGTTTGCTCCCTGGTGATCTGTGTTCAAACTCCAGTGTCAGCAACGACATTTTATTCCTATATATATATATATATATATATATATATATATATATATATACCCGAGTATAATAACAAAATTGTCCAAATCGTGTAACAGCATAATTATCCACTCCACAAAGTGTTTTATATCTAAAAAAAACATTAAACTAATTGGGTTTCATTTTTCTATGTTTTCAGATAAGACGTTTAGCCATCTTGATTTATTCAGCTAAAAACAGAGCAGGTTAAGATTGTTTTCTTGTCAGACCAACTGTCTTCCCAACTGAGGAATGGTGAGAGAAATGAGATCATTCAGGTTTTCAGTAATGGTACCAACATTCATACTCTAGTTTCCACCTTCAAAGTTCATTCAAGAACCATCAAGAGAACGGTGAACAAGTTTAAAAAAGCGGGAACAGTAGAGAGGAAAACTGGATCAGGAGGTCACAACAGGAAGAGGGATCATCATCTCAATTCAGAGTAAAAGAGATCAATTAGAAAAGACTCAATTCATAAGACATTTGGCACATGAGAGAGGAGTTTCAGCTATGACAATCCAATGAGCAGTGAAAAAAGACAAAAATGAAATGAATGAAAATGAAAAAAAAATAAAAATGAAATCGTATGTTAAACGTGTGAGGGACCTTGTTACTCCAAGACAGAAAGTTAGAAGGTTAGAGAGGGAGAGGATCATCTGGAATAAGTTGTAAAATGATCTTGGAATAATATATATATATATATATATATATATAACTTCATTTCAATACTTCATGAGCTTCCGATCCTTAGCTATGATTAATTAATGATGAACAGGTGATTTTCGTTTATGATCGATTTCATCACGATAATTCCGTTAAGCTTAGAGAGTAATTATACATTCTTATTGCTTAAATTAGAGTCCAATAGTATTATAAAAGCCTCGGAGAATTCCAGTAAGATATCATTATTTTTAAGATACAACAGTTCAGAAATTAATCTGATATTGGACAATTTTGCTGTTAGACGATGTTGACAATTTTGCTGATACACCCAGTATATATATATATATATATATATATATATATATATATATATATATATATATATAGAGAGAGAGAGAGAGAGGGAGAGAGAGAGAGAATAAGATTTATAATACATGTAAGTTTACACAGAATATAATAATAAAAAAAATAATTGATCGGCATTAAATGTACATATAAAAGTGAAATTATATATACACACATGTTATAGATTAATCGAGTACTACCTGACTGTGGGTGCATTCAGGTGCTATCAGACTGCAACTTGCAGGCATATTTGAGTATTTCTGACCATAATGATTAATATCTAGCCAACAAACATGTCTCTCTGTCTTTCTTTTGTCTCCATCTCTTTTCTCATATATATATATATATATATATATATATATATATATATATATAATTATGAAAATAATAATAAAATATAAATTATGAAATAGGCTAAGTCTGACAATTATTTTAATATATTTTCTGTTTATATGTTATTTTATAGATAAAATTATTTAAGTAAATTCTCTGTTTATAATAAACAGTATTAATTACATTTAACAACCTGAATGTCTGAGAAATTTCATAGAAAATGTGTCCTCCAACAGGAATTGCACCTGTGTCTTGCATAGAACTGTCATTTGATCTGATGTGCTATACTACTCAGCTACAGAGTAAGCGTCTGGTTAAAAACAGTAATTTGGATTATATATATATATATATATATGGATAATTTGGATTATATATATATATATATATATATATATATATATATATATATATATATATATATATATATTACGCTCTCGTTATTCGATCAAGCACTATAGAAAAAAAGGTATTTTCAAAATAGTAGCCGCCGCTGCTATTCACTATTTACGCACCTCACTTCATTAATGAATTGAGCCCTCTGTCTGCTGGTGTTTGCATACATCCGTATGTAATACGTTAAAATTTCCCTTTCTCTCTGCCGTGCGCCGATAGCTTAGGGGTAGGATCTCTGACTGATGTTAAATCGGTTGGGTTTCGATCCCGTCTAGACACACTGATGAGCTGTGATATTGCAAAAAAGGCTTGTATGTCGATGACTATATATATATATATATATATATATATATATAGATAGATAGTGAGAGAGAGAACGAAAATACTATTGATACAGTAATGATTTTTCTTTGCCCCGTTTTTCGCTGAAGCTTAGACGTAATCAATTCTTGCATAGTATATCCCCAATGGTTTTAGAATGCGTCTTTTTACAATGCTAAAAATAAAACTAATGCGATTTTTTAAAAGAATTGCTTAGAACGAAACTTGTAAAATGATAAATTTTTTTAAAGATTAGATAAGGAAACGAGTTGAAGTAACAATAGAAAAAAAGTAAGCAGAAAATATCTCAATAGACGTGTGGAATAAAGATAAAAAGAAATGATCGCGGTTAGAAAAATATGACATAAAATTATTGAAGGAAACAGACAATGTAAAATAACATCTAGTAAATAAAAATCTGCAAAATAGCATAAAGAGTTCAAAAGAAACAGATGATTTGAAATCTGGTATGGCGAAAAGAAAAGGTGGGGAGAGAAGTTTAAAATTGGCGGGAAAGGAAAAAATATTCGGAGGAAGAAAATTTGAAATAAAATAAAAGAATGAATAAGCGGATAAAGTGAAAGATGAGGTAAAGAAAAATATTAGAAGAAAGAAGGGAAAGAAAGAAAGATGAAAGAAAATTCAACAGGAAAAAGAAAGAAAGAAAAGAAAGAAAGAAAGAAAGAAAGAAAGAAAGGGAGATGATAAAAACAGTTGGAAAATACGAAATATAGGAAAAAGTTATAAAATAAGGAAGTAGAAAGAGAGGTATAATTTGAAATTGGTGAATGAAAAAGGGCGGTAAGAGAAGTCGGATATTGGCGGGAAAGGAAAAAAGAAGAAATTTTATTAGGAGGAAGAAAGTCTGATGAGAAATAAAAGAGTGAAAGAGATAAAGTATAAGTGTAAGAAAATAAGAACTTTTAAAATGAAGTTAAAGAAAAAGAAATGAAAATAAAGAAAGAAAGAGAGAAAAAACGAAAACATAAGACGTATTAAGAAATAAAGAAATTGGAAAGAAAAAATTAACAGAAAGAAAGAAAAAAAAGAAAGAAATGACGGTAAGAAATAAGGAAGAAGAAGTAAATATAATTAGAGGAAAGAAAGGACGGAAAAACGAAATAAATCTAAAAAGAAAGTAAGAATTCGATGAGGTGTCAAGATAAGCGACAAGAGATAGAGAAGTACATTATAAAAAGAAAGAAAAAAAAAAAAATAGAAAGAATGAGAAATATAATGGGAAAAAAATAAAAGTGAAGAAAAAGTGAGAAATTAAAATAAACAAATAAATAGATAAAAGAAAAAGAAAAGAAAAGATAGCATTTGAAAAAATGGAGGAATGAAAAAAATAATAAAAAAACGAAAGTAAGGAAAAGTAATAGAGAAAAAAGAAAAGAAAAAAAGAAAAAGAGAACAAAAAATATAGAAAAAAATGAAAGCATGTTTATATATATACAAAAGTATGAAATAATGAAAAATAAAAATGCATGTACTGATATGTAAACAAGGTACTGTATAAATGTCAGTATCGCTATACTTAGCAATCATAAACATATCAATAAGAAACACATCAATTCCTCAAATATTCAAAGTGTTTGCCCATGTCATTCACACATTACTCTTTACCTGCAAAACATTTATTATTATTATTTATTAGAAAATAAGAATTATAATAAATGCATTATAGCAAAAATTATGAAAATAAAATATTAAAAAAGATTTTAATGAATCAGTATTATTATAATAGCGGTGTTGTACATAATTTTATAAATATGTGTGCATATATATATATATATATATATATATATATATATATATATATATATATGACATTCGCATAGAGGCTTGTTTCGCTATATCACAGCTCATGTGCGAGTAGACAACCCCGAATGCTTCAAGCTAGGATCAAAACCAGACCGATTTGGTATCAGTCTGAGTTTTTACCCCAAGCCATCGGTGCCTCGGCAGAGAGAAAGACGAATTCTGTCGTATTGTTTTTATGAATGTAACAAAACGCCAGACAGCCAGAGTGCTCTATTCATTAATGAAGAGCGATGCGTTAGCGCTGACAGCTGCTGTTTATAGAATTCGCCCATCTCTCAACAGTGCTCAACCGAAAGATTCGAGAGTGTTATATATATATATATATATATATATATATATTGGAATGTAATTGTCATCTTTGATAATAGCTTATGTAAGCCGAAAGCTTAGATAGGATTTAAACATGTATCAATATGGTGATTTCCTTTCGTCTTTCAATGATAGTTATTAAGCTTATCAGATAATATGAAAGGAACTTACTTAAAATAAATAGACACAACTTGTCTATATTATTTAATAAAACATGCATCAATGAAAAATTTCTGCCTAAATATACACAATATATATACAGGGGGCCGACACTATTTTTGGGACACTTTGAAAAGTGTGCTTAAATGTGGTTTTGCTGCCGAGAGCTTTTGTGTTGAAGAGTAGGTAGTTCATCAGTAACTGTCCATTAATGATATGAACATTGATTGATGGGTTTGTCTTTGGTTTCATGTTTTCTTTATTTTTACTTCAACTTAGGCGACACTATTTTTCGGACATGACACAAATTCCGGTTTTTTTTAATGATTTAGTCGTCGAACGTCTACAATATGCAAATTTTCTGCAGGTAAATTGTACCCTGACCATTACATTTGAGTATCTTTACCATTCACTGCGAAAACGTATTAAAATCCCGAAGAAGAATGCATTCAAAAGAAGTCATCAGTTTGGTCCAAAAGAAGAGAGAAGACGTGCTCAGCACCCGAAAGATCGACGCTGAGATGAAGCTACCGAAGTCAACAGTTGAATACATGCTAAGTACAGACTATGAGCGGAAGAAGAAAAGAGGACGGAAAAAACAATTTCCAAGAGAACAGAAAGAAGAATGAAGAGGAGTGTTACGAGGTTGTTATCATCTGGAGAAAAGGTGACAGCGAAGAAAGTAAAGGAGAAGTGTGAACTTGACGTCTGTGTTCGAACTGTACAAAGAAAGGTAACGAAATTGAACTTAAGTATGCTAAAATCAAGAAAAGAATTACACTAACGAGAAAACACAAGGAGGCAAGGCTGGGAAGCGCCAAAAGATGGATAACAAACCATGTCGACTTCAAGAAAGTGATATTTACTGATGAAAAACGTTTTAAGTTCGATGGACCTGACGGGTGGTGTAAATGGTCGAGAAAAGGTGAACCTGTTATCCTCAACAAGAGACAGATGGGAGGAGGAGGAGTCATGGTTTGGAGTATGGTATTACCGAATGGAAACTTGTGGCTCGAGTGGTTAAAAGGATGTCAAAATAGCTTGAGCTACAGAGAACTTTTGGAAAAGAGATCCCTACCACTCATAGAAAAAGAAATGGGAAGTAATTTTATTTTGCAGCAAGATAACTGCAGCATTCATGTGGCCAAATCAGTGAAAAATTGGATGTGTGAAGCAAATATAACTACTCTGGAATGGCCTGCAAGAAGTCCAGACTTAAATTTAATTGAAAACATATGGGAAATGCTTGCAGAGCTTGTTCACAACGAGCCAGAAATAATCAGAGGCTGAACTGTGGAAGTGCATACAAGATGCTAAAAATAGACTGCTAGAAACACGAAGAGACGTTATTATCAATATGTACGAACATTATGAAGATAGACTGATAGAAGTCATTGAAAAAAGGGTGCTGCCATAAACTATTAGCATTGTTTCTGCAATGTCCGAAAAATACTGTCGCCTGTGTAATGTGAAAATTTGTAAAAAAAATAAAAATACTTCTAATTTGAATTCTGCTTTTCCATTTGTAGTATTGAAACAGTTTTTAAATGTTGTTGCCATTACACTAAAACAGTACCGACTGCCTTTGCTACCTAAAACTTGAAAAAATAAAGTGTCTGAAAAATAGTGTCGGCCCCCCTATATATATATATATATATATATATATATATATATATATATATATATATATATATATATATATATATGGGGCCGACACTATATGCATTCTAACCACTCAACCACAAGCAGCAGACTTGATTCAACCGAAGTTAAAAAAATTCACTATCTGAGGGAAATTTGGAATCATCCATTGAAAATAAATTGTTAGATGAAGTGGATACAGAAGCAATTCTTACCAGATTCACACAATCATCTCATGAACACAGCGATTGCTACTTCATTGGACTGCATGCAACGCTCTTTTGTGCTTTTGAACTATCTGTTAATATATAAATTGTGCAGAAAACTATTTTAAAATATCAGCCAATTACTAAAAATCAGAAAAAGACTAACCAATTCAATTATAACATTCTTATTTATTTACATTTAAAGGAGGCACGTTGGAGTAATGGATAACAGCTCGGATTGGGAAATCTGAGAATCGAATTCCAGTCGAATCCATTACATTCGCTTACATGCTAATACTCTTGGATTCATAGCTTTCCAAAATTTACATATAGGAAAGCTATGAATCCTTTTCTTCAGGATAGATCGTGTTCTATAGACTTGGATGGCAACTGGCCTACCGCAGAAAGAAATGCCAACCTACTACCTATCGAAAGATACATGATCGCCTAAGCGTGTGGCACATAACTGACTGTATTTACATTTGTTATCTACTGCTAGTAATATGTACAGTACATGCACTCTGTAATTACTAAGAAATACACATTTTTCCACAAAAAGAAATGCACAACTTTTCATTCAGATCTTATCGAAATCCCATATTCAAAAGTTTGTAAAAAGTTACTAACTTTATTTTCATGTTCGAAAACGTAAGCAAAGTAATTTCTAAGGAATTAATGAATTTTATTTTTATTCCGACATTAATCTTTATTACTTTAAATGTTATATTTTTGTAGATTTTTGTAGTTTGTGGGTAGTATCCGTGTTTTTTAGATAGTGCGAATTACCTCTACCGGCCTGGGTATTCGACAGTCTTATTGAGCTGTTGTATTCGGTGACTTTTCAGACTTTTCTCTCTCTCTCTCTCTCTCTCTCTCTCTCTCTCTCTCTCTCTCTCTGTGTGTGTGTATCTGAGACAGACACACTGTTCTTGGTCATGTAGATTATGTTGAAATAATCAAAATCGTTTTTTCTGATGACGCCGATATATATATATATATATATATATATATATATATATATAAATTGTTATTAACACGCTCTTTCTCAGAAACTGTAACTAACGTCTGCTCAGCATAGTTGCAGTATAAACCACAGGTTGGCTCTGTGGGTGTTGAATAAACATAAATGCGCCTGAGAAAGTGTCTGCAATAGGGATTGGCTAGCCGTTCTAGTAGCCGGATATCCTCGAATACGAGTGGCCAGATATACCTAGCTACTGCGTGATACACTTTGAAATTGCCGACCATCTCAAATCACAAATTGTAACTTTATCTTTAAATTCATACATTTTTGCTGAAAGCATAAAATTTCCTTAATTATAATCGCCTCAACCCGGCCTATTCCACATTCTTCCATTGGCTTCTTTGTTTCGTTTCTTTTTATGACCTCTTTATTTGTGTCATGTTCTCTTTTATTATTTATTCCATTTTATTACTAAAACTGTTGTCTGTGTTTGTTTCTTAGTGAATTTTTATTTGATATGGACGAGGGGAACTTCATCGAGCAAGCTGACATCCAAGCCAGTCCGGTACTGGCCCAGATCGGCACCAGATCTGAAGACGCCTCTCTTTTCCTACCAGGCAAAGGGCGAATTTGGACCAAACAGCATGCTACCTTTATCTCGCGAGATAAACGCAATTCCAGTATAGTTCGTTAGATTCACTTAGGCACAAATATCCTTGGGAAAGGAATAAATCCATCTCTTCTCCTCCAGCTATGGGTTGAATAATAGGACAGACTGGGCTCTGTAGCCTTAATTGACAACAACTCTACCAGAGAAAGAAATGGTAGCCTACTGCGTGAAAAATCTGCCGCGTCAGTCATCTATCGAAAGATACATGATAGCCCAAGCTTATATCACGTGTGGCATTTAACTGACTGATATATATATATATATATATATATATATATATATATATATATACACACACGCATATATATATATATATATATATTACAATGAATCATTCATAAAAAAAGTAGATTAGTAAAGTTAATGATATAAAATAGTGAAAACTCTTCGCAAAGAAAATTTTAAAGTTACATTAACCTACGAACCACTCGATGAATGTTATGATCCTTGTTTTTAATAACTACAAACTGTATAAGGACTTTTTAAAATCTGCTAGTACTTTCAACTGTACATACAGTCATCCTCAGGCATGGAAATTATTTTGTTTTTAGTAAATCCAGGTAGCATCAGAGACGAAAGATTAAATGCGAATCGAAATATGTTTTTTAGAAATGTGTTATTGATAACGAATAAAACCTTTTGGAGCGTGCGGTCGCAATGCTAAGGTTGAATTTTTTTTTTTTTTTGAAAATTTAAGAGAGTGCGTTTTTTTTTTACTAATATGGTAATTTGAGATTTTTTTTTTGTAGGAGTTTATCAGTCACTGTGGCATGAACTAAATTGTTCAATAAATAGAATAATGTCTCAGTTGTTATCCCGAAAATTTGAACGTCGGATCAGTTCTTTTAAATCAAATATGTGGTGCAGTTCAATTTATATTACAATGAATCATTCATACAAAAAGTTGATTAGTAAAGTCAATATATAGATAGATAGATATGTTTCATTAAAAACGACTGACGAGATACTGCGGCTAAGTTTTTTTATTTAATTTTTACTTTATTCCTATAATTTTCTTTTCTGGACAGAAATGATGTAGAAATTGTCCAAATCTTCTGTATGTCCGAGCGCTTACGACTATACTTTTAGCCATTATCAAAGATCATTTCATTTTTTACTTTTAACTGAATATATGGATTATTTTATGTATATGTATCTAGTTTTATAGGGATGTTTTAGTTTCCAAACACGATCAGGACATTGAAGAAAAAACATTGTAGGAACACAAGAAAAATTAAATAAAAAAAAAACTTAACCGCAGGAACTTGTCTGTCGTTTTTAATGAAACCTTTATAAAAGAGGGGCTGCTGGCCAAATACGCACACACACACACTGGTCTAGGAGAAGGACAACTCTGAATTCAAACCCTGCGGAGGGATGTTTGGGGAGGTTCTGGCACGCAGAGCACCAGGGATCTGCATTCAGCCCTCCAAAAAGTGTGGTTGGTTCTGCACAATGGCTTCATCACCATAATCAAATCATATGTGTTGATGTCGGGTCCTAGGAACTGATCTGTTTGACCCTTATACTTGAATACGATGAGAGAGTCCACCATATATATATATATATATATATATATATATATATATATAAATATATATATATATACTTAAGTCCCTGTGCATCACGAGAAAATGAAGACAAATTAGTTAAATCTCTAACAGTAGCCTGTAAAATTAGGTCGTTAAAGCCTTTTAGGTTGTAATAATTGTTGGTAATTTTCATTACATATATTATGTTTGAATTATTTATTATCATAAAAAAGCGATAAACACCTTAAGAAATGAATACAATTAATTCTAGCAAGTATGCTGCATATGTATGGGAACAAAAGAACGTGGACAAACAATTGTGTTTCCACAAACAAAAGAAGTGATTCTCATCGCTTGTTTTGAAAATCGAAGCGTTGATGTCATTTACGCTGTTCGGTCAAATCGAAGCGAGTTTTCATTCATCGGCGCGTTCGGGGAATCGGCCAATGGTTTTACACAGATTAACGATTTGGGAATTTATGAATAGATGATTGAAAGAATACCGAATGGATTGAGTTTAAGAATAATACGCTTATAAATAAGAGAACGAGAATAAAAATCGTCAAAATGAAAAAGGCTGCCGTATGGGAATTAGGTAATAAAACAGGGAGAAAATCAGTGAGAATTATCAGAAGATATATATATATATATATATATATATATATATATATATATATATATATATATATATATATATATATATATATATATATATATATATATATATATAGATAGATAGATAGATAGATGAGAGAGAGAGAGAGAGAGAGAGAGCAGGCTTATCACCGTGGTGGAGCAATGCTTTGTAAGTTAGTTTCACACTTCCTTGATGAGTTCGATCCTCAGTGAATGCTCTGCATTTGAGATTTTATGCAAAACTAAATGTTAATAAATATCTACATAGGTAGATAAAAAATATTTATTAGTGATTAGTTTATATAGTTTTAGCATTTTATGGGCAGGGAGAAGAAGCTTTCCTTTGGATTTTTTAAGTCGTTTCTTAATATGTTGAAGGATTTTGTAACGGGTATATTTGTGCATTACGCCAGCGAATGTTGGACGGTCTTCCCAAAGATGAAGAAGAGACTCAAGGCAACAGAGGTATGGTTCTACAGAAGGATGCTAAGGATATCATGGAGCGTGTGTGTGAGCGGCGATTAGGTTTTGAAGAGGATGCAAACAAGGAGGAAGCTTATACTTAACATCAAGAAGAGGCAGATGAAATTTCTGGGACGCGTAATGAGAAAGAATCTGATTCTCACGGTTCGAATAGAGGGAAAGAGAGACAAGGGAAAGTAATGCATGGCATACCTAGCGAGCTTAATCAAGTGAATGACAGAACGTGGCATGGGGGAGGTGGCAGAGGGACGAAACGAAATTGAGAGCTACAAGAAATAGGGGGAAGTGGTGAGCCATGATCGTCTGCGTCCTGAAGGGATACGTCACATAAAAAGAAAAGAAGATTCGATATCTAAGATAGCTATACCCCCCTTTTTCCATGTTTATATTTCGTATCCTCAGGATTAAGTCACTAGGGCGTTTATGCGTGTTGCGTTGATAGGGCCTAAGAACGGGGTTAGGATTTTTGAATAACTTTAGTTAATTTGTGTCAGATGCAATGGGTGAGATGGGTAGTTTGGGTTTGTGTGTTTTTGGTTTGGTTTGGTTTATTTTGTTTTACAACATATCAACCTCAATGGGTTATTTAATGCCGACAATATTTTTAGGATAGATTCGTATGAATAGAATATGTTTTCTTTGGTTTAGATTGGTTTGGTTTATTTTGTTTTACAACATATCAACCTCAATTGGTTATTTAATGCTGACAACATTTTTTATTGCTGGTAATATTTTGTTTTGTCAAAAATCTGTTTCTGGTAATATATTTCCTTCAAAATTGTATTGCTGGTAATAATTTTTTTCAAAATGTATTGCTGGTAATAGTTAACTATATGCCCATAGTTGGGACCCTAACAGGTGCTACCACTCCGAGTCGGGTTGGACCTGGGAACACCATCAATTAACAGGTGGTTCCACACTCCTCAAAACCTCCTGATCAGAGGCCTTGCTGCTGGACGTAGTTTATCGTCTTACCCAGGACAGTGTGTGTTTTTAGTCAGCTGTATATTGTGAGTATAGTCGGATGGTATTCTATTAGCCTAGTTTAAGATTTGTTTTCATTTTTTTAATAGTTTCTTAACTGTCTTGTTGATTATTTTTCTGTTTCTTCGTTGGTTTTATATAAATATTGTCATCATTTATGAGGGATTCTAATTTTTCTAATGTTTCTAAAAATTTTCTAATGTAGACGTTGGTATCTATTATTCCGCCTTCTTTATCTGATGGAGTTTTGATCATGTTTTTATTTCTGAATAAATAGATAGAGACAAAGAAAGAAAGATAGAAAGAAAGAGATTGAGATATGTGTTACAATCTAAAATAATAATGAATAGAGTGAGATAGATTGATTGACTTGATTTTTACGGCTTTTGTAGGTTATTTAAAGCCCGAAAATATTTTTAGATTGCAATAATTTTGGAGGCGATAATGATGATCTACTGATACAAGTCTTACTAATAAACCCATAGCTGGGAGGAGTAGAAGATTTTTTATTGCTGGTAATATTTTTTTTTCAAAAATGTATTGCTGGCAATATTATTTCCCAAAAATGTATTGCTGCTAATAATGTATTGCTGGTATTAAAACCTATTTTTACACTTCCATAGTGTTTTTAACCCCGTTTTGGGGGTTAACTATTGGCCCATAGCTGGGACCATGACAGGTGCTACCACCCCTGGTCAGGGTGGACCTTGGAACAGCAGCAATTAAGAGGTGATTCCACGCTCCTCAAAACTTCCTAATCAGATGCCTTGCTGCCGGACGTAGTTTATCGTCTTATCAAGGACGCGGACGAATTTTATCGTCATACACAGGACGGATCAGAATTTGATGAGTAAATATGTGGATATAAATTGGGGAATCAATTTTATATTACAATCAATATATAAACTGATCCCTCATTTTGTGCCCAAGATAGTTTCCTATACATTTATATGCCAGAGAATGTAAATGAAACTAAAAGACATGCCTGTGTAGCTAATCAGTATTTCATTGATTGACTGATTCGTTTTCTACGGCTTATAAAACTTTTGTAGGTTATTTAAAGTTAGAAAATATTTTTAGATTGCAAGTTCTGCTAATTAACCCATATCTGGAGGGGAAGACGAGTGTTAATACCTTTCTTAAGAGTATTTGCACGTAAGTGAATATAACGAACCCAACTGGAATTGGAACTTATCTCTCAGATTTCGTTCTGAGCCGTTATCAATTATATCACCTGCATACTCAAGGTTACAACACCTGGTATTCCCAAGTGATCACTCAGGCATTGACCAGGTTCCACGTTGCTTAACTTTGGTTATAGTATGAGAACCGTCCTTTCAACGTGATATGGCTGTAAGATCAGATAGCTAGATTGTATAGATTGCTCTAGATAAGTTAATAGATTTGAATAGTCTGGGATATATAGGTGGAGAGAAAATGTTAAATGAATCGATAAAAAAGATAGATTGATCATTGGAGAATATCATAGTAGATATTTTAAGTACATAAACTTACTCGTAGCTAAGCGATCATTAGAGAAATATTGCACGATCATCATCTTCCTATTTACGGCTTCTCGATATTCCTTACTTTCAGGGAGCGGCTGGTTTCACCTTTTCTATTCTTTAAAGTAATTTTTCCGTATGTTCGAGCTACTTCTGAATATTGAATTGATATTGTATGAAGCGCAGATCTTTTTAATCCTTTCCGATAAGCCCTTCACGTAAGGGAGACAGATCGTAATATTTTTCGGGTCCTCTTTTTCGACAGTTCTCTTTCTGACTTCAGAAACTGATGTTATATTTGCAGGGTAGTTCTTAATCTGAAAGGTACATTTAATGTTGATCATATTCTCTTGCTACGCGCCTACCACTTATATTCTACTTTATTATTGCTACTTCATGAAACAATAATCAACGTTATCACTATAATGTTATTCTAACTTATTATTACAACTTCATACCACAATAATCAACAATATCAGTATAGTTTTATTCGTGTTTTATTCTACCTTATTACTGTTACTTCAAGCCACAATAGACAACATTATCAATATTATTTTATTCCTTTTATGTTCTACTTATAAACAGCATTATCACTATTATTTTATTCTACCTTGTTATTGTTACTTCATACCACTATAATCAGCATTATCACTATAATTCTATACATATTTCATTCTACCTTTTTTCTGTTACTTCATACCATAACAGTCAATATTATCACTATTATTTTATTCCTGTTATGTTCTATCTTATTATTGTTACCAAAAAATCAGCATTATCACAGTTATTTTATTTCTATTTTATTTTACTTTATTATTGTTGCTTCATAACACAATAATCAATATTATCACTATTACTTTATTCCTATGATTATCCTAACATATTAACGTTGTTTAATATTCCAACTTTCGCATTATCACTATTTTATTTTATCCATCTATAAATTCTTCATTATTATTAATATTTTATTCCTAATTTCATTCTATCGTATTATTTTTTCATACCACAATACTCTATTTCTCTATATTATTCATGTTTTATTCATATTTTTTCCTATTTCCCAACTCTTGATTTTTTATCGCTATAAAACAGCAAGACACTTCTTCGAGTAAAATAAAATAAATACAGAAATTATTCACGTGTTTTGTTAATTTTGAATTTGTTTCGTAACTAGGCACGTATTATTAGCATAATTGTCTTAATTAATTAGATGCGTGCTTTTCTTTCGTGTGCGTCAGTTCTAATTAATCAACTTTCAATTAAAATAATTTGAGTAAATCTGATTTTTCGGAATAATCATGAAATATGAAAACCAAGAGTAAAAGATCTTGATTAAACATTTTCGTCCTCGTCTGCAACTCTTGTTCATTATGTTTGAAACTTGAAACTCTGCCATCTTTCCTTCTATCCTTTGTCGTTAACAGAAGGCGGAAAGTGCGACACTGAAATCCGAAGTCGCATTGGGATAGCGAAAGGTGCATTTCAAAAGCTAAGTAAAGTATAAAGAAACAGGAAAATGTCGTTAGAAGCAAAGAAAAGAGTACTGAACCATTATGTAATATCAACAGTAGCGAGCAGCGTTTTCGTGATGTTTGGTGATGCTCGGGGCCAACTCCTTGATTGTATGCCCCTAAGACTCAAGTAGAGAGTCCTATAGGGCCTAGTACTGCAAAATGAGAGAAAGGAAGACATTTTAAAAAAGTAAAAACAGGTGAAACAAGAAATAAAAACTTTATTCAAATTAAATAGAAATTAAATTTTTATTTCAGTCTTTGATTGGATGCCTTCCTGATACGGATACCCGGGGTCGTCGCATCCCCTGCTCCTCTTCTTCACGCTGCTGAATATTAGTCCACCTCTATGGCAGTGAATGCTGGACATTCTCCACGTCGATGAAGAAAGACTTGAAGCAACGGACATGTACTTCTACAGAAGGATGTTGAGGATATCATGGACCGTTCATGTGAGTAACGTCAAAATTCTAGAGAAAACGGAAACAAAAATGATATTTATATTTACCATCAGAAAGAAACAGTTGACATTTGTCGGATAAATAATGAGGAAAGAGGGCTTGGAAAAACTGATACCCACAGGCAAGATAGACAGAGGAAAAGGAAAAACAACGCATAACCTAGAAATCAAGATGGACAGAGGAAAAACAACGCTTAACCTAGAAATCAAGATGGACAGAGGAAAAACAACGCTTAATCTAGAAATCAAGATGGACAGAGGAAAAACAACGTTTAACCTAGAAATCAAGATGGACAGAGGAAAAACAACGCTTAACCTACCCGGTAAGCTTGAGTCAATGGACGACGAGAGAAGGTTTAGGAGAGATAACAAAAAACATCATTTATTAAAAGCAACAAAGTATTGGAAATTGTAGAGAGCTATTATCGCCGACTTCCTGAAAGGACACAGCAAATGAAAGAAGTTATTTTGACTATGTCTATTTGCTCTGCAAGGCTATCGTTCCAGTGATTTAATTAAAATAGCAAAAAATTGACAGGTTTCTTGAAACTGCAACTTTCTCATGTTGCTTTGAAAATGTTGAGGAGGACGTAGGTGACAGCGTTCAAGCATCTACAGACTGCGTTTGACAACAAGAGAAATGTCAATGAAAAATGTGAAAGAACAATGGAATGGTTACAAGTACAAACAGCGCTTGAAAGTAAGTTCTTGAAGATGGTATAATCTGTGGAAGGAATCACATGGAGAGGGGAAAATGCTATGGGGGACTGATGGACGATGAAAAGAGAGAAAGATACAGTCGAAGAATAATAAAAACAAAAATAAAAAGAATGAAGAGATAGCAAGAAAACATAACTATTATCACTAGCCCATTTTTTATCTAATTACGCAATATATATATATATATATATATATATATATATATATATATATTGTATATTGTACTTAGGCAGTAATCCCTCTTTATTCATGTTTGAACAAGGGTTTTCTTTTCTGGACACAGAGTGTGTAGAAACTGAAAATGTTCTGTAATTCCGAGCGCTTTCGGCTATACCTTTAGCCATTATCAAGGATGATATTTTTACTTTCTAACTGTATCTATGGGTTGTGTGTATGTATCTAGAGTTATAGGGATGTTTTATTTTCCGAACACTGTCATCACATGTTCGTCGTTAATATCATTGAGTGTTGCTTTTTTATTATTGAGGTTTCCTTTATTTTTAATATTTTTTAAGCATGGATGAGTTTATTAGGCTTGCATTTTCTATTCGTATGCTTCAGATGGAGTTTGGTAGGTTTGTGTGAGTTAATAAATGGGTTCTAATAGATCTGTGGTCGGATAGGTGTAACGTAAGTCGTTTGGATAGGCATGTAGTAGAGTAACCTATGTAATTATTTATGAGTTTGGTTTGATTAGGAACAGTTCGTTAAGGGACATTTGAACTCGTAAATAATGTTCGTTTTGAGTTTGCAGGTATGTTGCTATTTTTTAGGATAAAGTTAGCTGTTTTAAATTTTGGTAATAGATAATAAATTTAATTGTTTTGTTAGGGTCAACTGGGGTAGTGTATTTCTTTATGAATATATATAACTCTGGAATTATTTTTTCAATAATGAAAACTGTCGTATTAAATTTGATAATAACAAAACCCACCACCATTAATCGAACATGAATTACATAATGATGGCATTCATGAGTTTGCTCTTTTGCATCTCATATAATTTGCTCATGATATCTACAACTTCATTAGATTGGTCATTGAGAGTGTTAGGTAATTTTTAAGGGTACCATGGGTCAGTAAGGGATCCCGGGTAAAAATGCAAGCTTACCCTCTCCACTTTTTTGTTAGAATAAGCTAAAGGTATTTATGTTTTTTAGAGCTAATGTTTTGTCTCGTAGATGAGATAATCACGCCATTAATACCAAAAGTTAATGTCTGATTCTAGCTAAAAAGTCCTGATTTTAAATTCTAAAATGTAGACTGTTCTTTTTCTAAAGAGAATACTGGCGCAACAGTGGGAGAGTGGCTAGAACATTAGCGTTCCACTCATGAGATACGAAATCGAATCTCACATTGTTTGAATATGCCTAGGGCGACAAACCCAACGTGAGGCACCGTTGTGAAGCACTTGAAAACCATACCACGGTTTCGCCAAAACCTTGTAAGTGAAAGAATTCACAATCTGTATATGACTGTACCAGCACGAAGTCACGTGTGATATTGACCGTGGGCTTTAGGGTACTTGTCTTGTTTTAATTATTGATCACGTCAGATTATGCGATCTTCCTCAAAAACTGTAAATAAAATTCCGTTCAGCATAGCTGCAGTATAAACCATACTCTAGACTGAAGAAAAATAAATGTGCCTGAGCAGTCGACTGCAACAGGGATTAGCTAGCCACCCTAGCAGACGGGCATACTCGGAAACGAAAAGCTAGACATTTACTTATTGATGCAACACGATCTTCCTTGCTTAATTCTAACTGAACCTGTGATAGATTAAGTCAAGCTTAATAAATTTTGATTAGTGTTTTGTCAAGGTTGACTATCGCTGCTACAGCCACAGTAGGTACAGTAATTTGGAATGTGATTATTCCAGCTCAGTCAATCTCTTTTCCCTCAATCGTTGTGACTTCTTCTTAATAAGACATTTTGTCTAGACATCGGGCGTAGGGAGAAATAGATACATGCCTTTTCCAAGTAAAGAATACAAATTGTAATTGTGACTTTCAAAATTTTAAAATAAAACTTGTCGCTGAATTCTTACACACTAACAGCCGATTTTATACCGCGGTTAGCGTTTGCTACCATCGAGTGTCGAACTTCAGATAAAATATTTAGATTGATACTATGATTGGGAAACTCACATAGAAGAAGGCGTGATTTTATCCCAATCTCAAATGTTTCTGTTTTATGGCTGGCTGATATATCTTTGAAGTCAGGTCTTTTAAGGGAGTAAACGAATGAATAAATAAATAAATGAAATTTTAGGCGGTCAAGTGACAACAAAGCCGGACATTTAGAATTTCCGGCCACAGGTCTATATTAACAGTCATTGTTGCGATTGAGGTAGTCGGTTCTGGTCATCTTTTGGCGGGTGAAAGACTGTCTCTCGGATAGTTGCGAAAAGCTAGACATTTACGATGCCGTCCGTTCATGTCGCCAGTCACGTTGTGATGCTGGGACGGGCAGAGAGTTGGCGAAAAGAAGAAACAAAGAGAAGAGTTGACCTATTATCCCGACATAGCAGAAATGGTCCCAAGTTTCACTTACCTACCCACTCAAACCGAGTAAGCTAATCTCCGAACAAAACATCTAAATACGTTGAAAAAAAAAGGTTTCGCGTCTCCCTTTCTTACTGCGGTTTGTTTTCCACTTTCATTTCCTTGTGAGTTTGCAGCGCGTTATTCCCAGTTTTTGGTGCACATCGACATAAGCGAGGTTGGAGATGCAACGTGGAGCGGGGGTCATTGGACGCTTGGTGGAAAGCTGGATGAGAGCCCCGTTTTATGTGCACACTGACTATTGTAACCTAGGGAAGGTTACTGAATGGAATAATCACACGAAGGTTGGGAATAAACGATAATACTTAGGACAAGAACAACACATATAAGATTTGCCAGCGGCGTGTAGAAGTAGTAGTCAACTGCTAGAAGTGAGTCAAGGGAATTACACAATGAATATCCAACTGCAGGATATCGACCAACCGACCCACGGGGTCAGATGTAGCACAAGGCCGAATTTAATGTGGGATATTAAAGACCGTAGGATCGATCAAAAATTCGCCGTAGACCTCGTATAAAACGGGGTCGGGTAGCTCTTTCCTGAGACTAATCTCTGCCCTTCGACATAGACTCGTCTGGGGATCCTCTCTTCCCGGAGGCAGAGAGTTTGACCAGCACAGCTGGAGATGAATCTCCAACTGCAGGATATCTACTAACCGCCTCACGCGGTCAGATGTGACACAAAGCCGAATTTAATGTCGGGTATCCGAGCCCGTAGGCTCGGCCAAAAATTCCCCGTAGACCCCGTATAAAACGGGGTCGGGCAGCTGTTTCCCGAGACGAGACTCTGTTCTTCGACATAGCCTCGTCTGGGGATCCTCTCTGCCCGGAGGCAGAGAGTCTCACCAACTGCTGACCAATATACAGTATTTACTACTGTTATTTATGTGACTGGGGACATACCCATTATCGTCCGTAGGTATGCTACAAGACTAACAATAATGATTTTCAAGAATTCATTAGTACATTTCACGGTGAATGGATTGGCCGAAACGTTGTGTTACTAGCAGCAAGTATGCGAAGAAGTGGTTGGGATTATTCGCTGTTGGATATAAGATTACAAGCTTTAACCATAAAAACTCATCAGGCCCATGACCGAGTGTTGCTGTGAAGCTCACCACCTGACCAGTTGCCGAGATATATCTGACTTGAAAGTAACACACTTGCAGTTTTATGATTTATGTTAGAGATTTTTCTCCTTTTTTCTTTTGATCTTTTCATCGAATTTTTACGTCTTTCATTTTCCTACTTCTTGTTTTTTTTATTCGCATGAGTCATTTTCAATCGTAACAAGAAAACTCTGTTTTGATCAGCAAAATGAAAAGCAAAAAAAAATATTCTTTTTCTTTTTTATTTGCAAAAGAAAATTTACGACGTGTCAAAAAAATTCGCATTTTGCGACAGTTTCTTTTGAGTAGATTAATGAATGATAAAAAAAAAAAAGAAAATGAAACCAGCATCTTTATTAGAATCACTTAATCTTATAAAAAAAAGAGCTGCCTAAACGCAATGTCTATCTTATATTGGTTGGTTTGGCCATGTTTGGTTTACTAAATAAAAACGATAAGCATTTTTTGTTCATTATCGACGTTAGTTTTTTATTGAACGATATATATGCCGTTCTTTTTATTTAACTCTCATTTGGCATAATTCAGACAACATCTGTTTCTATCCTTCCATAAATTTTTTGGCAGTACTGCTTCATCTTGATTTCTGTATTCTTCTAGCGAAATATCTTTTGTAATTAAAATCTTTTGTAAAGAACTGAAGAAATCGTATTCAACAATCGAAATATCTTCTGAATAGATGAGAAAATACGAAATGCGCTATAGCAGTTTCCCGTCTTGTCAGTTATTTACTCTCTCTCTCTCTCTCTCTCTCTCTCTCTCTCTATATATATATATATATATATATATATATATATATATATATATATATATATATAGTTTGTGTGTTTCTGTCCCTGTGTATGTATGCTATTTATACATCCACATTTCTTGACTGACTTCGAGGAAATTGAACACACATATTGCAAATTTATGAATATAGGTCAAGATTAACTTTTCAGTCTCCAGGTCCGCCGACTTTGGCAGAAAAATCGATAAAACTGAAGGTGGGTACGACTTTTTGCAATAACCAAGGCAAAGTTGCACACGAACAAAATATTTACTGGATGAGCTGATGTTCTTTGCACTTAATGCAAAATTTACCTCATGTTACGAGGTTTAAGTAGAATTCTTGATAGTTTTCCTGCGTCATTGGCGTCACACAAAAAAATTGAAAAAATAGTTGTGAAAAAATTGGGATTTTCGTACTACTTAAAATAAAAACTTGAATAATATCCTCATTTTTTATCCGATTTTTTTCAAACATGTCGCAAAAAATTTGCCATCATGAAAGAAATAAGATGGTGTCGATTTAGTCCTGCTCGGTTTCCGTGTATAACGAAAAAACACGAAAATCTGTTAAAAAAGCCGGTTTCGCGGCCATGACTCCTTGTTTTTTCATACGATGCATTCCAAATTTGCCTTGTAAATTACACATAACACACAATTTGTCTTACGTGAATGTTTGGTTTAGATTATTTCAGTTAAGTGGACGAAATCTGCGACAAACTTGATCCAAAATTAGCTTTTTCTATTTAGCCAATAGTTTCTTCATAAGATTCCATCTTAAATAGGCATTCAAACAACCTTTGATACAAAGATTGTTTGAGAAGGATTATTGAAGCTTTAAAAGTGAAAAATTCCCGAAGAAACTCTTATAAGCCCCAGCTTTACAGTAAACGTGCGAAGTGGAGGGGGTGGGGGCGTTCATGCGTTTGCACTTGCCGTTGAATCAAGTTCTGACGATCCATCCCTGTTTTTGTTTGATTATTAGATTTATGAACAATGCCATACTATTTGAAAGTTATTATGGTCATAGGAAATTTATTCAATCAATCTTAGAGATGCTAAGGTGGGTGTATGGCCAAAAAAAGATTCAGACCCACTGGTCTATAGGCCCGCGCATTCGAGAAATATAAGTAAATAAATTTATAACATTTGAAGTAATAAAAATGTCAGATTAAAATGAAATCCATTAATTCTTTAGAAATTGCTTTGATTACGTTTCGGATATGAAACTGAGAGGTATGGGATTTTGAGAAAAAATAATCTGAGTGAAGGGAATGCGCCTTCCTTAAATAGGATTAAAAAGAGTGTTCCTTGTTGTGAAGTCCTTCGTGGCGGAGCGGTAAAGCATGCAGGATCAAACGATAGTTTCCCCTATAAAAGGGAATGGGGAAGTTCGATCCAGGTCGGGGGGCGTATTTTCTTCTTTATTTAGAATGCTCAGGACGATAGACCTCTTAAACACTGTTAAATTAAAAAATGTGACTTTTTCAAATAGGTATGTATATGTGTGTGTGAGTGTGTGTGTGTGTGAGTGTGTGTATATATATATATATATATATATATATATATAGATAGAGAGAGAGAGAGAGAGAGAGAGAAAATGAAGAATCGTCTGTGTTACACAATTGCTGAGAAAGGTATGGCTGTCGTTACTGACATTTTCTCTTCACCATTTTGTTTTTGAATAAATAAAAAAAAGGTCATTCTCTTCCTTTAAGAATTGTACACCTGAACAAGGTCGAGGCACAACGATAATAACATGAGATCACTGGTCCGAATGAGATCAGTGGTCCAAATAACTACTGGAATGCAAAGGAGGTCTTAGTATCAAATGTACGGGCTTCAATTCAATTCTTACATAAACCATTACAGCCTCATACAAAACTCTTATTAAACGACTCGTTTTCGATTAAGCACTTTACTCGAAATCTCATAGAGATCTTGCTTAATGTATTTCTATCGGTACTAAATCCAGAGTTGTCTTTTCTACGGCTAGAAAGCATAGTCTTCTCTGCTATTTAACCCATAGCTGGTAGGGTGAAGAGCTGAAATCATACATTTTCCAAGGCTATTTGTGTGTAAGCTAATGCAATGAATTGGACTGGAATTCAAACTCGACGCCATGTAAGTTCATGAAAAATAGACGCCATGTGTCAATGCTTGCGTAAATCACATTCCTATAATGATTGTACTTCCCATATTAACAGCAAAGAACTGTTATTGCAATTGTCAAACGTTGATGGATTCAATCTGTGTGTTGTTAATATCTATTAAGCTAAATATTGATTTTTCTCAATCTGTTTCTTTCTATCCCATTCTGTTTATATCAACCTATCTATTTAGATAGCTAGCTAGCTAACTCAGCCTCTTCATACATACATTATCTATCTATCTATCTATCTATCTCAGTCTATCTATCGATCTATCTCAATCTATCTAACTAGCTATCTATTTAGACACACACACGCACACACACACACACACATATATATATATAGAGAGAGAGAGAGAGAGAGACTTGAGGAGACACAACTTGGTGCTCACTTTTTTTTTAATGGACCTAGGTTCCTTATGACCAAAACTTCGTCAAGGACCAATCGGAAACTGACTTAAACAAAATTTGTCATTACGTCTGTGGAAAATGGAGGAAAGATTTGAGCATGTCTAAAAATAAATTCACGATTAAAATATAAATATGTGAATTTAAGAACTGAGTAAATACTCCAAAATGCGTACAAGAAAGGATATTCCCTCACTGACCTCTGCAAAAGATTCTCCTTTTACCTACAAAAAGATGGCTGCTACAATTTAAGACAAACAGCTTCTAACACTAAAAGATGGTGCTTAGATATACCCATATGAAAAATAAAGAATGAGTAAGTCGTGAAACACGAAGAGCACCGCTCATTGTCTCTCTCTCTCTCTCTCTCTCTCTCTCTCTATATATATATATATATATATATATATATATATATATATATATATATATATATATATATATATATATATATATATATAAAATCACTAAAAATAGCCATTTTGTTTCAACACCCTCAGTGTCTTATCAAGTGATGATGTTAAATATAAAATAAATGGTTTTAAAAGTTTCAAATTAATTAACGATCCTTGTTTTTTGAATATCTGCTATTATTGACGGTTGTGTAAGATCTCGGAACGTGCAAAAAACATCTTTCGGTCGACATACAGGTATATCGTCTCAAGTTTTTGATTTTATAAAGAAAAAAAACACATGCCTGATGATGAATAGAAGACTATTCGTAAGTACTAGCATTTTAACATCAAATAAACTGAAAAACTACAGACAACAAGTTTTTCGACAAGGATCAAAACTCGCACTATGGATGAACAGGATTTTAATGCATATATTATGTTTTCTAGCGATGGATGTCGCCAATAATCGCATTAATACTTCTGATTAATTCTATGTGTGATTATTCTTTAATATGTAAATCATATGCTGCCTAATGTTTTATGTTTATTAAAACTATCGATCCGCAGTACATAAAAAAATTCCTATAAAAAACTACTACTAAGACATTACACTATATTATTGAACTATATACTTAGTTCATGACATAAAAACTGAATACACTTGTAAAAATAGAATACGTGGATTTAACATCACAAGAAATATTTAAATAAAATTCTCACTTAAAAATTTTTAAAAACTTAGCGTTGCTTCTTTGCACGTTCGAGATCTTACACAACCGTCAATAATAGCAGATATTCAAAAACATCTTTCGGTCGACATACAGGTATATCGTCTCAAGTTTTTTGATTTTATAAGGAAAAAAAAACACATGCCTGATGATGAATAGAAGACTATTCGTAAGTACTAGCATTTTAACATCAAATAAACTGAAAAACTACAGACAACAAGTTTTTCGACAAGGATCAAAACTCGCACTATGGATGAACAGGATTTTAATGCATATATTATGTTTTCTAGCGATGGATGTCGCCAATAATCGCATTAATACTTCTGATTAATTCTATGTGTGATTATTTTTTGTATGTAAATCATATGCTGCCTAATGTTTTATGTTTATTATATATATATATATATATATATATATATATATATATATATATATATATATATATATGAACCTTTGAACCTGTGTATGCCACTGGCTATTATTGAATTACGTAGCTATGCACACACACAAACTAGCCACTACAACAGACTGCAATTCTTAGCATGTAAGAAATTTTCTAACTGAAGCAATAAATGTGTTCTGAATTTATCTGGACGTCACTTCTCTCCTCATAAATTGAATATAATGTCATATGGTCTTGAATTTTGTATTCCGCTTGTGAATTCATCCGATTCTACGATTGCAGAACACGTATAATACGATTTTCGCCTTATTTTTTACAATAATGAGTAATGCGTTATCGGATTACCATCTGAGAATTTTTGAAACCATCTATATTAAGTCTAAGCAGCCTTTCCTTTGTATGCAGAAGAATGGCTGCTGGGCCTAAATCGGAGGCCGATTCTAGCGTGTGGCAATTTTGCAAACCATACTACGGCTTGACTCAAGCCTCGTGAGTGAAATTAAGTAGACGGAACTATTTGTGAACCGTCGATGGTCGTACTCGCACGAAGTCTCAAGTCATCGTGACCGAGTGCCTGATCAGGAGTCTGCGATAGGGATTGTCTAGCCACCCTAGCAGATAAACGTACTTGGATAAGAGCGTACAGCCATTATGATTTTAGCTACACTCATTATTAAACACCATTCAGAGGAAGCTCCTCGTCAAATGAGAAGTAAATTTCAGAATAGATGAAATTAAAATAAATAGTAATTAACTGAAATGCCGTTTATATAGTTTAACGACAGAATCTATCAATGAGACGATCTTGTTAATTACGAGTTTTCCCCTTCAACACTTTTTCTTTATCTACATCCGTGTGCTTGTCTCCGCGTTTGTGTTTACCTTCTTGCCTTAATTATATCGTCTGTCTTCTCATCTTTTCGTTCCCAGGACATAAGCACTGATGCAGATTCAGTCCTCGTCACAAGGATATATTGATCTCAAATTATCGATCTGTTTCACACGATCTTATCTGTTTTCACCATCTGAAATTTTCATTACAATTCTTCATCACTTGCTTTCATTTATTTTTGTTCGACATTTTCTACCATTTTCCCGCGAGAAAAAAATAACAATCGGAATGTTTGCATTACTAAATGAGATTCTTTTTTTCTTGTACACTTTTTAATTCAACAATCACATCGTCAAGTTGTCACTGTTCGATATCTACATTGTTTATTCATATAATTTCTTTCATATTTTTCTTTCTTATATATATATATATATATATATATATATATATATATATTAAAAAGAAAATAAACCGTAAATGCTTTTGGTTGAAATGTGGATTATTTTATTTTAAAATATATATTATACTCTATTTTCTATAATTCTGCTACACGAGTTTCTGGTTTCGCGACCTTCTTCAAACAAACAGTAAGTATTTCCACATGAATTTTTTGTGATTCAAATGGTTAGTGATTCAATAAGTTTATATATATATTGGACTATATATATATATATATATATATATATATATATATATATATATATATATATATATATATATATATATATATATATATATCTTATGCAGTGTTATATATATATATATATATATATATATATATATATATATATATATATATTATGTAGTGTTACATTATATAATATATGGACATATCCACTACAAGATTGCATATTTTTTTTTCCAACGTCCAAAAAGGGAAAACCATTTTTAGACGTCTCATCAGGTGGGGAATTATAGTGTTACTTAGTAACACTGTATAGTATGCAATTTTGTAGTGGATATGTGCAGGTTCTAATGTAACACTACATAAGATAAATAAATATTTACGGCTCTACTTTATGTATTGAGCACTATTTTTAAATTAATGTTTTGAACCCTGTAATCCTACTCTTCGTTCTCCTACTTTTATATATATATATATATATATATATATATATATATATGTATGTATGTATGAATGTATGCGTGTGTGTGTGCACGCGCGTCGGTGTGTATGTTTGGGCAGTAATCCCTCTTTGATACATGTTTCGTTAAACAAGACAGACAAGGTAATTTTGTTTCCTTTTTCATCCTGTTTTTCCTGTATACTTACAGATGTTTTCTTTTCTGAAATTAAAGAATGCAAAAATTATCCAAACTTTTTGTTTTTTGTTTGGCTCGAAACGCTTTCGGCTAAATTGTCAGCCATTTTCAAGGATTACTTTTTTTTATACTATTACTTTTAAATCATATCACCCAATAAAACCACTAAGACGCAAGGGGTTACTGAGTGTGAAAAAATCTGAGAGCAAAAAAACAAACTATTAAGGGGAGAGAACAATAAAAGAACAAGAATTAAGAAGAAAGAAGATAACGATTGACATTGCATTTCAATTTTTGAAGATTAAACTAGGAAATAAGGGGATAGTTCCACAAACGAGAAATGTAATAGAAGAAACTGTTGGCATAGAACTTACGGTTACTTATAGACATTTCAAATTTAAAATGACGCGATCTTGCTATTAATCCAGTACTGCGCTAAAAATTCATAAAGTTTAGATACGATAGAGGAAAGCATATCAAAACAATTACCATGAAAGTATTTATAAAAAAAAGGCACAGGAATGCTAAGTTACGGGGGTAGGAAAGTGACTGAAGTTGAGATGCAAAATTAGGATCAATAAAATTTCAGATTCTTCTTTGGATTTTATCAAGAATCACTAAATACATAGCAGAAGCATCAGACGAGATATGGCACCAATATTCAATGTAAGGACGAATGGTAGACTTATAAATAAATTCTGGCGGGAAAAATGTCCAGAAGGACACTGTAGACCAACTTTACTAGCAGCAGACTTAGCAATTGATTCATTATAATCTTTACACTTCATATAAGCGGAAAACGTTAGGTGCAACGAGACTTAAGGTTATCATCAGCCGTGCTGATAGAAAACAAACGAAGTTTTCTCAGACGATTAAATGAGAGCAGTTTCGTTTTGGAGGTGTTAAAATCAACAAGGCATTTCTTTTCTCAGTTAACAACAGCTTGTAGGTAATTTTTTAGATCAGCTGCCAATTTGACCTTATTGAAGCCATCGAACTTACTATTCAAACAGGAGTAAATAGTTGTGTCATCAGTAAAGATATTGATGCGATTAGGAAGGTCAATTTCCAAGGGCAAAGTCCCTGGGGGGAGGGGGCACCTACCTCAATGCAAAAAGATCTAGAAGACTGTTCAAAACTATAATATAATAGATGTTATAATAATATAATGCTATAATATGTTATATATATATATACATATATAATGTTACTAGCAGCATGGCCCGGCGTTACCAGTGCTTGATTAAAAAATCGTACGACTTATACAGCAATCGCTATCACTTGACTTAAAATATTTTTGCCCTTCCTTGCTTTTAAAGGAGTGCCCTTTACCGTGCTGATGTTGCTACATGCCTTATTTCTTGCCTATCTCACACTGCGAATTTTTTCTAAGCTCTATACTAAACATTAAAAAAGAAAAAAGAACTAAACAAAAATGAACACAAAACGATCAGCTTTAAAAACGGACTCGTAACTGGAAAAACCGAATGAAAAAAGAATGTTAACAACAAATACTTTTTCACACCCAACCCAGTTCTGCGGAATCAGAATCAACGTTGAGTTTAAGCAAGCGAATGAGCCAATTGGAGTAAAATGCCATGCAGATTTAAATTTTTCCCACTTGTGACGAATGCAGCTATCGATTTTTTTTTGCATGCTAGCATGCTAGTTAACATTCGTGTCAGTCAGCTTTTGGCTCTCACGCTGGCCAATAGAATCTTCCTGCCTATTCGTGGCAGCCAGATATAGGCTCTCACTCTGACCAGTAGAAAATGGCCGCAAACTACATGAAAACTGCGGTAGAAGCATGAAGAAATCGATTATTTCCACTATCGATGGGAGTTGGGAAATGCAAAGTCGGTCCTGGCCTTTCCGCTAACTTGGAGCATGTGCATGTAAATTTTGGTGCAAATCCGTCAAAAATTGTGGCCGTGCATTCGTTACACACAAACACACACACACACACACACACACACACACACACACACATCCTGCCTTTTATAGATAGAGATAAAACCTAAAAACGATATGTAATGTTAATGAAGGCGGAATACAACTGAAATTGAAATCACATTATGTTCTAACAGACAGGTGTTGGAAAAAATTGACGTTCAGTTCAGACAGCCGTCCCTCTGTAAAAAGTGGGAGTGTCTGTTAGGACGTAAGGCAATTTTAAGTTGTATACCGCCTTCATTAACATTACATATCTTTTTTATGTTTTATTGATAGATATATATATATATATAATCCGTCGATCTGGGCACCTCGAGGCGTTGTAATGGTTAACAAGCTTGTCTCGCTAGAACAGTTACTAGATCTTCGCTTTCGACCTTGTGTCACATCTAAGCTACGCTTGAAAAATCGCCATGATCCCTCGATTCAAATAATGGTGAGAATAGAATTGACTAAAATGTAATTTATTTTTTGAAGAATATATTGAGAGATAAAAACGGAAATCATTTATGACTCGGCCTAATATTTCACGAGCTGCACTGAGGGTAGAGTAAAAAGAATGGAAGAAACAAAGCAGAAATCTGTTGAACAAGGGCGAAACCGATCGACTGTGTTTGTTTTATTTTTTATTTTTTAATCATGAAAATTAAAATAAGTATAACCTTTTTTATTGCTATAATAAAATCCTGAACACCTGCAAGAAAATTATGATATATATATATATATATATATATATATATATATATATATATATATATATATATAGTTTATGCAAAACTAGGTAATCCGTATGGGTAGACCCAAGGAGGGTGATATCCAGAGAGCTCAATGTAAATTCAGAGCAAATATGTTTGAATAAAAACAGATCACTTTAAGGTTCCATGTAAATAAAGGGATCTGTATCATCAGACTTTACTTCCAAAAGTTGAAATGAAAAATGAAAAGAAACTTACACATTTTTGACGGACCGCACCAAGCGTATGTGAAATTAACGAAGTGAGGAAGTGTTTCTTTTCAGTTTTCATTTCAACTTTTGGAATAAAGTCTGCTGATCCAGAGCCCTTTAAAAGGGTTGTGGTGAAATAACTTATTACATAGAACCTTAAAGTGGTCTGTTTTTATTCAAACATATATATATATATATATATATATATATAGTGTATTTGGGCAACAATCCCTTTTTATACAAGTTTCATTGAAAATTACTGACAAGGTACTGTGGTTAATTTTTTATTTTATTTAATTGTTTCTTGTGTTCTTGAAATCTTTTTATAAATTATGTAGAAATTGTCTGAATGTTCTGTCTGGACGAGCGCTTTCGGCTATACTTTTAGCCATTATCAAGAATGATTTTTATTTTTACTTTTAAGAAGAAGAAAGTCATGTCAGAGATTGCTTCTTTCTGCTGAAACCCTGTCTTCGGTTATATGACTTGATTTGGTGCTATCAAGTGCATATTATTCGAAGAGAAGGGTGCTGCCAAGTAATCTCGTTGTCCATAGCACCACAACGGTTATCGGATTAAAGCAATAACAACTACTTGACTATCCCGTGTATTCAGTTGGGTTGTGAATATTTTTGCCTGAAGGACATTAATTAGCTGGGGGAGAAGGGCGCAGGCAAAGAAAGAGAATAATGAAGAAATCTAATCTGATTTAAACGAATCAATTCTGACTGATGAGAAATTTACTGATGCGCCTTTGTGTCTTGCCAGTAAACGTTCGGACAATATGGCGTCCAACGTTAGAATCAATCAGAATTAAGATGAATATTTGCCAACTAATATCCAGGAACGCAATCCTCATAGGGGAAACAAAAATGACTTATACATTAAAACCTAAATATCACACGTATTGTCTCGTTCGATTAAGGGACGCGACAGAGAAGAGGCAATGATAAAATATTAAGTCAACACTAGTTCAGACATAACAAGAATCAAGAGATCACTTCGTCGTGGTTTGATGGTTAACGATCTAGTCCCGATGTTCATTAGCGTTGAGAAGGAAACTGTCTCTAATGGAAACCAGACTTTGAAAAAAAGGTTCTAACAACAAAACAATCGAGATTTTACTTAAAAGATATCGAACAACTGCTTGATAAGTGTCAATTAGTCATGCAAATAAGGGTGAGTATAGATAATGACTAAAATGTAATTTATTTTTTGACGAATATAACTTAGAGATAAAAACGGAAATCATTTATGACTCGGGCTAATATTTCACGAGCTACGAATGGAAGAAACAAAGCAGGAATTCGTTGGCAACCAAAAGACGTGCTTATCCTTTTCTTTGCGGCAAAATATGGCCGGTAAATGTCGTTCTTTCGTTGTCTGTTCTTTAAAAGAACGAGAAAAATGAAGATTGCCATTTCTTCACCAAGCATTCCACTAGACTTCTTGTGTTTCCTCAAAAACTGGCATTTCGGGAAAAACTAGAACAATTTCAATTTTAAAGTCTTTATCTATTCGTTCACGTGAATAAATTTACATTTATAAATGTGTTATTTCATTGTTGCAACAATGGAAAGAATAGTATATATCAGTTCCTCTGTTGACCGTTTGGCTCCTAATTTTGCACGTTAATTCCAGAACAGGATTGCAGTCTAATCTTCTCTGAACTGCCAAGACACTTAATTCACATACAATCGGTGCATGTTCATAAATATAAGGCCGTTCCTTCATTCATTCACACAAGCTCATCAGGTAAACCTTCTGTCTGTCTTCCCCTCTCTCACTTGTCCTCAATGTACTCTGTGAGTTAAAGTTTTTAAAGTCCTTGTAGGGGAGTCATAATTTTGTGTAAGTAATTATAAACCTCTTAACATTTATGCATACAAATATACTCGTAGAAAATAAGAAAAGCAAGACGTGGGAACAACAAAACAAGTATTATTTAACTGGTTGATAGTGATTGTTGTGTGGTGAGAGAGACAGTAATACTGAATAAATTGTGGGTTGGGATCAAATATGGATCGGAATCCGACAGAATCATAAAATAAAGAATGAGTAAACTGTACACAAACTTTCTCGCATGTTTTTTTTTTATATAATGTGTGTAGCGAGTATCAGGATAGTTGGAAGTGTCTGGAGTTTTCTTACCTCGAATTTTGGTTATGAGTGTTAAAAGACAAATGGTATCGTTGTGGTTACATATCTATGGATGTGTTATGCGTTAACACATTATATTAGGTTGGTGCAAAAATAATGACGTAATAATGTCGTTTTTTGACGTTAAAAAATACGTCAAAAAACGACATTATTACGTCATTGTTTTTGCACCAACCTAATATATATATTGTCCGGTTCACTCAAGAAAAGGTGATGGCATTAAATATGGAAGTGTTTCAATCTCCTTACTCTCCTGACCTTGCTCCATCTGACTATCATCTTTTCAGTTCAGTGAATCATTTTCTTTTTAGAGGAAAACACTTTATTACTTTGTGAAGAAGTTAAAACTAATGTTTATTTGCATCAACGTCAGAGACATGTCACACCCGAGGAATAAACACTTTTCCGATCAGATTTAATTATGTCATCGATAATGAACGGGGAATACCTTTATTAAATATATTAAAACCTTGGCAGCATAGGTTCTTTTCCAACTCACTATATATATATATATATATATATATATATATGTATGTATGTATGCGTGTGTGTGTGTGTAGGTAGGTCGGTACCGCCAACGCCAATCGATACCTAAGGTTTAAAACACTTAATTTAAAAATTAAAAATCTTTGTTAAAGCATTTTATCTTACTATTAATTTCAAGCTAATTGATGAAATTTATATTTCTAATAAGCAAAATACTTTGCTGTATTTCAAACTGAATTTAGCAAAAACGCTAAAATCATCCATATTGACAAATCTGTCAACACAACGTAATTCTCTATATTAAAACATCTTTCAAAAATAAAACATACTTTTCTGAAATTTTATTTGAGGAAGATTAGGTGATTTTTAGTTTAATGAATCTGTTTTGAAACAAATATTACTTACCTTTAGTTTAAAATATCACAGAAAAGCATTTCTTAACATTGACATTTGTGTTTTTATGAGGTGTTGACAACTCTTTCGATAGACTTATGTTTGAGAATTTTTTTCTTAGGGGAACATAACTGTAGCAATTACTTGACGAATATATTACACAGTAATCATAAAAATTTAAGAAAATATTCTAAGCAGTCTATTTTTTTTTTTTTTTTTTTTTTGAATTTTGCCTACTTTGGCTTTATAGCATTATTACGAAGACGCTTGTTGAGGAATAAAAAATAACTTCTAAATTTACTATAGTTACCGCTCTACTGGTAATGTCGTGTACGGGAGCCCGTATTTACAACAATCGACACCTTTATACTCCCCCATGCAATAAATTCAAAATACTTTTTAAAATACTAATATGATTAGTATAATTAGTTTTTGCTTAATAACAATATCATCTAACCGACGCAAATTAATATAGAATTTTAAAAGATTTAAAACTTTATAAATTATTCGAATTAAAATGTTAAAAAAATGAAAACAATCCTTGCAAAATTTCAAGAGCCATCGAAAAATCTTTTTTCTTACGATAGTAGTGTCCATAATAGTGTCCATAATTTATCTTATTCATAAAAGTAATTCAAAGCTTTTCTAATTAAATATTTTTTTAGTTTTACTCCATTTTTATTCAGAGCATATTTTCTGTAAGTGGGGTGCGGGTCTTGTTTGAAAAAATGATTAAATGATTTGTATTTATAACTAATATAAATATGATTTGTATTTATAACTAATATAAATATGAATTTCTCGAATTAATTAGGGGGCGATAACAGATATAAAAATATTTTTACCACGATTTCCTACAAAAAAAAGTTTCTAAAATAATTTAATTCATTTGTGAATAAGTCCTGAACGTTTCATTAAAATTATTTGATTTTTGCAAGAATTTTCAAATCAATGTGCTGCTTTTCATCGCAAAAAAAGCTAAAAGTTTCGATACTAAAGAATATGCAAGAAAAACCAAATATTGAATCAAAATTTCGAATGTTCTAAAAAGGATAAAAAAAAAAAATAATTTAATAATAATCAAAAAATCCTTTGCTCTTTCCTCTTAATAATAACAAAGATTTTGCTGATAAAACTTAGTTTTTATTCAGTTTAAGGATTTTTTTAATCATGTATGCGCATTTTTTAGCGAGTCTTTGGAGGTACACACACACACACACACACACACATATATATATATATATATATATATATATATGAAAAAAAATGAAATAAGTTCTTGAATAGTGACATATTAAATCAACGATATGAAACTACAGTAAATTGTAAACATATTAAAGAATTAACCTTACAATCTTGTTAAATTTCATAACTCAATAATCACTCCTCTTTTATTATATTATCTTTATATAAATATTTTAATGTCATCATCAGTGATTTATTCTACTTTAGGTATTATATTGGTTTGTATTCGTAAATTATAACTTGGCTTAATATTTTTATTTTTTCTCTTACTGTATTGATAAGAGTTTCTAATTTAAAATTAGTATAAAAATATTAAAAGTTTAAAATTCATTTTATATTCTAATTTATAATGTAAAGTTGGTTTTGTTAAGTAATTTATTGCTTCTTAGAATGTCCTTTATTTACGTTCTATGGATAAATTTGTTTGAATTTGTGATTTCATTAAAAACGCCATAAAATCTCATTAAAAGATGCCATAAAATTTGAAAGGCGACATTGTTAACCAATGTATCTATTGCCGTTTCAATTTCGTTAAAAATCGAATTCTTTTATTCAATATTATTTCATTGGCTTAATTCGTATCAACATGATATTTCTTAACTCCTTTTGTATCTGTGTAATTTTGAATATACTCTTCTTTTTCTGTCTATATTTCTGAGATGAGGTATTATGTACATTACTGTGGGATCAGGTTGAGATCATAGACAAGGAACACCATTGGAAAATTTGTAAACTTAAGGAATCAGCACATAAAATATCATGAGCTGGACAAGTATAGAAATGAATACAATTTGGGAACCAGTAATAAGGGGTGCCAGGGAAAAGCAATAATAATAACAAAAGTTACAATATGAGCTCTGGTAAAAACAAGAAGATGACAGCAAAAATTGAAATATGAGTACTGGTAAAAATGGTTACTGTAGACATTAGGTTTATAACACCCAGAAATTCATACACAGATGTCCTCAAGGACACATGGCACAGTAGATAAAGACGTTGGTTAGTGACAGGACCCGAAGAGTGTGAGTTCAATACCCGGTTAAGGCAGTGGAGAACTTTCAGAGGGAAATTAACAGGCGATAACTTAAAACTGACATGGAACTAGAACAGTCTACTCCAGTGAGCGAAATAAAGGGTTCAGTTCGACATTCCAACCACCTGAAGAAGGTCGGAGCGTACAACGGCCGAAACGTTGTAATAAATATGGCGTCAAAGAATAATTTTTCTTTTTTGTCTATTCTCTTGGTAGTAAGGTTTTTATATCTCTTATGCTTTCTTTTGCCTTTTTCCTCTTCTTTTTCCTTTTGTTGATTTCTTATTTTCTTTCCCTTTTTCTATATAAAAATCCTTTTTTATTTGTATGGGAAATTTTCTAAAAACGGAAAATGAAGTGAAGTTTCATTAATTCCAATTTTAAATAAGATCGTTTATTACCATCATTGTTAATTACCCGAAGAGACGTTTTATTTAAACGTCGAAACAAAATGTACAATTTTGTAGTAATTTAGTAATTACGTTCATGTTCTAATGTAACAGTGTATAATATATATATATATATATATATATATATATATATATATATATATATATATAGATAGATAGATAGATAATATTAGTGGTAAATATACATACATATGCAAAACATATAAATACCCATACATGTATATTTTTTGAATAAAAATTCCAAGAGGAAGAATCCAGGTAGAACTCTATGTCCAGGACAGAGTAAGGATATAATAAAAAGGCTTAAACACTAATATTCCATGGTTATATATATATAATTCTGTTCGTACCTATTCATATCTATCTATCTATCTATCTATCTATCTATCTATCTATCTATCTATCTATCTATTTAAATCTGTTCCCATTACACACACATAAAAAATAAATCAATAAAAATAAAATAAATAAAAAATAACAGAAACTTCTTTGCTTTAATTTGCAATGTGTGGTGTTTGAAAAGAAATTAGCACGAGTAAAAAAAGACTGACCAAGTAAAAAAGACCCGTGATTAATAGCGATGACGAGACTCTAGCTTTGTTGAATTGCAATAAATGGACAATAAAAGTAAAACTAACACAGACGTTATGGCGGCGAAGGTAAAGAGTTGATGGTATGTAATTGATTTAATGGGCAAATCGAAATTGTTTCCCGTTAATAAAAAATATCTAATGTGTTAGAGCGTTCTTCTTTTTATTTATATATACATTGTTGACATGTTACAATGTCCGTTGTTTGAATAAAAATAGACGACATTTTATTTTGAAATGACCCCAATGACTATATAAAAAAAAACAAACAAACAAAAAAAAAACAAGTTAGCTCTGACTGACAACAGCACATTCCAGGAAGATACCAAATCATTCCTTTTGGAACCACAACAGTTAACAAGTAATATACATTTTTAAATTTGTGATTTTTATGCTGAACATTATCCAGTTAGAGAAAATCGTAGTAGCTGTTAGAAGCTATAAGATTAAGTTCTGTCTGCTGTAAACGGAACATTGAGAAGAATGACTATGGATGCCCAATTGGAGATTATTGATAGAAAAAAATCTTCTTTCGCAAAGCATCACTAGACTAGAGTAATAAGTTAGATTTTTGGGGGGAGCTCTAAACTTATACGAGACTAGACTAAAGATACCTTATTGGTGATCACTTACCTATCATTCTTTGTCTGTCTGTCTGTCTGTCTATCTCTCTCTCTCTCTCTATATATATATATATATGTATTTCTTAAACGTTATTTTTAGTGGATATCAATATTTGAGTAGATGGTCTGTTTTTATTTATTAAACAGTATATTTATTTATTTCCATTTGCTAGCTTAAATATTCGAGAAATCTTATTAGAAAAATATGCGTTTTCCGGGTTGATTCGAACTTGCGTTCCCCTGAGGGAAACCATTATTAGATCTGATGTGCTTTAACCACTCGGCTACAAAGAATCTCCAGGCCAAACAAAGCACGAATAGTTTTGAACACAGACTTTTCCCGATTCACGAAATAAACATCTCTGTTTCGTATCCTAAGGTAAACAAAGACAATTTTTAGGAATTCATTTTTTTATTTATTAATCCAACATATTCTAATTTATTGCTTAAACGTTATTTTTAGTGGATACCCATATTTGAGTAGATGCTCTGTTTTTAATTATTAAACAGTATATTTATTTATTTCCATCGACCGGCTTCAATTTCCGAGAAAACATGAGAAAATATGTATTCTCCGGAATATATACTTTCTCGAATATTCAGGCCGGTAGATGAAAATAAATAAATATACTGTTTTAAAAAATAAAATATCTAATCAAATATGGGTATCCAATAAAAGTAACGTTTCAGCAATAAAAAAAAATATGTTGGATCAAAAATAAAAAATCAATGCACATACACACACACACACCTATATATATATATATATATATATATATATATATATATATATATAATAAAAGGCTTAAACACTAATATTCCATGGTCATAATTTATTCCATTGGAATCGTAAATACGATCCAATTCATCAGACCTACAAATTCAAAAGAAAACAACAGAAAAGAACAACTCCGGAAATAAAAATAGAATTTAGAGAGTGTGTAAGTATGAGAGTGTGGGACGAATGTTAGTGTTAAAGAGAGGGGTAACAGACGAGAGAAGGTGGAAGATTTAAACTTAACAGAGAGGTTTTTTTTTAATAGAGGTGAGTGGAAGGGGGAGATATGAATGCATATATATATATATATATATATATATATATATATATATATAATGTCATTCTGAACAATTTCACTGTATCACTTCAGTGTGACTAGGCGTCCGATTTTGGCATCAGTCAGAGATCCTATCCCTACGATATATATATCTATATATGTGTGTGTGTCAGAGAGAGAGAGAGAGAGAGAGAGAGAGAGAGAGAGAGAGAGATGAAAAGAGATGCATTAATCTGTGGTTCCTTTATCATCTGCTTCTCAGCTTAAGAGGGAAAGGGAAATTTTAACATCTATGTCTATATTTCTGAGATGAGGTCTTATGTACACTATTTACATTATTCGGACTATTGTCCTCATCTTTGTTGCCATATTTATCACAACGTTTCCGCTGTTGTATGCTCCAGCCTTCTTCAGGTGGTGGGAATTTTGAACTGAACCCTTTATTTTGCTCGCTGGGGTAGACTATTCTAGTTTCACGTGCCATGTCTGATGGATGTCAGTTATCAGTTCTCCTCTGCCTTAACCAAGAATTTCTGGGACTTATAAACCTAATGTCTTCAGCAACCATTATTTTATTGCAATTTTCCTTGTTATTATTGCTTTTCTCTGGCACTCCTTATTACTGGTTCCCATATTGTATTCATTTCTATGCTTGGTTGGCTCAGGAGATTTTTGTGGCCTAGCATATGTGCTGATTCCTTAAGTTTACGAATTTTCCAATGATGTTCTTTGTCTATGATTTCAACCTGATCCCACAGAGGGCGGTGATCTCTCTTTTCTTTCCATATGTGGTCAGCCACGCCTGATTTTTCCACTTCCCCTCGTGTTACAGCTTTTTGGTGTTCTTGAAGCCATTCTTTAGGGGGGTGGCCTGTCTCTCCTTTATATTTCTTTCCGTTTTAACAGTGGCCCGGAGAGCTCAATTCAGTTGAAGAACAATGCGTTATTTGCAGTATGAGCCACTATTTTTAAAATTACCCTTTTCTCAAGAGAGCTCAACTGAATTTCCCGGGAGCATATATATCGTCATCCACAGACAGACTCTTTCGCTCTTCAGAGTGGCTTCAAGCTTCCTGGGTCGAAACCCGACCGATTTGGCATCAGTCAGTGATCCTACCCACTAAGCTATCGTTGCACGGCAAGGAGAAAGGTAAATTTTAACGTTTTCTGTACGAAATACGCCATTATATATATATATATATATATATATATATATATATATATATATATATATATAGAGAGAGAGAGAGAGAGAGAGAGAGAAAAAGATGGAATGGGAGTAATATTGAGACAGAGATGCATTAATCAGTGGTTCTTTTATCGTTTGACTGTTTTTCAGCGTAAGAGTGCCCTTCTGTCCGCCATGAAAAGTGTGATCTCTATAATCATATCCAAATGAAAACCGCAATGGTTAGCCGTCACTAAAAAGAAGAATCTATCCTCAAACTAGGACTACACCCGAGAAAAGTAATGCTCTTTGAAAATTGTCAAAAATGTTGGAAACTTTTGAGCCCAAAACAGTTGGCTATCAATTTTTATTTTTAGCGCGATTGAATCAAAACACCCATATAAACGTAGACGGTAAATGATTTTATATGAAGCTGAAGTGTCTGGAGTTTTTATGACCGGCAGTAAAACCAACGAAGTAAGATCTTCAAAGCGGCCACCCACTGACTAAAAAGAAATAAAATAAAATATATAGATAAATAAATAAAAAACTTTCGAAAACAAGTGCCACTTGGTCGGAAGTTAGAGGAACTTATACAAACTGCTACTGTTAGAATAGTATCTTCGATGCCGTCCGCTGGCAGGCTACAGCCGTCCTTTGAGAGAAAGAGAGAGAGAGAGAGAGAGTATTGGGTCATCTGTTAGAATTTTGAACCGCATGTCGAGTTGTAGATATGAACAGAAGAGAGGTAGGAGAGAGTAGGAGTTCTGGCTGTTCCGTTAATGTATCATGAGAGAAGTATCAGAAGTTGTCCCAAGAGTTACGCACCCTCCCAGACCGTGCAAGTGAATCCCTCAACAAATCACTAAACATATATGAAACAACATTGACGAATGGAACGAGAATAATACGAAAGGCTTCGATCGAACCCCGTTCACTTTCATCAGCGCACCGGGGGACGCATACAGAAGCTGAATCCAAGTGCGAAAGTACGTTCCGAAACAGGCGGCAGAAAGGATAGTCTCCTTAAATCGATGGTCAACCCCATCGAATGCCTTGGACTGATCTAAATCAGCGCGGCGTCACTGCCGACTTGGTCGATGATCAAGCGTACCAAATGAAGATTGTCCTGAATTGTCCTGTCCTCCAAAGAACAAGTCTGCTCGGGGACAATCAAACTAGAAAGGACAACCTGCAAATGGCTGGCCAAGATCTTGGCTAAAATCTTTAACTCTGTGTTTAACATCGTTAAAGGCCGAAAGTTACCTAACCCATCCCCGCCGTTCTTGTCCTTGCGTAACAAATTTATAACGCCCCTGGTGAAGCGCTGAGGTATAAACCCTTGCTTCATCCAGTTTTTGTAAATCAGTTCCTGAAAAGGAACAAGAAGGAGCGTACAGTTCGTAAGGAAGACCATCTAAGCACAGTGTTTTGTTCCAGCCAACCAAGCAACTTCAGCGCTTCCCAGATTTCCGACTCCGTGAGAGGACCCTCGTACAAAGCCACTTCCGTCGCCTCGAGGCGGGGAAAGTCAGCCAAATAGGCATCGAACTGAGCAATGCTCATATCGGCCTCCCTGGTGAAAAGATCCAGAAAGTAGTCAAGTCTCACATACACTCGCGTTTGTAATCACGGTTCGTTTATCTGGCAATGTGACGCATGCGATATGTCGATGGGACACATTTCTAACTTCCTCTGCACGCAATTCAGCGACCATATTCGCCACATCGGATGACATTCTTTTTAACCTAGCTCTAACTACCAGAGTTTGATCCTTCTTGATAAGCAAGGAAGTCTTCTGTGACTGGGCTAAGGCTAATTCCCTACTATCACGGGATTTAATCGTCTGATCAGCGCTGCATTGCTTACATTGCGCTGCTAATATAACTAGATTGAGCAGACGACTATTATAAGTAGCAAACGATATAATTTAGGATTTTAATTTATCTCATAACATATTCCCAACCACAGCAACCCCCACGCCGTCAATTCCCGCTGTAGTCTTAATAGCAGATGATCCTGGAAATCTCGTTCACCTAACAATGATGCGTTCAATTCCCAGTAGCCAGCCATTCTAACCTTAGGCCTATCTAAGTTTACATGAACCCGGACGAGCCTGTGATCCGAGTAAACTATCTAATAAAAGCTTGGGCAACCTAAGAACCTTACATCAATTCTCTTAACTAAGACTTGGTCGAGGTAACTAGAACGTACCACCGAAACCGAGCCGTCCCTATTAGACCTTACGACATCGACAATATCAAACTTGTCGATAAATGTCTTCTCATCCGGGTTGTAAGTACCCGATCTTTCCCCTATACGATCTATATCGGGGTCAAAGAAAGCATTCCAGTAGCCCGCTAAAACTACCCGACAAGACTTCGTCAAAAACGGTTCGATCCACCGAAATAAATCAGGCCGCTCAACATGGTCATTGGACGCATAAACCCCAGTGAGACGAAGAGGTAATATCCTTTATGGTAATATCCAGTACACAAAGCCTGCCCGTCGTGTCCGCGAAGACTTGCTCCCCAGCCAGGAAACACCTTTCAAGCATCCATCAAAACGTGCTCAATAGAGGACGAAACCCTTAGACAGAATGTCGAGAGTTAAAAACCGAGATGCTGAAGATCGCGAACGAGTCTAGTCCTGCGAGCCTCCGACCTCAAACTTGCTAACTAGACAGCCATTACCAGTCCGATTAGGGTTGTGAAACAGGCTTGAACATAGTCGGTGTAAGGACACCAACAGTCTCCTCCCATTGACCACTGACCCATCCCATTCTTGATAGTATCGTCATGAAAGAGACAGCCAATTTACACGGGATAAATTATTTTTAAAGCCCTACATAGGGAGGGGTAAAATAAAACTAGGACCCTCCCCGAACAGAACTGTTTCAGTTTGTGGATTTCGTCGTTTTCAATGATGGCCATTGGGAGTGAAATTTTAAATGATTTGATGTCCTCCTCATACCTCATGCCTGCCGCGCCCTTAACCTAGTTTGGATGACCATCAGAACTCGCTTTGCTCCTGAAAAGTTTTCTGGGACTTCTAAGTCCTTATCTCCCTAATGTCTTATGAGATTAATTTGATTCAATTCCAGTAATTTCCGGCTCTTTCAGCCTGGCCTGGCGAAATGCTGCAGACATCCTCCCTTAAATCATACGGAAGTTTGTTGGTTTTCTTCCTCTTCTCCCTACTCTCCATAGAAGGGCTTCGTTGTCTTTTGGTAGGTGTGGGTATTTCAGTGTGTTTTCGTCTGGGTGGGTGGGGGTTATGGGATGTGAAAGGTGCTTTTCTGAAGGGGCTGGGATCTTTACTGTGCGGAATTTTTTTGCAAGGGGATGAGTGAGTAGTTGAATTTTTTGCGATGATTTCGCAACAGGAGAGGACGGGGTAAAGGTTGAGGAGTGTGCTGCCTTTTGGGATGGTGAATTATTTAAATTGGCTTCTAACTTATCTTTGAGAAGCTTTATCTTCTCCGTCTTCTCGTATCCTGAGTCTTACTTCTTTTCGTTCTTGAAAAGAGGTGGTGTTTTTTTTTTGTTTTTTTTTTAGACCAGAGCGTCGCCCTTAACGTTGGTAGAGGGAGTGGGCCTGTCTGTGCCTTTAGTCCTGGAGGCTTCAGGGGACTGAGGTCCCTCTCTGGCGCTTCCCTCTGACCCTACCATCAACCAGCCATTCTCCCATTTCCTTCTCCAAAATGTGCAAGCTTCGACCCAAGTCTTTCCAGAGGATGTGGGCTGTGAACTAGGACCAACCGGGGGTTTAACCACTCTGGTCCCAGATGCTGGCATGTTCAACAGGGGACTTTAATTAACATGGAAGTTCTATGGGAAAATCTGTCTGAGGGGAACATTCTCCTTACAAATGAATACGGAGGAAATGAGGCTGGTTCAGTTCCATGGAAGTAGTATAGAGTATCCTAATTGTAAAGGTCTGGATTGGTGAAACTAAAAAAATGGAGCGCTCACCTGGACTTTTGACATGGAAATTACCAATAAAAAATGATTTTGCTCTTACTAATCAGCTGGATATTGAATTGAACTGTATGAAAATTGAAAGGCCGAAGAGAATTATTTTTTCACTCCTAAGATGGAAGAACATTTTAGAACAGTTGTCTTTAGAATCAGATTGTAATCCATTTTTAAGCAATCTTTTATGTCAATTGGAAAATTAAAAACATTCTCAGAAAAATGCTTTCAGAATAAATTTAATATTCAAACAAATTCTAACCTGTCTCTAGTGGATATTGAACGATTAGAGCATTTCTTAAGATTGTTTCAACTATGGATTACACAATCAATGGATTTCTTCCACTTGATTAGCTCTTTTCATTCAAATGAAAAGAAAAAATATTGTTTTGTTGTTTATTTGTCGCTCTATACAATTTATTTTTAGTAAGATTGTTGTATCAGAAACTGTTGTCGCTTATTAGGTTCTTCAAATTTATGCCATAATAAATTTACCTTGTAAATGAATATTTAATCACAAAATCATATACGTATACAGCTACGTGCACTTGCCGTTAAAAATCAAATTATTAGCAACTTTGATAAATTAGTCTGTGAGTTGTGTTTGAATTCGGTCAATGGTTCATCTGCACTGGTATAAAAATAAAAAATAAAAATCAGTTTTCCTTATCTAAGTACTCGTATATATTTTGAATTAATTACGGGATTTGTCTGAAAAGAATTGTTTTTTTATACTAAACTTCATCCAACACAAATCCCAAGAGCCACTTAAGGTAGAGGGTTAGAGAATGAGGTTGTTGCAAGGGTGCAAAAGGAGGGAGCTAAGGGCGCATATTATGAGGATATGTAGGTTAGATAACCAAAGACTTAACTTCTTTAAGATTGTAGTGAAAGGGAAAGATTCCTCTCGGGATTGTGTCCTTCAATTTAATAGTTCTGGGTAAGAAGCTGTCTGAGTAGAAGTTGCTCCTTACTAATGGCATAGGTAGGGAAATAGAATTCATTAAATCAATGCGCGTGGCATGATGAATGCTAGTTGAGACGATCTGGGCTGGTGGAATTAAGAAATATAATGAAAATAGAGATAGAGTAGCGAGAGTCCAGCAATTTTTCGTCTGCGCGAAAGGGGCTTTAGGGTGGAAAATAATTCATCACCCACAAGTCCGCGTAGACGCTTTTAAACTCTGTCAAGGTTGGAAAATGAGGATTGGGAATTTCAAGCACAGATGTGACAGGAAAATTCCATTCTCAGTCTGGTCTTCGTTTAAAGATCGAGGGAGGCAGGGAGAATGAGATACATTCGGTAGCGGTACAAGGAATCGACCCTTTTCCCAGTATCTTTAGCGATGGATCGTATATACGAATTCAACTTGAGGTCTGATTGGTTGATTGATTTTGTTTAGCGGCATATCAACCTCAATGGCTTATTTAATGCCGAAATCTAAATATTTTGTACGTAATTTTATGTTTTCAGGGTAAACATGTTTTTAGCTACTGCTGTGTCATGTGTCCTCGAGGGCACATGTCACAGTGGATAAAGACGTTGGTTAGATCCAGTGACAGGATCCAAAGAGTGTGAGTTCAATACCCGGTTAAAGCAGTGGAGAACTTGGAGAGGGGAATTAACAAGAGATAACTGATAACTGACATCCATTAAACATGGTACGTGGAACTAGAACAGTCTACCCCAGTGAGCGAAATAAAGGGTTCAGTTCGACTTTCCAACCACCTGAAGAACGTCGGAGCGTACAACGGCCGAAACGTTGTAATAAATATGACGACAAAGATGAAGACAATAGTCCGAATGATGTAAATGGTAATTTCACTATAAAAAATGCATTTGTTTTTACTTTTTTAGTATTGTATTGATTGTCATTTTGTTATAAAAATATATTGTTGATCATGTTACTATAAAAATATACTGTTTGCAATTTTATTATAAAAATGTACTGTTGATTTTTGCTTGGGGGGGGATCGCTATTTGCCCATAGCTGGGACGCTAACAGGTGATACCACTCAGGGTCAGATTGGATCTAGGAACAACAGTAGTTAAGATCTGGTTCCACGCTCCCCAAAGCCTCCAAACACTCGATCAAAGGCCTTGCTGTCGGATGTAGTTTAAGTCATACCCAGAATAGCCTGTGAGGTCTGGGGTGAGCTTTAGTTCCAATAGACGTTTGCAGGCAATTGAGAATACAACAGTTCATGTCTGTTGAAAACTCAGGGTTTCCTCTGTGATAATGAAACATTACTAGGCTTGTATTTGTGGTATTGAATGTCAAATGATAGTTATACCCACCCCACTGAGCTGCAAGAACAAGGTGAAAGGATCGATTAGGTGCCAGACTGTCGTCATCTAGATTCTGGGAGATGCACCCATAAGAAAGGACCTTACTGCGCATGGGGCTACTTATTCAGCTGTAAGATGCCATTGAGTAAACTTGAACACTTTGTAATCGTAGTATTCACAATGGCCAAACAACGAGTCTACGTATTTTTAAAAAATATTTTTTTAATCCAGCTTTTTAACAGACCAGATACACTTTTTCGAGATTTCTTGGGCTTTTCCAAAACTAAAATTACTGTTGAAACATTCTGGAGGAGATTATGAAGAACGCGTCGAAGTAGTTGACGAGGAGATATAGAAAAAATATTAAGGGCTAACGAAAAGAGAAAGTTGTGCAGAGTCACGATCGCCCACGTCCTGAAAAGACACGACACATAGAAGAATAAGAAGAAGAAAGAAGAAGAAGAAGAAGAGGAGAAGAAGAATGGTAGTAGAAGAAGAAGCAGAAAAATAGAAGGAGAAGAAGAAGAAGAAGAAGAAGAAGAAGAAGAAGAAGAATGAGCGTGTGAAAGCATTATAGAATAATATTGAAAAAAGAAGAAGAGGAAGAATTCTAAAGGGAATAGAAGAAGAAGAAGAAGAAGAAGAAGAAGAAGAAGAAGAAGAAGAAGAAGAAGATGTTGGGAAAACTTAACTCTCACATGCACTCGCGTGCAGATGTGAGCGGTAGAGGGTGCTACGGCCCCTAGCATCCATATCGGGGAGGCATCCAATCAAAGAGTGAAGTAAAAATTTAGTTTATATTTAATTTGAATAAAGTGTTCATTTTATGTTTCATCTGTTTTTACATATTTAAAACGTCTTCCTTTCCCACATTTCTCAGTACTAGGCCCTATAGGACCCCCTACTTCTCAGTACTAGGCCCTATAGGACCCCCTACTTCTCAGTACTAGGCCCTATAGGACCCCCTACTTCTCAGTACTAGGCCCTATAGGACCCCTTACTTGAGTCTTAGGCACCGGGCATCACCAAACATTACCCAACCTCTGCACATCATTGCTCACAGGGTATATCGAGAGCAAGAGAGATAGAAGGGCGTGGGGCACGTGTTTACGAGAATGGATGGCAGAACATGGGACGAGAGGCTTGGCAAAGGGAAAAACTCTGCTAAGAGCCACGAGGGATAGGAAGCTGTAGAGAGCCATTACGGACGACATCCTGAAGTTGACACGGTGCATAGAAAAGTTGGTTTCATACAAACAGTAAAATTAGTCGAACAGACTTACGCGAAAGAAATATAAAAAAATATGTGATTTCTGTCGCTACTAAGCTAATATGCACTTTATTACAAGAAATATAAAAAAAACAAAAAAACAAAACAAGCAAAAAACAAATAAAAAAAAACGACCAAAAGTCTTCATCAAAGGTCACCAAGATGTTTTTGTTTTATTATTTTCACGAACAGACGCTGAAATTCGCAGTACGTCATTTTCTCAGGTCTGCAATACCAGCATTCTGTTCTGCTCTAAAGCCATGCGCACATCTTGATTGAATTGTATCGGATAAAGATCGATACCATGTCGCAAGGTTATTATTCGTACGGAAATCCTGTCGCTTGATTGGTTCCACGAGGCAAGGCAATTTCAGGTGTTTCAGTATTTATTTTTAGGAAGAAGAGGAGAAAAGGGAATCTTTCTTTCTCTTTATATACATTTCTATTTGTTTTTCTTTCTTTAATTATTTATCGTTGTTTTTTCTTTGTTTCTTTATTTCTTTTGCCTTGTTTTTGTGTCATTGGCTTTCATTTTTTCCCTTGTCACTCTGATTACCTCTCCTTTTTATTTCCCTTTCGTTCTACCATTGCATTTATTAATTCTTACCATTACGTTTCTTACACTTTCTGACTTCCATTCCTTTAATAAACATTTTACAATATCTTTCTTTCTTTCTTTCTTTCTTTCTTTCATACTTTTTTCTTTATTCTATCGTTCTTTCTTTTGTATTTCTTTTTTCTTTTATACTTCTTTTTCTTTCTTTCATGTCACTTTTTTCTTTCTTACCTTTTTCTTTCTTCCTTTTATATTCTCTTTCATACTTCTTTTCTTTCATTCTTTCTTTTTCTCATACTACTTCTTTCTTTCTTTTATATTTCTTTCTTTCGTACTTCATTGTTTCATATTTCTCTTTTCTTTCTTTCGTCCTTCTTTTTTCTTTCTTTCTTTCTTTCAGATTTCTCTGTTTCTTTTATTTCCTTCAAACATCTTTTATTCTTCCTTCCTTCCTTCCTTCCTTTCTTTCTTTCTTTTATACTTTATTTCATACTTCTTTTTCCTTTCTTTCTTTCGTTCTGATCTTCAACCAACGTTTTATTTTCTTACTACCTTTTCCACTCTCATTTTGCATTCGAAATCTCTAAAATTGCCATTTAATTCTTTCTGCTACAAAAACGCGTCTGTCAGAATTTGCGTAAATTAAGGCTAGACATAGGTCTATCTACACGCCCAATATGTCTTCTTCGGCGTTTTCAATTGCATATTATTGATAAGATATCGGTCATATATGTAGTCCTATTGAAATCTCTTACGTTTGTATATATCGTTTTATTGCACTTTGCTGATGTAGCGCTTTTTACAAATTGAAAGAATGTGGCAGCCTTGTGTCCAGCAAAACGTTAGTCGCCATTTTACCAACCGAATTCTCTCTCTTTGTGTTTAGTTTCTATGACTGCAGTGTGTTTTCGATATTCTATAAATACAACGCAAGAGAAAAAAATTCTAATCTATTCTACGAGCTAAAATAATCAAACAGCTGAAAAAAAGATATAAAACAAATTGTCGTTTTGTTTATCAAATTTAAGATAATAGAAAATATGAGTTTTACTACATCATTATAAAGATTCTACTACACAGAGATGAGTGAATTGACTGTCATCTCCGCTTTTCTTAAGTGATATTGAAAATTGTAGCACATGCACGCGCGTGCGCACACACAGACATATCCATACACGCACACAGGGTGCGATGGATAAATTGTCGTCCAAATTACGCAAAAATGAAAATAACACTGAGACCTCATTTTAAATGATATATTTACCAAAATTACACAAAAATATCTTGAAATACTAAAGAGCAAATCTATTCAATAAAATCATTAGCTCCAACCACAGCCTCCAGACGACTTCTGAATCTCCTGCAACTCTTCTGGATGGTCTCCCCGTTTAAGTTGGTGAATGTTGCCATAATCCTTGCCTTCAGCTCATCTTGCGTGTTACAATGAGTTTTGTTGGTCTCTCGCTCAACACATAATAACCAAAGGTGGACAGTTAGGTGGCCAGATATAAGGGGTGACGATTTCGTAGAAATTATCTGACAGCCATGCCTGGGTTATTCTGCTTGTGTGGCATGGTGCAAAATCCTGTTGTCTGACATAGAGGATTCCAGGAGCCACCCTCTTGACCCACGTAAGCGCTACTCCTTGATGTAGGCCTCCGTATTGAGTATGAGGCCATCACCAATAACTTCAGGAGTACTTTTCTTATCAGAAAGATCAGAGTGAGTTTTCCGAGCTACCGTATTTTCGAAATCACCATTAGACTCATCCAACTCTTTGCGAATCCTCTGCACTTTGGATTGAGACACAAACACTTTGAAATGTTCGTATTGGAGCTTCCGGCATGAATGCCAAACAATACAACATCCTGTTTCCAAATTTCTGGCGGGGGAATTGCGTCATAGTGGTGTTTTTTCACGGACGGTGCCCAACTGACCGTACAACACTGTGCAGACGACAAAATAAAAAAACAACGCGCATGCGCGAAATTAAAAATATAAAATGGCGACAATTTACCAATCGCACCCTGTGCGTATACACACACATGCACACACATATATATGAGTGAAGATGATGAGACAAAGTGGAAAATTTATTAACGACTCGTTTCGCTGAAGTGTGTATGCACTCTTTGACATATGTATGTATAAATTTACAAAATAGGTTCTAATATATGTATATGCCTGGGTGAGTGTGTATGTATATTTAAGTATATACATGTATATAACAAAAAATCCCTGATTAAAGATCTAACAATACAAAAGGGCTCTAAAATATATACAGGTACAACACGCAAACGGACATATACTCTCTTTCGACTGGGCATTGGGAGGTGATAAGCTAAGGTAATTTAATTTGATTTAGGACTCCCACTTACCCTCAGAGATCACAAAGCATTTTCCTCATACGCAGTTTTGTCTTTCTTTCATTCGAAACTTAGGAAGCCAAAGAGAGGATACGCTCTCCAGCGAAACGCGTCGTTAATAAATTTTCAACTTTGTCACATCATCTTCCCTCTTGTTTCGCATACTATTATGCATCCTACACACACACACACACACACACACACACACACACACACACACACACACACATATATATATATATATATATATATATATATATATATATATATAGTGGACTCTCCCATCGCATCCGACGTAAGAGGGTCAAGCAGCTCAGAACTGACAACCCAGACACCAGCACATTATTTGATTATAGTGGCGAAGGCTTTGCGCAGAACTAACCAAGGTCCTTATACAGAAACCTGGTGCACTATGTGCCACAAGGTCCCCGAACGACTCTTCGCAGGTTTTGAATTCAGAGTTGTCATTCTCCAGTTACCGTCCAAGGCTATAGAACCCAGTCTATCGTGCTATTTACCCATAGTTGGGGAGGGAGAAGAAGAGGATTAATACCTTTCCCAGGGGTAAGTGAATGTAATGGATTCGACTGGAATTCGAATTTCTCAATCCGAGCCGCCATCCAATACTCCACCGTGCCTCCATATATATATATATATATATATATATATATATATATATATATATATATATATATATATCCTAAAAGAGCCAGGAACAACCTACCTAGGTTTCACCTAAACGGATCATCAG
>CAHIKZ030000658.1:607500-784946 GCA_903632075.3 Acanthosepion pharaonis | reverse complement strand
GGAAGGTATGGTAGATGATAAGAGAAGAGGTTAATAATTGTTACTATATATGTACGTGTGTGCCTATATATGTACGTGTGTGTATGGGTGTGTGTATATGTATGTATGTATATGTAAATATATATATATATGTATGTGTATATATATATATATATATATATAAAGTGTGTGTGTGTGTGTGTGTGGTTGTATATATGTATATATGTATGCATATATATATGTATGTATGTGTGTATATGTATGTATGTGTGTGTGTGTATGTATATGTATAAATATATATATGTATATGTATGATAAAAATCATTGGCAGTATAATGGTTGGCCAGCATGGTTCAAGGGATTGGGTGTGACTGAGTAATGAATTAGTTCCTCACTGAGTGCCTCCTAATTTCGGCTTTACGCCACTATATATTTTGTATATATATATGTCTGTGTGTGTGTATGTGTGTATGTATGTATGTATATATATATATATATGTGTGCATATATATATATCTATATGTCCTATTTTATTGTGTATGTATATCTATATTTAAGTATATTTCTGTTTGTATGATTGTGTTTATATATTTGTATGTTAGACTATATGTATATTGGTGTGTGTTGGTTTTTGAAGGTATATTTATGTATCTATATGTTAGTACGTTTATGTATGTATTTGGTTGAGTGTTGTTGTATTTTTATGTATGCATGTGTATATGGTTAGTTGTTATTGTAGATAGATATTTTTATATATATGTTTATTTGTAGATATGTATGTATGTGTGTATATATTTTTATGTATGTTTATGTGTATATATATATATATGTGTGTGTGTTGGCACCTATTATGTATGAGTTTGTTTGTGTGTATGTGGGGGTATGGAAACTTTGGTATATCATGACTGTTTTTTATATATGTAAGTATGTGTGCATAAAAGTTTGTGTGTATATATGTGGGTGTATTTAGGTTTATATGTATATGTGCGTGCATGTGTACTTGTTATCATAGATATGTATATGTGCGTATATGTTTATGTTTATATATTTATTTGTATGCAATCTGAGTGTGTGTTTAAATGTGTTCTGATGGAACTGTGATCAGATTTACCCGACACTATTAGGAACATACTAGTAGAAAACACTAATATATTAACTGCATCCACTTGCAAAAAAAGACTAAAAATAATGGAAGCTCTAATAATAAAAAAGAAAAAGCCAACTCTTAACAATATCAACTATGAACAAAGCCACAATGTGCTAACCGTATTCGGGAACTAAAACATCACTACCACACACTGAACATACATAGAACACACTCTTCTAAGCTGATAATTGAACCATCCTTGATAATGGCTAAAGGTATAGCCGAAAGCGCTTGGAAACACAGAACATTCGGACAGTTCTTACACACTCTTTGTCCAGAAAAGAAAGCTCTTGTCAGAACACAAGAAAAATTAAATAAAAAGCTCAACTGTAGTACCTTGTCTGTCGTTTTTAACGAAACATGCATAAAGGAAGGATTGCTGCCGAAATATACAAATATTTATATATATATATAATTATATATATATATATATAGTTCCTGGGTCAGCTAGTACAGAAATATACACTGAATAACAAAGTAGATTGACAATCACACATTCTGAAGGAGATTGGATAAGAACAGAAATGTGAATAATATAACCCAGTATGGTTGTGTTGAACATTTTATTATCCAAGGCAACAAACACTTGAAGTTTAGAGAGTACAGTGACCAAATTCTGTAATATAAAAAACAAACAATGTATAATAGTAACAACATGTTATATTGGAAAGACAGACAAAAATTTTAGTGCATAGTGAATAATTAGTGTCTGCTGCTGCTAAATCTCACCCTGAAATTACAAAATAGCCAAACAGGAATTCTTATGATGTTACTGGAAGGCATCGTTAGATCCTCTGGAAGTTCTTATGCTTCTCTGTGATGCCTAGTTCTCATCAAACCTGACATAAACACATATCATCCTTTGGAAACTACCAACAAGAGTACTTATCTTAAAATCTGTATTTATACAAAGAGATGCAGTTAAGAAACCGCTGACTGCAAGTTATGAAAAACTGTACAAAATTGTTTTAAGGATGGAAAAATATTTTACAATACATAATGAAAACAAGCAAGACATCATTGCCATCAATAGGATTAAAGCAGACTTTGTGAAAAAATAAAAAAACAAAATCAGCATGGTGACTTAACCAATACATGCAAAAGAACAGATAAAAAAAACCACAAGCATAAACACGTCACAAACACATGACACCCCAGTACAGACAAAATTTGGAACAAAGGTTACATTTCCTACCATTTCAAAATGTACATCAGATATTAACAATTAATAATGGCTTAGACATCATCAAATCCATAGGCTTTGGCTGTTGGTGTGTGCTATTCCACTTGGCTTTTCCAAAATGCCGCTAAGGGGAACCCTTTAAAACTATAAAAAGGCAATGATATTCTCACTCTGCTCTTTTAGCCCTTTTTAGTTCTGGCTTTCAGATGTAGTCACATGTAGATAGGAACACTGTTGAGAAGGTGTGTTCACTTCTATGGTCCTCCTTTGATTTTTGTACCCTCTCACATATGCATACACACACAAACAAACAAGAACATTCTTATTATAACTTGTTTAAATGTTTCTTTTGTTTCATTACAATTGTCTACACATGTAAATTCTTTTTATAAATACATTTATTGTCATTTGTTTTATATTTATTGTTTTGTGTTAATTATTTTTACCTGGACTCACATTGAGCCTGCCAGTATTGTTTGTGGGATAAATGTTCCAAGAAGCCATAAATATTTACTATTCAAAACATTGATTCCTGCAATATAATGGTGACTAATATTTACCCAACCATACCACTAGCATCCTGCAATATTGGGACATTGAAAATACATAAAAATCAATACACTTTTAAATTACCTCAACTACATTTTCATCAAGTGTAAAAGTAGACTTGATGTTACCTCATACCAATGTATTAGGAAGCAATACAAAACAAAAAGTATTAAATTTTGACTTTTCTTTGGAGCTTATAAAAGAATGCACCAAAAACCACTTAGGTAGTAAACACATGAAGTACACATACAGAGTACCCACAGTAAGCACACATGGCACATTCATTTACTCACATCATGCCAAATAAAATCTTATTTGGGCACTCACATCATACAGAAAAATCAACACAAGATAAAGTACTTACCCCAAAACCCAACTACATTGGCTGCAGATAAAGAAACTTCCTTAGTGAGATAATTCTATCTATAAATATATACATATATAAAATAAAGAACAAATAGGAAATGTTTATTGATCTAACATGTTTCACTTTTATTAAAACTTAATCAGAAAATGAGATATGGAGAAAAAGAATTTAATACTTTTACATTTGATTTGTTTGATTTTTATTGCTCAATCGTGTTTCATGTGTATTAGACTATTTTAAACTAAAGTTAGTATAATTTTTAGCATTTATACATAACAATAAAAAATAAACTTTAAAGTTTTTCATAAACACAATGGCAAAAATGATCTAATTCATTTTTATTCTCACCACAATCAAAAAATATAATCAGGATTCTACCTCAGAGTCCTTAGGATATATAGCTCAGAATACCTAAGTGAAGAAGAGAAATATATTGAGAAAACAGACGTTTTTCATTACCCACACCATTTCATCCTTAATGCTAGAAAATGAGCTTACAAAATCCACAAACCATAAAAAGTAGATACCACAAATAGCACTTCTAATAAATACACAAAATTCATAATCTAACCCTCTAAACATTTCTATTAAAGTTGAAAATATATTAGTTATTTCTCAGACTCAGATCTTTACCACCATGTCCAAGACAATTGGAGACATAATTAGTAAGACAAATAAATTTAATTCAAATGCCAGTACTTATCAAATAAATTGTTTACAATGAGTTTATATAGGGGAGGCATCACATGATCTAAAAGCCTGTATCTATGAACACAGATTTATGTTTAGGTAACCATTCAAACTCTCTTGTAATACACAGCAGCAAAACTGTCCATAACTTTGATATTACTAATGTCACCCTAATTAAAAAAAGAACATGATTCTTTAAGTAAAAAATAATAACAGTATTACCAACTATAAACACACATCAAAAACATTATATTACATCGCCAACCTTTATTAATTGATTCTTGAAGAATTTAATGTATGTTTATATAAATGGTTCCCAAATTAACATGCGAAAAGCAACAAACATAATACACACACACACCAATTATGAATATACATTATCATTCAATGTCCACATAGGTAAACTAAAATTTTTATACATTTACATGCATATAGCAATAAATACAGTTTTTCAGTTAGGCTTGGAATCTGTTACTTTCTTGAAACTTTGGTGGACACATCATCTCTTGAATTCAGACTGCTACAAAGTATATTAAATTAATTATATTTAGAATGAGTCAAATGTATGTGAAACATGATTGACCAGTGAAAATCAAACAAATATCAGAACTTTTTTTCCTCCATATCTCAGTCTCTCATAAAGTCTTAATAAAGAAAAACATACTAGATTGATGTTTCCTATTTGATTTTTATCTTATTATTCTGTCAGACTAATCCATATTTGATCTCAACCCATACACACACACACATATATATCTTCATACCTACATATGTTATATACACTCACACATCTGTACATGTACAGACATGTTTTCCCAAACTTTATTTATCTAAACTCTTTATGAACTTTAACTATTCCTTTTCTCTCACTTGTCACCATTGTTATTAAATTCTATTGAAATTTCTTTGATAATGTTATCTTTTTCTTCATTTGGGGCATGCAATGTTTCATTAATTCTTTCTTTCTTTTGCCTGTTATCAGGTGCAGATGCAGGTTGTTTTGAATTGTCCAGCCCTCACAGCATAAGTCAGCTCGAGTTCCAACAGAATCTTGACAACACTCCACCAGAATCTTGGCCAGAATCTTTAACTCTGTTTAGCAGAATTATGGGCCTATAGTCATCTAAATCTCTCCCAAATCCCTTGACCTTTTTCAACAGCGTGATCATACCCCTGGTGATCCAGTCGGGGATGAAACACTGGCAGGACCAATTGTTGAACATGACAGTCAAAATCAGAACAAAGATGTGTGACAGCTTCAAGTAATATCCATAAAGCAAACCATCCAGACCAGGTGACTTGCCTCTGATGACCTTCTTCAATGCTGCGTAGACCTCACCCTCTATGATCTTTTCCTTGCAGCTTCAGTCAGTGAAAGCCAAGGAAAGTCAGCCAAATAGCTATGAAACTCCTCGTTGGAGAAATCAGGTTCCCTGATAGTGGATCTTGAAATGCTGTTGAAACGCTCCATAAAACTTTGTCAGTCAACCTCAGAGTACGCCCCTCCTGGGTTTTTACTTTTTGAATGTAGCGATCGGAACCTCAGTGAATCTCTTCCTTGCACAATTCTGTGCCCATGTTCACAGCTTCAGAAGAAATCTTGCTTAACTTATGTCTAATTACCTGGCCCATGTAACGCTTGCTAGTCAAACGATCCAGAGCTCCCTAGCTATGGCTATCTCTAGGGGATCCTCCCCAGCCTTTGCCTGGGAGAAACTAAGAGCCTTCACCTTGTTAGCCTTGTCTCGTGGTGAAGGACTTAAATCCTATCCTTAAGTCTCTCCAACCACCTATTCCTGATAACCGCCCCCACTAGTTCCTGCTGCACTACGCTAATTAGCTGCTTCTGGAAGTCCTGCCTGTCCAGTAAAAACAGATTGAACTTCCAGTAGACAGCCATTCTAGGCCTATGATTTAACGTCACCCAGGCACAAATGAGTGTGTTCAGAGTAGCCTAACCAGTGTAACAAATCTATATTGGCCCTTCTCACTAATATCCAGGTAGCTAGCCACCCAGGGTAGATGGCCAAATTGCCAAGAAAAAAAAAAGACGTGCTCCTCCCGGTCGCTGGGCACATAAACAGCAACGATCTGAAACAAACTACTTTTCATGGTAATATTGGCCACGATCAACCGGCCCTCGGCATCTGCATGAACAAGGTCCACCTTTACATCCAGAGTACACTTAACTAGCAACTGTTGGTTCCTGTATGCTGAATAGATGACAGAGTTGTTCAACTGCACACAGCCATTGATGTTGCAAACAAAGTAGGCTACATCCACTCTGAGTGACAAGAGGTCACGAAGCAGATGGGCAGCCTTACTCTGATCCCTCAGGCTCAGCCTTACTCTGATCCCTCAGGCCCTTTGTATTCAAGCTGGCTATCTTGATCGACATTCTTTAGGTCTGAAATGAGAAAAAAGAAAAATTCATCAACCTATTCACATACCAGGCAGAAATCTGCAAGGGTAAGGATCCCAATGAATTGTCCTAGGCTCCCTGTGCTCATCTCCGATGTCATCTGTCCATAGGATAGGTTGGCTTTACTACCCTATATAATGAAGGGTGGAGAAGTACCGGGACCCTCCCTGAAAAAAGTTTGCCCAGCTTTTTTAGTTCAGGTGTAAAGATGAACCCATACTTTGAGGAACCTCCCAGTGTCCCTTACAAAGGTAAGGGACCTGGGGGAAATTACAGAGGTCCTCTACTGATTTTCCATCAATAGAGGTTAGCTTAAACAATGGACCAATGGTTAGAAGTCCTTCTCAAGTTCAGCTCTATTCACCTTACTATTCTCCGGGCCAGGGAAATATTTCCTCTTTTTCTTCTTCTCCCTGGTGGGGTGGGACAGGGAAGATGTGGAGGGAGTGGGGATAGAGTCCTGGTAGGGGAAGGGGAAAGATTCCTTGATTTATGCAGAATGTTACTTTCGGCTGGGGGCCGCAGCAACGAACTGGGTCCTGGTTCTGTCTGTGACCCTTTCCTTCCTGCCTTGTTCAGCCCACTTCTCCTTTTTAATATGTTTGTCATCTTTATCTTATCTTCCTCCTCGTCTCTTCCCCTCTTTAAGGAGGACAAACGTGGTGGTGGTGGTGGTGAGAGGCATTTCCTCCACTTCCATATCTGAGTCTTCACACTGTTTCCTTCCTTTTGGTTGCTCAGTATTCTGAGATTTTTGTTTATGCCATTTCTTTTGATTCTGCTGTTGTTGCTCCTCTTTTCCTTGATGCTGCCCTTTAAGGGGCTGAGGCAGTGGCTGGTGCTGCTCTTCTTGTTCCGGCCTTTCTTTGGTTTTTGTTTGCTGGGGGACCTCTTGTTGTGGGGAGGGCTTGGAGTTTTTCGGCCCTTCTTGCTCACATCCTTTAATTCCCGACCAGGGACCTCGCCGGACACTACCACTGCTATTTGACTGGGCCGTGGTGTCGACTTTTTGCTTGGACACACCTTTGCCATGTGACCCATGACACTACAGGACCAACAGTAAGGGTGACGTCCCTTGACAACTGGCATGATTCTCTCCCGGCGCATTAATGTGTTGGGATCTCTCCAAAACATTCTTGTTAGGGTTATGTAGAGGACAAAGTCCCCAGTGGCAATCCTCACCTTGCTTATGGATGCAGAGACCTCCTCTACTTCACCATACTGCGCAAAATAGGTGCCAGCCTATTGCCACTGATATCAACTGGGACACCGTGAATGGTTATATTGGTTCTTTGGGTCCCTAAATATTCGGTTTTTAGTCAAATAGATTTTGTGGCTAAGGTACTTCCTACCAACTTCTTAGCTTCTTCCTCTCTAGGCAAGAGGACATCCCATAATGTGTTAGTCCTTGTTAGAATTTTTGGTCCAATATGGAGGCTTTTTAAGGCTTCTTCCATACTCTCTGCAGACACCAATCAATCTTTGTGTTCCCATGTCGGTTTTCAGTAGAGAGATCGTCCTAGTTTTTACTGCATTGATTGCCTCTGAAATGGTTAGTAATACATTTCCTTTGATGTAGTCATTGTACTTATTCTTTAGGGCTTTGTAATAGTTTGCATCCTTTTGGGGTCTGCCCTCAACCCAGGCCGATTTTTTCTGCGGTGATGTTTCTTCTGTATTCACCATTTCAGGACCTAGTCTAACATGGCCAAATAAATGAAAAAAAAAAATTGTCTATACTGCTTTCAGAATTTTTTTTTAATCTGGAACTGAATAAAGTCTTACAACTTTGTAGTTGCAGGAAGGTAATAACTCAAAAGAAAAATTCAAACTTGGTAAAATTAAATAAACGTCAAAAAGAAATGCACAAAAGAGATTTAAAAGTTTGGCTTACAAAAAGAGACACAAAACAAACATGAAAATATATTAAAACAAAGTTACAAAAAGGAAAAAATCAGAGTAATAAACTGAAAGTCAAAGATTCACAAATAACAGAAAGAAAAATGAAAAATAAAACGATTTACTTGATGTTAATTCAAAATTCTTTGAAATCCTCACCAGGCAAAACTTATCTGGACAAATGTAAAAATTGACATTTTCTTTACTAACAAATGAGCCATTCTAACAAATGGAGCTTGTTGTGACAGCAGATTTTATAGTAAATCCTTCTGCTTTGTAACTAGTTGATTTACTTTTGGCACCTAACAGATGACTGATCAATTAAGATGATCACTGATTGGCAATTGCAGCTTTTTATTGGCCAATTTTACTGGCTCTCTGGAGTCTACATTTTGTAACATTTTACAACTAAATTTTTATTGTAGATTGCACATTACTATATCTGTGTTTAGAAGAAATTATACATAATATAATAATTAATATTAATATTATATATTAATAATTATGAGATTATTATGTAATTATATTAATATATAATTACATTAATATATAATTATATTAATAATATATCATTGCACATAATATATGCTAATGTAATCTTATTATTATTATTGTTATTATTTTTTGTATAGACCTAAATTCTTTACAGATATGTTGACTAATTTCTGTTATATATTGAAAATAACAGAAATTCTACGTTGATTAATTTTAATGATCGTCCTTTGCAAATCATCAATAATCCTTCTCAAACAAGGAGGAAATTTTGTCAAGAATTGTCCAAAGTTAGATTCAGAAAGACAAATAATGTGATTCAGTTTACACTATTTATATGTGTATTATCTTTGTTATCACAGAGTTTCAGCCATTGTGCCCACTGACCTTCATCAGGTTTTATCTATTTGAGTAACTTATCTACAGGGAATTCTGAAGTGAACCCTTTATTTAATTTACAGCGGTAGACTGTTCTCATTTCATGTGTAGGATATCATTTAGTTTTTATTTTTAATAATACTGCTCAATTATTGCCTGCCTGTTTCCAATGAGTACACACTGCCCGGCCAAAAGACTGAATGCACAATTACTGTTGTTATTTATTTTTGTGTAAATGATTTACATGCATAGAGTTTACTATTGTGTTGGTGTTATGTCCCTTCAACTGAATTATGAAATTGAAATATTTTTATCTGAACTCACAAAAGTAAAATGAATTATAAAGCTGAAAAATGCTGAATAAACTGTAGCTTTAGAAGAGTATTTCAAAGAGAAAAGTTCTTGTTACGTGTTTAGAAATGCTTCATATGTTTGTAATGTAGTTTGGAAAATTTCATACGTACGTGCATGCATGAAAATGCTTTTAACGTCTGACCACCCATGGTTGAGACAAGATCCTTTGTAGAAGGGAAGAGAGAGAGAGAGAGAGAGAGAGAGAGAGAGAGAGAGAGAGAGAGAGAGAGCAAGCTCGTGTCTACTATTTATAGTTAATGTAACCACATGACAGGCTCACAGAAAATTGGGGGGAAACTTGACTTGGTCACGCACTGGAAAAATATTTGTATGTGGGTGGATTGCAACACTCACTTGTGTGTATTAACCAATTAGAAGTTGATATTTCCTGAATAAAATTCAACATTGATAAGAAAGTAGTAGCGGGATACTAAACTGTCACCAAATTCACTTTAACCACCACTTTAATCCACTAAGCCATTGTCCTTTTGTTTATTTTTTTCTTTTAAGTAAGCTTTTATCACATGGCTTCTAACATTTAACAATTAGTGTAATCTTCAGATAAGTTTGAACTAAAGAGTGAAACTGATAGTAACATAAAGTGTTGATTCCTACGTCTACACTGTCTATATATATATAAATGTTTTATCTCTGATATTGAGCATTCTTGCCCTATAAATATAGCACATATATATTGCAGTACAACAGTTCCAGGTATATTTGTAATTTCAAGTTTAAATTAATGAAAATTTAAATATTTTTTAATAAATAGAAATATGTTTATTTAAAAGAATTTAGTTTTACAAAGAAATTTAATTTATACAAAATGCTTTTTTTCTGATTGATTTGGAGATATCAATCAAGAAGAGAAAAAGCACAAAATTAAAAATATAAAATTGCGACAATTTCCCTATCACACCCTGTATGTATGAACACAGACAAAAAAAGCATCAGAACACTCTGATCATCCACTTATAGTGCAATGGAGAGATTCTGTTTCAGAAGTAGAATCCCCAGTAACAAGCTTATCTGGGGCTTTTTGCCAAGTCCTTCCCCAGAAACAATATCACAGCTGATGAGAAACAAGTACATGTACTTGGATTACCATTCAAAGGTGAATTGATCCTAGACAGAAGTGTTGGTGAGTGACGCTTTGATCTAAGGTGGAGATATTACACTGATTCTAGATAAGTGTTGATCAATATACAGATAATCCTGTGACAATCACAGTATACCACCACTGTTTTGACTTGATGCCACAAATGGGTTGCTCATTTCCAAGCATGGTCCTCTGCTCAGGCTCATTTGTGTTTCTTCAACACTCACAGAGGAAGCCAACAGTTTATACTGCAACTAAACTGAGCAGACCTTACAGTTCAAGTGTGTGCTATGCCAGGGTCACATCTGTCCTGCTATTTATCCCATGGCTGGTGCGGGAAGAAAAGATTGATTCACACCTTTTTCAAGGGTATTTGTGTAAAAGTGAATATAATGATCTCAACTGGAATTTGATCTCAGCTTGTCAATTTATCACTCTGAGCCTTTAATCATTACACCACCTGCAAATCTAGTATATTGCTTAAAATAAAATTAAAATATTGCATAAACTAATATTGCTTAAAATGAAATTAAAATATTGCATAAAATAAAAGTAAAAATTGTATTGATAAAACTGAACAACAGTTGGATTTTTGAAAATCACAGGATATACAAGAAAAATAGTTTGCCTCAGTGTTTTAAAGATATTTAATTTCTCTAAAAGATTCTTAATGAAGATACAAAACTAGTTTTGTAAATAAAAATCAACTAAAACCATTTTCAATTGGTTTATGACTCATCACTGCAGATATCCATAAAATATACTGTAACAGAAATGACTTATAAAAGTAGGAAAAATATTTTAATACACAAGTCTGTTATAACTAATTGAATATTGAAACACATTACTGGCAATTATCTTTAATTGTATTGCAAAAGAATCTATGTTATAAAAGAAGAGCTGATTCTCTGTCCATCACACACTGTGTGTGACTTTGTATGCATGTATATAATGTATATACAGGGCCGGTGCAAGGGTCTTGTGCTCCCTAAAACTATGATTGATACGGAGACCTCCCACTTCTACTACTTATCAATTTACATAGTATTCATATATAATACTTATTTTATTGTAAGCTAACTATGTACAATAATGGATCATATGCAATATAGGTGAACTATTTAGAAAAATTGAAAATAAATACAATATATCCAAATATAAATTAGAGATATATCATAATAGATTCGATCTTAAATATACCAACAATGTTTTGTGGCAGTAAAAACTTTAGATTTTTCTTGTTAAAACATTGAATAGTTTTAACAGGTTCAACATTATGGACAAAATATAGGGAATTTTATATGATGTTTGACCTCAAAAATCTCTCATTCTTTAATAGTGAGTTGTGCTTAGTTTAATTATGGGTATTAATAGTAGATATGGTCACCTATTGTCCAGTTCACACTCCTCCCCAGTCTTTTGAACAGCAGTAGAGGTTTATCCCTTGTTTCCTATTTAGGATTGGATTTCCAGTTCCTTCTAAAGTCTACTTCTACATTATACTTCTAATGTCTCTGCCTGGGCTTAAATCTTGATCTCTTCAAGTCTACAATTAGCTGTTATCTTTCCTGCATAACCCCCAAGATCTTCACTTCTTGCCCTTTCTTATGCTAATATAAAACCACACAGTAACCCTCCTCCTTGAGTGGCTCTTGGGCCTTGCATTGGGTGAACATTAGTAAATGTTCACCCAATGCAAGGCCCAAGAGCTATTTTAATTTAATGCAAACTTGAAAATTTTGTTTAAATTGTCATAAAGTGTTATAAATTATTAAAAATACTTCAAGAACCTGTTAATTTAGGAGAGATGGAAACTAAATTATTGGGTTAGAACAAAGATTTCTAGGAATTTTTAAGTACATTTCAATGACATATGTGCCATGATGTTCCATTACTTTTTGCTATATTTGATGTACTTCATGATTCTATTATCCCAGAACTTGGCATCCGGTGGTGAACTGGTCTTGAGCTTTTTCATAGGTTTTCAGAGAAAAAGTTGTTCCCATTACAAGAATTTTGTAGGGATTGAAATAAAGGGTAATCTAAAGATGCAAGATGAGTATGGCAGGTGTAATAGGACATCCCAGCCAAGTTGTAATAATTTCTGTTCAGTCTGCAAAGAAATCTGGCATTGTCCTGATTGAAAATTACACCCTTCTGATTGGCCAATTTCAGACACTTTTTTATCAATTGCTACTTTTAATTAGTTCAGTTGGGAACAGTACTTGTTTGAATTCAATACCTGATTTTGTGGAAAGAGCTTGTAATATACAATATCTTACCAGCTACAAAGCATCACCTTCTTCAGATGTAGACTGCCTTTGGAGGTGGTTAATCGTGGCCCATTTCATTTTTCCAAGTACCTTTTTTTTTTTACTCCACATTGTTGTAAACAATCTATTTTTATCACCTGTGTTTATTCTTTTAAAAAATGGGCCATTTCTGTTGCATTTGAGAAGAGAATTGCAGATAGAAATATCGTCCATCATATTTTTTCAGTTAAATGATAAGGCATCCAAACATCATAGCAATTCACATATCCAAGACTTTTCAAATGCCTTACAACATTCATATAAGATGTCTGAAGTATCTATGTGTTATCTAATATCATGTGACCTGGATTATTTTTTATTGAGCACTTCAATTTGGTCATCATCAATGACTACAGGTCTGCTAGAATGTTCTTGGTCTTCCAGATGAAAATTTCTAGTTCTGAACTCAGTTAACCACTTATGAACAGTATTCTCATCTATGGTACCATCTCCATGAATGGTATATATCTTTTTTGCTATTTAATATTCATAATCTACATATGGATTGTATAGAAAGATACAGTGAAATGACACCTTTCAAAATATGTATATATGTCATAAATTTCAGTCATATGTGAAATGAAATCACATTTTTAAACACTATGTTTTGAAATATACTACTAAATTTTGTTTCAGCTCAGTATTAAAATCTAAATATAACCTTAAATTTATTTTAAAAGCAGCATTTTTCTATGGATTGTGTAGAAAAAATATTAATGAGACTGAGTAATAGAAAATTGAACTATACATCTCAAGATTTTGTAGCATTGTCATTTTATTGGGGATATCAATTTGTGGTTGTGTAGGAATCATCACCAGTGTGTAAAAGAAGATGAATACCAAGATAAAATAATAACAAATGAATATTTATTGCCCTTGTAAGGATTGGTGAAAGAAAAGAAATATTTCACTCAATAATCCTTATTTAGCATTAGTAGAGCTGATTGACTTAACTAACAATGAAATAGAATGGCATGAAGAGACAAGAGGACTCCAAGCTATGTGTGCAATACAACATTTATACACAAACATACAAATGGGATGGGGAATTAGTAGGAAGTATTAAAAAATAAGTTGTCCATGTTGCCATATAAATTATTACACACTAGGAATAATGAGCAAGGCAAAATGCTGATAAAAGAAAGAAAAAGACTCTTACTTGAATGTCACAGTATTTCACTAGAGATAGCAATGTAGAGCTGGTATTTCTTGAACCATGAGAGATCAGTTGGCCAGATGCTCAGTTTTATATTGCTGTTCATTCAGCATTATCACATGACATTATATGTAAGGGTAGATAATTATTTTTTATCCCTACACCTTTTAATGTGTTTTCATGAAAATTACTTGATAAGAAATGGTAAGTTCACAATGTTCAATTGAATGTTGATAGGTAGAATTGAGTAAACCAGATTTCATTTATAGCTCAATCCTTCCTGGTCTTTTGAACAGAAGTAGAGGTTCATCCCTTGTTTCCCATTGAGGATTGGGTTTCCAGTATCTTCTAAAGTCTACTTCAACTCCATACTTCTAACATCTCTGCCTAAATACTGAAATTTTATTTTATTTGCTATTTATTTTTTTCTTCAATAAGAGTAGACATGTTCGCCTATCTGCTGGTTCACCCTCCATTGTAGCCTTTTGAAAAAAAGTAGAGATTTATTCCTTGTTTCTTGTTCAGGATTGGGTTTTAGTTCCTTCTAAAGTCATTTCATTCTCTTTCCCTCCACATAGCTCCTTGCATATTGGTGGAATTATCACCTTGCTTGGAGTGAATTAATTAAAAAAAATCAATACAAATTCTTGTTTGTGGATATTTATGACTGAGTCTTATGGAAATGAGTGCTTGTAAGTTGTTCACTACAAAGCCAATTACTGATTATCAGTTTTGGTAAAGTGGAATCCAGAAAAAGATACATGCAATGATTGGTTGTAATATATATGTTTTGTGTCAAAATTTAATTGGCCAGCATTATAGTGTACCAGAATGCTCTTAAAATAAGATCTTTCTTGACACTATGTAATGAAAATTTCCACTACCACCTCCTGTTCAATGCTCTATTCATATTTATCATTAAGATCTATATCTTTCTTTATATTGATAATCCTGAGAGAATTAAAAGTACTACCAGGATTTATTATTGGTGGCCACAACCATGACAACATTAGATGTGCCAATGACACAGTGCTGATAGCAGAAATAGAATAGGGAATCCTACATAAGGTGGCAAAAAAAAAGTGACTATATGTCAATTGTAAGACAGAATCTATGGTTGTCAGCAAAAGAGACAGCCCAACATACAAATTACAAATTGGAGATACCAAATTTAAACAAATGCAAACATTAAAATATCCAGGAAGTATTTTAACAGAGGTTGGAAAATGTGACACCAAAATCCAAAGATGCTTTAGAATAGCAAAAGATGTGTATTAAGAACTATTATGTAATATCAGTATCCCCATATGGCAGTGAATGCTGGACCATCTGATCACAGAAGAGGAAGAGACTTGAGGCTACAGAAATGTTCTACAGAATGACGCTGAGAATATGATGGACTGAACATGTGAGCAATGACAAAGTTTTAGAGAAAATGGAAACAAAAAGGACAAAAAGAATGTATATGTAGCATCAAAATGAGAGTTGAAATTTTTAGAGCACATAAGAGGGCTTGGAAAATTTATACTCACAGGACATATTGAAGGCAAGAGGTACAGAGGAAACAAGCTTGTTTAAATGGTTGGCAGAACAGGGATTAGAAGAGATAATTTACTAAGGGCTACAAAGGATAGGAAGTTTGGGAAAGATATGATAACCCACATCATGAAGGGACACAGCACAAAGAAGAAGAAGAAGAAGAAATGAAAGACTTCATAAATACATTTCTGATGTCTGACAAGGATTTAATTCAAGATATAAGTACTGTATTTATCACATTTACATAACACTCAAAAGGAGATCCAATTAGATGTATCAATTATGAGCTGAATTTTGTTCTTTAGCTAATGTATCTTTTAATTTGTTTCTATTATGTTTATGATTAACCTCTTCAGATTATTTTATTTCAATATTTTCTGCTTGTTTATATGATGAAAGTAAGTTTTCCTTATAATGGGAAGACAATTATATAGTAATAATTCATAAGTTGCCTCCCTTTTGTAATACAACTAATATAGGGATCATTCGTTCGGTCATTTCATTTCACGCGTTGGTAGGTCAGAAAGAGTGATTTCCCCATTTCTTTTCTAATTCCTTCAAAGCAAGTACTTTAGCTGCGCATTTTCTTCTTCCTGTTGACTTTATTATGATACATCCAACTTAGTACACTCCCCCAGAACAGAGAATGCGGTAGTCATACCAAGTTGTGTGATGCCTGTTTTCACTGTCACGTGCGCCTGGAAGAAAAAGCCCGTTTTAAAAACAACAAACAATGCAAATAACAAAGTGGAGGCTTATGTTTTTAGATCGTAATTATTCTTAGAATAAGTTACATCTATGAAGATGAAAGAAGACTGTTTTTAATGCTGATTTTTTTATGCAATAGAACTTGTTTAACAAGCAAAAGAAAAAGATAATTGTTAAGAGCATTTGTCCTTTATTAAGGTTCTATTTGGGAGCAAGTTTCAGCTTCTTAACTAACTTAAAAAAACGAAGGTTTTATGAAAAATATTAAATTTGCTAAAGGTTGAAAAAACATTGTTACAGTGGATTTCAGTATTTTTCCTGAACGATAGCTTTTTTTTTGTTTACATTTCTTTTTGTTCAGTTAGAGAAGCTAAGATGTTGAGTGAGAAGATGAAAATTACAAATTAAAAAAAAAATAAAATAAAATAAAAAGGCTAGAGTCTGTCTGTTTTTCTAACATTTTAAAAAATGAAGTTTTTAGCCGGGGTTCTGATTTCGATCCTTACAGCTTACTGGTGGCACTGCTTTGAACTGTCTACAAGAGAGGCTTTAAAAGAAGAACTTTTATCCACAGTTGGCCAAAGTGGACTCAATTTATTTGCACAGTACGACATTAATGAAGATGGTTATTTGTCAATGCTGGAATTTGAACCTGTTATCTATCGATTACTCAATATCAAGGTGAGTCAGTTATTCAGTGAATGAATGCAAATTGTCTTGTGTATGCAAAATATTTTTTCCTTTGGTGTACGTAACAGAAAAAAACGGAATTAAAAAAAAGATCATCTACACTACCACTACAGTATCTGTTTTTCGTCAATGAAAGTTGCTGAAAGAAAATCATTACATATTTATATTTTATGTTGTAAAATTTGGATTTTGAAAATGAATCAAGCACTGTTTTTCTTTTAGACTGCACCTGTGAAAATGAAAAAGAAAAACAGTTGAATTCAATATTTGTAATTAATTGTACTATTTTGATTTGAAATTATTGTAGGTGCAGGGCAAGCTCACAGTCTGTCAATTTTTCTTTTTTTTTTTTTGCTTAATTTAAAAGATTGACACAGGGCTTCGGTACTTTTTTTTTTATCAATTAATTACAATTTGAAAATTATAGAAATTATGTAGATTAAACTAAAGATAAGACAGGTTTTCCATGTTTCGTTGTGCTCGTTTACAACGACGACTTTTCGGTAGCGAGATCGAGGGTGAATTTTTTTTTTTTTAAGTATAAAAACGAAGCATTTTAAAAATAACGAATAAAAGAGGCAAATAAAAAGAGATATTTATGACCATACCTAGCAGAATAAATTTAAAAAAGTATGAGTAAATGATTAAAAGACGTACTGAAGAAGAGTGAAGACAGACTGAAAAAAATACTTTTTAAAAAACATTGATTGAAAGATAAAAGAAATCCTTTTTGACTTACACTCCAAACTTAAAAAAAAAAAACAAAAACGAACGTTTTAAGAAAAATATGCTAAAAAAAAGGATGAAAACATTGTTGCGACGGTGACTGTTTCACTTTCAATATTTTTCCTGAACGATTGCTTTTATTTTAATTTTACAAAGTTTTCCAGTTGAAGATTTTGATTGAACAATAAAGATGAAAATAAGAAATTAGAAAAAAATAAATAAAACTAAAAAGTGTCAGTCTTTCTATTTTAGAAATAAAGAAGCCTTTCATCAGGATTCAAATGGTTGGTGGAACCACTATGAAATAAAAAATTCTATAAATTTGTCCATTTATAATAATTATATTTTAAAAACATTCAGAAAATTTTCATTTTTTGTATTTATAAAAAAAAGTGAAAGAAAAATAAAGGCGATGTGGTTGTAAAATATCATCTTGTAGGAAAATATTGGAAACGCTCTTCGATTTTTCTCGGTGCGTTAAAAATAAATCTTTAGTTCCAATGAAACAAAGAAGAAAAGGGTTCATAGATCTTAAATTTTTTACTGTAACAAAAAAAGAGACATGCATATTTATTCCATATGTCATGTATTGTAACAAAATAAATAAATAAACTAACATTTTATCTCGCATTTGGTAATCTGTTTAAAAAGACCTTTTTTTAAACAGACGTAAATTTTCTTAGAAATATTTTCAACATTTAAAATTTCGTCACTTTACAATGCATCTTATCTTCACATCATACTTATTATAAAATAAGTGTGTGTGTGTGTGTGTCTGTACGTTTATATATTGGATCGGATTTCCTACATTTTTCAACCGATTTCAACAAAACTTCACAGGACTACGTAAAATTACCTTGCGGTGGTTCTGACAGCGCCAAAGATTGGAAAAACACAATCGTTTTTGCACGAAATCAATTTGAAAACACGATTAAGAGGCATCGCGAGAATGAAAGGAGGACAACTTACATCGAGTTGTACTTATAAAACCCAGGTTGTTTGTTTGTGTGTGTGTGTGTGTGTTCGTTTATATATGGGATCGGATTTCCTACATTTTTCAACCGATTTCAACAAAACTTCACTTTTTTTTGGCAGGTAGTGTTTCTTATTGTTTTGCACACTTTTTTTTATTTATTTTTACAATACATTCAGAATGCTTTAAAAATTCCATTTACAAGACAATTGTTTATAATAAAATTCTATTCAATCGGTAGACTCATAACGATTGAAAACAATGTTTTTGTTTGGGTTTGACCAATTCGTAAAAAAAAAAAAAAAAACTAATTAAGACATGTGTGTCCGTCAACCTTAAACAATAATCTTTGTCAATTTTATTTTTCAGTCTTTATGATGGTTGATACTTGATCTATCTCTTACTGTTACATCCCCGGGCAACGCCGGGCTCTACTGCTAGTAATTTATAAAATTATTTCTTAGTTCTTTTCTTGAAGAACAGAACTAAGAAATAATTTTATAAATTAAAAACTTGTCTTTTTAATTTTATAACGTTGCTTTTTCTTAATTCTCTTTTTTCTTATAATGTTATAATTTTGCTTCATTTTTTATTATACTGTAAAAAGGAACAGTAATTAAACAAATTCTAATTTAGGCTTGAAATATTTAATTTTTAAATAATCAGATGAAATTTTTAAAAAGATTAACAAGAGAATAAATTATCGAATGACTTTTTGTAATAGCTTTTCTTGGCTAACAAATCAATTTTAGAACAACTTTTTTCAATACTCATGTTCTTTAGACTAATTTGGAAGTAAATCACTTTACTTAAGCCGTAAAGGAAACAATTTGATGTCCTTTATAAATATGTTTCATTTCCGTCAACAAACCATACAACTTTTCTCACGTTTACACATCTCTTTCTTTACTTATAAGCCGCAAATGCACAATTTGATGCCATTTTTACAAATATGTTACATTTTTCCGTCAACAAATTTTCTTATAAGTTAAAAAAACATGACTTTTCATTAAGTTACAGTACACACTTATTCTCGGAATTTTTCCAAAACCTTTAAATTGAAATTAACAAAAGAAAATCAACCGATACAAACAATCCTACTCCCTTCCATCCTCAAAAAAAAAATTGATAGACCATTTGTCCAAACATTGTTTTTTGTCTAAAATGCGATTTGAATAATTCGACACATTACGGTACACAATGAGTCGAAAATTCTTTATTAAAAATAGTACACATTTCATGGTAAACTCGGAAGAATTACCATGGAACCAGAAATCTTAACATCTTTCTTCTTAAACGAGAATAATCTGCTGGCTGAAGAATCAATAACTTGTACTAAAAAAAAAAAAAAGGAAATAAATATTTTACGTGGTAAACTCGGAAGATTTACCACAGAGCCAGAAATTTTAATCTCCAAGCAAGATTCTACTATAAAAAAGGACGTTAAAACAACGTAAATTGCAATTTTCAAAGAAGCGTCTCTACTCTAAAAAAGAAAAATTCTCTTTACTTACTAATCAATCATTGCAAGTCAAGTTTTCAGTTTTCATTTATTTCAATGCATTTTTATCCAAACTAAAATAAATCTATTTTTAGAAAAAGTTAAACATGAAAGTTTGAAACTGGGTAAAGTGAAAATAAACTTTGTCCATCAGAAAGCTATAGTCCATCCACAAAAAAAAAAAAAACCGATGTGATGACTACAAGATGGTTATTAGTCGTACCAATTGCAGTCATTTCAATCAGTTATGCATGAGGTGTCATTGTGACTTGTCGGTGACTTTTCTTTGCACTTATATGCGATAAATATTATTCAATACAAGCAAAAATTAACATGAAAAACGTGACTAATTTTGCGCTTCGGCTTAAAATTAATCTCTCAAAACAAATTTCACATTTGTAAAGAAAAATAAAAAAATTACTAATCTGTTAAAAAAAGACATTGATCGGTTTTCTGAAAAACTAAGTTTTAAATGTGGATGGGACGGTAATTGGGAAAACAGCTAAAAAAAAAAAAAAGAAAACAATTGAGTATTGTATTGACCAATTATTTTGAAAATACTGAGAAACTATAGTGACTTTTTTTTACAATTTTTTCTTATTGTTAAAGAGACGAGGATCAATCAACTAAAAAGTCATAAAAAATGTATTAAATTTGATTCTGTCTCTGTAAAGTTCACATTTCTCAGGTGCAGAGTTACGAAATGTGATTCTCCTGACCACTGTGAATTCGTCTCAGTTGCAACACCTCACCACTGCACTTAAACTCAATAATACCCCAGTATCCACATATTTTGTTCAGATATTTAAAAAAAAACAAAAAAAAAAAAAACTAAAAAAACAAAATCTCAACAACAAACGCAAGTTTAGCGTCGCATAGGAAGGGCGGGAACCTTTTTGTTGACGGTATGCTAACTAATTTGAAATAATAATTTAATAATCTAGTTAATAGTTTCCTTGTTTAATTATTAAAAATAACAAGAGTATTATTGGGACGAACAAAACAAAAACTTTGTGTATTATGTTGCGCATTATGGGGAAAATGATAATGATTATTGTCCGAAAAACAAGTGCTTTCAGTTTTTTTTTTTTTTTTGTTTTGGAATTTTTTCATGAAAAAAGAAAGAGCTAAAAACTTGACTTACTATATGATTTTATTGTTTCGAAAAAAATTCAAAATGAGACATTGATTCTGCGTCGGAAATCCCGATAAAACAAAAAACATTAGTGTGTACTACTGTGTACCACGCACGAAACTTAAAAAAAAAAAAAAAATAACTCAAACATAAATGAATGTTTTCAATTTTGGAATTTAATCTCGAGTCGATCTAGAATTTTTTTGAGAATCTGATCAGTTTGAAAATTTTATTTTAAAAAAAATCAGTTGAAAATGAATTCAAAAACCTTAGTAAAGAAAAATAAAAAAAATTTTTATGTCATGGAGAGCGTTTTAGGTCCCCCTTGACAGTATGCGTTATTGTGTTGGAGGATTGATTGGTGATGGATGAGTTTTTGTGGGGAAAGTGTCAATTGTAACGAATGAATGGGTCGTCAATCGGATTAGCTAGGTATAGGATAGTAAATGACGACCAACCTCAACTGTCAACTTCATTCCTCCCTTTTTCGGCCTTGTGCCACAATTACGGTTTATAAGTAAGTAAAAAGTGATTCATTCCCAAATTAGTCTAAAAAGGACATGACTATTTACTGGAGAAAATAAAGTTGTTCCTATATGGGAAAAGTTGTAAAAATTGATTTGTTAGCCCAGATGTACCTCCACGAAATGAAATGTAAACAAAAAGGGCATAGCATGATGAAAAAGACGCTGAACTTGACGAAAACAAAATTTTATCGTCTAATGTTCATATTATTATTAAAGAGGAAAGATCAAAGTATTTTTGGAGTATTTTTTTACATTTTTTAATCGTTCCTAGCACGTCCGAAATTTTCGTTAAAAATCTTGGGTTTTTTTGTCAAAAAAAAAGGACAGATAAATAATCCATCATTTTCAATCATTTTTTCCATTTTATAAAAAAGATGAAAATCTCACTTTGACATTCTTTTAAAAATCAATTATCATTTTTTCAAAACTTATTTTATAGAATCAGAAATTATGTTTATTTAAAATATTTTGAACCAAGCTTAACTTAGCTTCTGCGCCGAAAAAAATGTAATTTGAAAATAAAACAAAGCAGGTCATAACATTTCGCGTCACTTGACAGGTGACAAAAGACATTTTCATGACGTTTAGATAACTTACGGGAGGATAATTCTTTCTACGGATGGAAGGAAGTGAAATTATTTAGATTTAAGTGAACAAATTATTTACCTCGTTACTTTTAAGGAAAACTTTCAGTGCTCTAGTTTTTTAATTTTTTTTTTTGTACTTAGCTTTCATCTTTACGTTTACAATGCTTTATGGAAAATATATTATAAAGAAATTAAAAAATAAGACTTTTAAGAGTGAGATTAAATTTCATAAGAAAAGTATCTAATTTATAGGTACCTTTCTTATGAAATTTTATCAGAAGTGTACGTAAAATACTTTAATTTTATGTACATTTATTACATTTTACTGTGTTATTTGTATTTCCATTCATTTTATTATTAATTTTGATATTTCATTTATGGAAAAATGTCATAACTGAGATTAATATAAAAATAAGATCATATAAATTAAAGTTTAGCAGCAGTAGTTAAATTTCATAAGATGATACTGATACTTGTAGGTACCCTTCTCAGTTGAAATTGAAAAATCAAATTAACTTCTCCATACGTGTTTTGCAAAAGTAAAGGCCTTAACAGCAGAGAACAATGCTGAACTCAAATAAAGCAACTTAATTGTATTCTGGTTGGTCTTCTGTACTTTATAATTCCCGCCCGATTATAAACACAAAATTACATTTAATTACTGCGGATCTTCTGATTAGTCAAAATGATACAATTTTCAAAGCGCTAAACAATGCTCTATCTCATAAGGACACTTAGAAAAACCGATGTGGCTTTTAACTAATTTTATAATATTTTTTAAAAACTTAATGTAAAAATCTATTATAATTAAAGAAAAAACAAATAATTGTATTAAAAATTCAATTTTCATTGAAAAAAATTTTTTGCTTTCAGAAAATATTGTCCATATTCATAAAAACAACTAAAAACAAATAAAAGCATTTGAAATTAAATAGTATCTTTGTTTTATTGAGTTTTGTATGTTACAATTCAGAGCTGATTTTCAGGTACTACGGATCCAATTAAAAAAAACAAAAAAAACATGATTTGCATTCTTCAAAGTCTTGTGCTTTTAACTATTGTAATCACTAAAACCAATGTGATCGAATTTCTAGAGTTTTTCATAAAATTAGTTATGGGGGTGTTAATAAATATAAAAAAACATATTTCTGCCATGACTTTAATAAAAAAAGAACATATTTATAATTTTGATCATCTGTGAATAGTTTCTGAAAGTTTCATTAACATCTGACAATTATTTTTATTTTTGCAAGAATTTCCAAATTAATATGTGTAATATAAAAAAAACGTGCTAAAAATTGTCTATCTTATTTTACTAGTTATGGTTGGTACAAAGAGAAACAAGGTTTTTTTAATCAAAATTTAGAATGTTCTAAAAAGATGGAAAAATTTTTAAAAATAATTAAAAAAACTTTGGTCTTTCCTCTTCATAAAAACATAAGCATTTAGACAATAAAATTTTGTTTTCATAAAGTTTGGCATCTTTTTCATCAGACTATGCTCTTTTTTTTAGGAATTTCATGGAGTTACCTAAGTCATTCGATATAGACAATTTTATTCTTTTGTTAATATTCTTTTTAAGTGAGTAACTCAGTAATTTCAGATTAAATTAAATATCACAAGCCTAGGTTAGAAATTGTTTCTGTTCTTTTGCAGTATAAAAAAAGAAAAGAAACAAGAAGCAATAATAAAATTAATAAGAAAACGAAGAAAAAAAAATTAAGAAGAAAAGAGAACTAACAACAAACAACTTTATAAAATCAAATGTGAAGAAGCAAAAACTAAAAGCACAAAGTTTTAAATGTGAAAAATATGTTCTAAGAAAATTTATGATGTCTGTTTAAAAAAAAAAGCCTTTTAAACTGACTACCAAATGTGAGTAAATTGTATATATTTTTTGTTGTTAAAAGTCATATGCAATAATATGCATGTCTCCTTTTTTTTTTTTTGTTACAATAAAAATTTTAAGCTCTGTGAATCCTTTTCTTTGTTGAATTTATATTATTGAAAGAATAACTGCTATAAAGTTAATATGAGAACTTAAGTTTAAAACAAAACAAATTGCAAAATCCAGAAAGAAACCATAGGTCTAATGTCAATAACCCCAATGCACAGAAAACCGCTGGAAATCAACTGCACTGTCCAACAGTCACACTCCAAAATGCTCTGATTGTATTAAAAAAAAGTAGCATCACACATGGGTAGTGGGGCGATTGTAAATGGCTGCTCCTTGTGACCACATGTGACATCATTTCCTCATAATGTTGACCATATTGGATTTACACGCCAAACAGGTACATGTCTGCTTTGCCTGGTGTGGTAAATGTATTCTCTCACTACACTCCTCCCTGATATGACTATCATACAAGTAGCAGGGTGATGGCAACCGCCTTCACTGAGTACTTCTTTGTAGGGGTGGAAATGGCTCTTCTGTCTGCATTCCTCCTGCATTAGTGCCTATATGATCTCCCTTGTTCTTGGTCTTCTCACTATCATCGTCATCATTATCTGAGTTTTCTTTTTTGCCAACAGACCAGGGCCAGGTCTACAGTTTGACTCTCTTCACAACTTCATATGGCTGATTTAATAATTGCCTTTGTAGTTGAAGGACATACTTTTCAGTAGGTGGTGCGATAAACACCAGGATGTCCACTTTGTTGTTGTATGGCACGGATCTGCTCTGGTGTTAATTGGTCTGTCACAACAGTGCATGTCAGTGGCAAGGGGTTTCATACTTGTTTTATCATATCATACCACCTCTTTGGCACTCTGGTCAGCTTATCTGCCAGATTCTGCTCCAATGCAATCAGTCTAGCATAAACCCATAAGCTGTATTTGTCAACTAGTCGATTTATGATTGGCAGTCTCCTCTGCACCTACATCTCACTTGTGACTTGTGCCTTGCCTATCAAAGTGTTGGTCAGCCAGTGGTAAATACATAATGAGTTTGTGTGGAGATGCACCACCTTGGCTTGCCACTGTAGTTCGAGATTAAGGCCCTTCAGCGTGACGTCAAGTTCAGCCAAATTAATATGCTACGCATCATTCGACGGGCAAAGCCAGCATGCATCCTTGGCTATCATTTGGTTTAGGGAATTGTCATTCACTGTGTTGTCCTACCACTTTGTTACTGTGCTAGCTCATCTCTTTATTACTCCAGTTGATGCTCGGAGCCACCTGCACACAGGAAAATGTCCTACCAGCTTACTGCAAATAGAAAATACTGTGCGTCATGTCAGTGCAATGGGGAGTTCCTAACTGTGCTCCCTTGCTTCCACTGCAGAGTATTGCTCACCCCCCCAAACCTCAAGGTCTAATACAAGAGTGCCATCCTTCAGGTGCTTAGGATCCTTACTGGTCAAGCCAAAGGATTCTAGCCTTGTCCAGACCACATCTGCAGACATTTTCCTTGTTGACATATATATTGTTGATGTAGGCTGATGTGGCTTTCATCATTGACTCATCTTGCATCAACACCACATTGACGAAAGCTTTCATTTTTAGGTGTGCCACATTGAGGCTGAACCTCAAGTGTGTCAGACAATATCTTGTTCCTTTAATTAGTACTGTCTGAAATGGCCACAGTGACTCATAAACTCTTATCTGCAGGTATGCTCTCTTCAAGGCCAGCAGGACTACATTAACACCCTGCTGGCACCACTCCCTTAATTTGGTGGCACACACCTCTGCAATCACAGTGAAGGCATCCACATGTTGGTTCTGCTCTCTGTAATCCATTACTGATCACACTTTGTCTTTGGTGGTCTGCGCAATGGCCATCAGTGGAATCAATCTCTTGGGGGGCCCTAGCCATTTCTGGGGATATGATATCAGCTAACCATTTACATTCAGCCACATCTTCAGCTGTTCCTTATATGCAGCCCTGTTCACTGTGTATTCTGAAATTATATTATGCAGCTGATCTGGTGCTTCATTTATAGCCCACTTCCACCTTGCAATCCAAGACCTCTCTTTGTGATCAAATGTGGTGCAAAAGTCTGATTCCTCAATAGAGATAGCTGCACATCATTCTTGTCTTCCATCAAGCAATAAGTTCCCAGCTGGTGTGATCTTAACACTCCCTAGGGTTATTATTGCGTCAATGCCAATCAGTAGGTCATAGCTGAGAGGTTTTTCCCACACCACCAGTACGTCAACAATGGCAAAGTCATCACTTTCTGTATGGGTGGTGACAGTCCCTATACCACATGCTTGGGATGTGCTGTTGATAATCATAATGTCCACGTTTTCTCCACACCCAACTGTGGCGAATGACAATACCTTGTTCCTGGATACGTTTCCCAAACAGTTGCATATGTGGCCCAATTCATTACAATGATACAATGATAACACTGCTGATTTTCTTGTGATTGTTGATATGTACTTAGACTCCTGCACTCCCTAGAAGCCATTTAATGACAGATGGTCCATATAGAGACCCATCAAATTCTTGTATCAACTGTACATCGAATATGTCCATTATATGTAAAATGTTGAAGCTATCATATTAACTTTACAACAAGCTAAGTTTAAAGCAAAACAAACAAATCACAGAAAGAAAATATAGGTCCAATGTCAAAAATCTCAATGTACATAAAACCACTAGAAATCAACTGTTCTGTCCAACAGTCACACTCCAAAATGCTCTGATCATATTCAAAAAAGTAGCATCACACATGTGTAGTGGGGCGACCACGTGTGACATCATCACTTCTTCGCGATTTTGACCATTCGCGAACTTGGCCATGTTGGATTTGCGAACCAAACATGTCCACTTTGCCTGGCATGGTAATTGTATTCTCTCACTACAGTAATACAATGAGAAAAATCAAAGCGCATATTATTTCTTATTTCCCTCTTATTTTTTCTATTCTTACAACCACCTCCTTTCCTTAAAAAATTAATATAAAATATTATTTTTTTCCAGTCAAAAGATAAATAGTAAAAAAAAAAAAAAGCTGTTTTTTTTTTTTTTTTTTTTTTTTTACCAATGTCAACATAGCTTTGATTGTGTAAGGACTTTAATAAAAATGCCAGTGAAGAGTAGCCTGGTAAACAAGATGGAAGAAATTTTATCTTACAAGACAATTTGGAAAACTTTGACATGTTTCTCTGATGAACCAACTTCATCAGAAAAAAACTTTATGTAGGTGCCTCCACAGATTCATGATATTTAAGGTTTTAAAATGAAATGAAAAAAATGAAAAATCTTTCTTAAAGCTTTTACTTTTAAATTTCAAGCTAATAGTAAATTTAATATTTCCAATCAAAAAAATACTTTGCTGTATTTCAAAACAAACTTAAATTGGCTGGAAGGAAAGGAGGTGTGTGTTGTTTTTTTTTGTTTTTTTTACTAAGAAATTGGATTTCAGTGATATTTTTAGCCATCGTTTATTGCAATGTAATTCTCTTAGTCTTTATTAAAAAATCTTCCAAAAATAAAATATACTTTCTGAAACTTTATTAGCTGATTTAAGTAGGTACCACCTGAAAAAACTCCACAAACTTAATAAAAACAAAGTTTTATCGTCAATAATTTCATAAAAATATATTAATAAAATATACCAAAGTATTTTTTAATTATTTTATTAAATTTTTTAATCATTTATAGCACATTTGAAATTTTGGTTAAAAATCTTTTCTTTTTTTTTCTTTTCTTTATGTGAAAAACACATTAATTTAGAAATTCCTGCAAGAATCAAATAATTGTCAGATTTTAATGAAACTTTCAGTACTTATCCACAAATGAATGAAATTATTTTTGAAATTTTTTTTTAAGAAAATCTTGGTAAAAATTATTTTGCTTTTATTTTTTTTTTTTATATATGTTAACCCCACTAAATTTCATGAAATTTTGAGAAAGTAAATTTCAATCACAAAATTTGTTTTATTATTTAATAGTAGGACTCCTTAGAGAATGTAAATCATCAATTTGTTTTCCAACTACTACTCATTTCCTGAAAATCTGCTCCAAATCATAAAATAAAAAATGCGATAAAATTATGACATTATTTAATTAGAAAACTTTTAATTTCTTTTTTAAATGAGATTTATTAAGGAAATTATTGTTGTAAGAAAAAAGTTTTTTGATGAATAATGAATTTTTACAAGAATTATTTCAATTCTTTTTAATTTTAATTATAATAATTTATAATATATTCTTTTAAAATTCTGCATTACTTTCATTGCTAAGTGAAAACCATATTTACTAATCAAAAATTGAAAAGCTTAATACAAATTATTTTGCACCAATATTTTTAAAGTAATTAAAAAAGTTTTTTATGTATGTAAAATATTATGTAATATGCTCATTTTTTAAAGTACGGTCAGCCATATATGACATTATCAGAAAATAAGTGGGATGGCTATAGTAAATTTAAAGTTAATATTCCTAAAATTAGATTATGGAGAATGTTTTCCAACATTTTTAAGATTACTGAATACTTAAAAAATTATATAAAAAGAAAAAATGGCACTCGTGTCATTTTCTTACATTATATTTTAACAGATAAATTCTCCATAGAACAACAATCATCATGTCAAAACCTATCAATTATGTAAAACATGGCGATTTTGGTTAAAAAAAAATATCTGTTTTGGTTTAGAAATACATTTCTGTGTTATCTTAAAATAAATATTTTTTTTCAAATCAGATTAATTATACTTTAAATCAGCTAATATTCCTCAAATAAAGTTTCTGAAAAGTATATTCTTGGAAGATTTTTTAATAGTGAATTACATTGTGATAAAAGCTACTAAAATAGGGTGCTGATCAGTTATTATAGAAAAAGTTTAAAAAAAAATGATTCCAATCAATATAATTTCTGTTTTAAAATACACCAGAGTATTTTGCTTACTGGAAATAATAAATTTAATCCTTTAGCTTTCAATTAAAACTAAAGTGACAGCTTTTTCATTTATAAAAGTTCATTTTAAACTAATATTATTCAGACCATTGTCCTCATCTTTGTCGCCATATTTATCACACTCCGGCCTTCTTCAGGTGGTTGGAATTTCGAACTGAACCCTTTATTTCGATCACTGGGGTAGACTGTTCTAGTTCTACGTGCCATGTCATCCTGCTAATTTTCCTTCTGAAAGTTCTCCACTGCCTTAACCGGGTATCATCACACTTTTTGGGTCTGTCACTAACCAACGCCTTTATCCACTGTGCCATGTGTCCTTGAGGACAACTGGGTATGAATTTCTGGGTATTATAAACCTAATGTTTTCAGCAACAATTTTTACCAGTGCTCATATTGCAATTTAGCTGTTATCATTTATGTTTTTACCAGAGCTCATATTTCAACTTTGTTATTATTGCTTTTCTCTGGCACTCCTTATTACTGGTTCCCATATTGTATTTATTTCTATGCTTGGTCAGCTCAGGAGATTTTTGTGGCCTAGCATATGTGCTGATTCCTTAAGTTTATGAATTTTCCAGTGGTGTTCCCTGTCTATGATCTCAACATGATCCCACAGGGGACGGTGATCTCCCTTCTCTCTCCATATGTGGTCAGCCACGCCTGATTTTTCTACTTCCCCTCGCGTTACAGCTTTCTGGTGTTTTTGAAGCCTTACCTTGAGGGGGCGGCCTGTCTCTCCTTTATATTCCTTTCTGCAGCTGCACAGGATAGCGTACACACAGTCTTTAGTCATGTTCTCCTCTGTGGGGGGTCTCGCTCGAGAGAGATATCTGTGAAGTGTTGTCAAGCTTTTGAAGGTTGTCCTGATGTTATATGGACTGCAGATCCTTTGTATTTTCTCTGATAACCCCTTCACATAAGGCAGGCAGACTGTTTTCTGAATGTTGTTGTCCTCCTCCTCCTCCTCTTGTACCCGCCTATCCCAGTTTTTGGGGGCTGCCCAGGGTAGTTGTTATGTTGTAGGGTACTACTTATACTGACCAATTCTTTATCTAGCGTCTCTGGGTTGCCACTTATGACTTTTGCTCGGTGTTGTAAGCAACGGACGATCCCTTTCTTTACGCTGTATGGATGGTGGGAGTTGAAATTGAGGTACTGTCCGGTGAATGTTGGTTAACGGTATACGGATGTCTTGAACCCATGCTCTGTTCGAGATATTAGTACATCCAGGAATGGGAGTGTGTTGTTACTCTCTTTCTCCATTGTGAACTGTATCGAAGGTCTTATTGAATTCACATGGTCCAGTAGAAACTGGACATCTTCCTGATGTGGCCAGAGTATGAAGGTGTCATCTACGTACCTTAACCATATAGTTGGCTTTAGCGATATAGACTCTAATGCCATTTCTTCAAAGTATTCCATGTATATATTCGCCATTACTGGTGATAATGGCGAGCCCATTGTTAAGCCCTCATCCTGTCGATATATGTGTGATCCCATTCCGAAGTGTGTTTGTGTACAGAAAGTCAACATCTCCATCAGATTATCTATTGGAATACTGGTCCGCTCTTCTAGGGAAGAGTCAGAGGTCAATTTGTCTCTGACTACTGAGAGTGCCTCCTCCATGGGTACCTTGTTGAACAAACTCACCATGTCCAGGCTCACCATCATATTGAGAGAGAAGGGAGATCACCGTCCCCTATGGGATCATGTTGAGATCATAGACAGGGAACACCACTGGAAAATTCATAAACTTAAGGAATCAGCACATATGCTAGGCCACAAAAATCTCCTGAGCCTACCAAGCATAGAAATAAATACAATATGGGAACCAGTAATAAGGAGTGCCAGAGAAAAACAATAATAACAAAATTGCAATATGAGCACTGGTAAAAATGGTTGCTGAAACATTAGGTTTATAATACCCAGAAATTCATACCTCAAGGACATCTGGGTATGAAAGGACACATGGCACAGTGGATAAAGGCGTTGGTTAGATCCAGTCACAGACCCAAAGAGTGTGAGTTCAATACCTGGTTAAGGCAGTGGAGAACTTTCAGAGGGAAAATTAGCAGGAGATAACTGATAACTCAACAGTCTGGAACTAGAACAGTCTACCCCAGTGATTGAAATAAAGGGTTCAGTTCGAAATTCCAACCACCTGAAGAAGGCCGGAGCGTACAACGGCCGAAACGTTGTGATAAATATGGTGACAAAGATGAGTCCGAATAATGTAAATACTGTACATAATACCTCGTCTCAGAAATATAGACAGACTCTTAAACTAACATATTGAAAATTAGTGGAGGTACCTAATTTGAAACAAATATTATTTACCTTAAATTTAAAATATCACAGAAATGCATTTTTTTAACTATTTGTTTAATATCTTGACATATGGATGTTTATGTAATGTTTTACTATTGAGGAGGGGGCTTTATCTGTAAAAAAAAAAATTGAATATAATGTGAGCACTTTTTTTATATAATTTTTAATCTTAAGTAATCTTAAAAATTTAGGAAAATCTAATGTGTTATCGAATTATAAATACTTTAGCTTTAAATTTACCATATTTATTGTTCTTATTTTCTGAAAATGTTGTGTATGGCTCTATATCTACAAAAATCAGTGCAAAAAAAATTCAAAATTCTTTTAAAAATATTGGTGTTTGATGAATTGTAATAAGCTTTTCAATTTATGATTAGTAAATATAGTTTTACTCAGTATCATCTAAAAGTGTGAAATTATGCAAAATTTTAAGATTTAAAACTTAAATTATTCTAATTAAAATGTAAATTCATTGAAAAAATTTTTTTCTTGAAACAATAGTGTTCTTCATATGCTTTTCTAATTAATGTCTTAGTTTTATTGCATTTTTTATTTTATGAGTAAATGGAGTTTGTTTTCTCCCTCCCAAAATATTGAGGGTTTAAATTCTCAAAGAAGTTCTGCTTTTAACTAATGCAAATATTAAGGGGGGGGGTGACAATTTCTCAATTTCTTAAAATTAAGTAAAATGTGAAAAAAAAAATTTTTTTACCAAGATTTTCTAAACTTTTGTTCAGTTGTAAATAAGTACTATAAATTTAATTTAAATCTGACAGTTATTTGATTTTTGCAAGAATTTCCAAATTAATGTTTTTTAACCACAAAAAGACGCTAAAATCTAAAATTTCCTATACTAATCATTAACTAATCTTCGTTCCCCCTGTTGACGTAAAAAACCCCAAAAAAACAAGGTTTTGATGCTAAAACTTTGTTTTTATCAAGTTTTGGGCATTATTTTCATCATGGTATGCTCTTTTTTCAGTAAATTAGTGGAAGTACCTATTTATATGTGTATTTTTGGTGGAGAGGGGTCTATTTGTGATGCCAGGTCAGGTTCCCATTATTTTGCGATTTAAGTTACCAATAATAATATTCTCCATGTTTCCTTTACTTGAAGATGTATTCATTATTTTTGTTTCTTTGCAAGTAACTTCTTATTATAATCATGGCTTTTCCTTCGTAATGAGGGATCTGAAATGAGGTCTACATCTGTGACAAGATCAACAGTGACTAACAAGATCTACACAAGACAGGTTTTTTTTTCTGCAATGTGTACATGAGCAGGATTAGTGGCTGGAAAGAACTTCCTCCTCTTGATGATTCACTGAGGGTAGTTATCTAAAAATACTGCGTTATCATCAGCAGTCTCTGTTACCCATTTGCAGTAGTTGATATCACAGGAGACAAGGGTCCTTTATAAGGAATCCCTGTATTTCTCTCATAGTGTTCCTCTGTTGCTTTAACCAGCTCATAAAAAGTCTGGTCTTTGGAAGTTAATCGCTTTCCATCTTTGTTATATGACCAGCCCAGTGCACTCTTGAGTACTTTATTGTTTATAATGAAGTTACTTCAGTACAATTTGGAAATGGTGCAGAGGCAGCACTGGTGGAAGTGTTTGAGGTGGCAAACATGGCAGTAGTATATGATTCAAGATTTAGCACCATAAAAGGTGTAGGCAGTAAGGATGTTATAACAATGAGTCACAACTGATCAACCCCTAGTTGTTTAACCATAAAAGCATATGCAAAAAAAAAACAAAAAACAAACAAACGTAATTTAATAAATTCAATACTGATGACACAAAAATTTAGTAATCCTTCTTGTAGATTGTGGAAATTTTAAAAATTGTTTTTACTTTTAATATTAACAAGATTTTGTGTAACAGTATTTATATTTAAAAAAATGGTCAGGTTAACAAATCTAATTTAGAAAAATTGAATTTAAAGGAAAACAATAATGAAAGTTGGCTGTAATTTATCCAATAATGACCTTCTCATACTGGGTTACAAAGAATAACCATTATGTTTTAAGAATATTTTTTACTTGTTTTTTGAATAATGAAAATACATTTCCTTCTAGATGACTTCAAATGCACTTTTGTATGCTTTTAAGCCACTAGTTTAGGACCAACCCAGTTTTAAGCTTTTTGACATTCTTCTATTTGTTGTGTCCTGTCAGGTTATTGGCAGATAAGACTCTCCACAACTTCCTATTCTTTGCAGTGTTTGTCTTTTTACTATCCATTCTCCTCCCTGTTCTACCATCTATTTATACAAACTTGTTAGGTATATTAATTGCTGCTTTCCTCTGTCTTGATTTGAATATGTGTCTTGTGAGTGTCAAATTTTCCAGGCTTTTTCTCCTCATGAGTCCCAGAAATTTCAACTCTCTCTTTCTGATTTTATGTATAATTGTTCTTTTTGTTTCTCTTTTACTTAAAACATTTTCATTGCTTATGTGTTCTGTCAATGGTATTCTCAATATCCTTCTGTTGAACCATGTTTCTATTGCTTTGGAACTAATAATAATTAAGTAATACCTAATGTTTAGGCAGTCATTCCCAGGCAGTATTGCACCAATGCACTAAAAGATGTAGAATCAGCCATTCCTTGGTGTCTGTGACAATAGTCAAAAGGAACTGGACAGTTACTGGATGATCTACTATGCAGATAAGTTATATATGTAACTATGTTATTTATAATCATGCGGGCACAGTAATAAGAGGTTTTTATAGTTTTTTTTTTATATGTAAACTAGTATAATAGCAAGAATTATTTATGTATAGATCAGTATTTCTGTCTAGAATCAGAGTATCTGTCACTAACAGTTGCCATTTTGTGTAGTCCTTTGTATGGAAGATGGAATTAGGTTTGTTGAAAAAAGCATGTAAAAAAAAAGAAAAGCTTGATGTCATATCTTTTACTACAATCAAAGAGGTGTGTAAAAGATGCCTTCAATAAAATGCATTATAGAGCTAATCCATTAATAATGCCCATTCTTCATATTGGTCACTCTATGATAACACACTTTTATATTCTGAAACAAGAACCACCTCCAGTCTGTATAGCATACCAAGGACTATACACAATAAAACACATCCTAATAATTATAGTGGCTTCACCCAAATCTGCTTAAAATACTACAACCAACCAACATGAAAGAACTCTTTCAAGACATTAATCCATATAATATCTCATAATTTCTTAAAGAAATCAAACTATATTACAAAAAATAAGTTCAATAAAACTACTACATAAAATACATATAAGATCGGAGAAGTATTTGTGTATAATCTGACTAGTATTGCACTTCTGTCTAGGATAAGTGTATCTGTTAACTCTGAATCCTGTTGGATACATTAAAAAAATCTATAAACATGGATACACCCTTTCGTTTTATATAAATTAATTCTGCATCTATGAATTACACAAATTCAAGGCCATGCTTGATCACCTTGCTATTTATTTAAAAATAAATTAACACAACTACATTGTATTATTCTTGCCAAAATAGGAAATATGTGAAAAACCATAAATCAATCTTTGAAATACTTATTTTTACTCAAATATTATAGAAAATTGCTATGATAGTTAAATTTAGAAATAGTTACAAACTTTTGTGGACATTTTAAAATGCATAATGTAAATTATAGATCTTTCTGTTGGTCTTTATTCTCTGTCTTAACAGAAGAAATAATTTTTGTCTTTTTAACAGTGTCAGTTAATTAAAGAAGATATTCTATATTATCATTACGTTTTATTTATTTTCAAAAAGTTTGTAATTTCACTTGTATAAACAACACATCTTTATAATTACAGCCCCAAATCTGAGATATGTATGCTAATATTCTGCTGGTTTGTATGTTCAATATACTTTTAAGTGTGTATTATCTGCCTAGTCTCTAACCCTTAGAATTGGATATGCTTTAGGAATAGAAAGGTACATAACATTAATTGGGAAGGAATTTGGAAAAGTGATGGGGAGGAGGGTGTGTAAATAGTGTGAAGAGAAAAAGGGATGAGGTAAGAAAGTCAGAGAAAATGATAAGAAAAAAGGAAAGAAATATTATTGATAAAAGTATGGATGTGCAATGAAAATTGGTACAGACAAAAGGTAAGTGAGAGGTCATGGATAATATTCATGGATCCCGCTAACAAAAAAAAAAAAAAATTGAATATATACACTAATATGCCCCAAATCATGGGATAGATGCCTAGTATCATACAGGACCTCTCAACTAACCTTGCAAAATGCAGCAACTCAATACATCAATTCCACAAATGGTTGGAAGACATCTAGAAATATGTTGTATCATGATATCTTGATTACTGTCCACATCTTCCTGATATTTTCAGATGCAGCATCTTGCCTGTAAATAGGCTTCTCCTCCACATTTCCATAAATGCTTAGTTGGGCTCATGACAGGTGAACATGATGGCCACACTATTCGTCAGTCTCCAAATTGCTCCTGAAATTAATTCCAGTCAACTTGAGCAAATGATGACATGGTGCATTATTCTGTTGGAATAATCAATTTTGATGAATATATGGAATCTATGAATGGGTGTAAATCAATTTTGATGAATATATGGAATCTATGAATGGGTGTAAATCATAGCTCCAGTCTAATTTTTTCACCAATGTCCTGGAACCATTCCCCAAAAAATCTTTATTTCCCAAATATTTAGAACTGTCCTGAAATCAAAATGTTTAACTTTGTCACTAATAGTTGTTAGTAGCATAATAAAAATATCATTACAGTGTTTGGAATATAAATTGATAAAAGGTAAAATATTAAAGTTTTAAAAGTGAACAAATGCAATAACATTTAAATTTTACTGTAATTTTTATAAAAATAGCGACTTTATTTTTATTTAAACATTTTGCTTAAATCACTTTGAATAAATTTACATAGAAATGTTCTTATTAATTTGTGTGCTCAGAATAACTTTTATCATACTTGAATTTAAGAATTGTTTACTTTGCATTTGTTTCCTGTATAAATTAGTGTATTTTAAGTAAGTCATGGAAGTTTTAAAGTCTTTATCAAAAGATTTTCATTTACAATTATCTGACTAAATTTTCCATGTTTATCATTTTTTTAAATTCTCCTTTGTACTTTCAATTCAGTTGAAACTAATTTTGCTTTCATAAACAAAGCAAGAAAACTATTATATATATATATATATTTTTTTTGTCTCACTTTTTGGTTAAAAACTTGAATGAATCAATAACTGACTTGTAACATTGAATACCTCCAGAACAAAGCTTTCTTTCATCAACACCAAGCAGACCCTAAATTTACTTCAGTCCTGATGAACGGTTGTACTCTCAATGAGCCTCCTTGCTTCAAATGTCTTTTGGGACTAAAACTCTCCAGACCTTGTGGAAGCTCTACCATTGTAAAGATGCTGGAAAAATGCTCCAGAAAATACCCAACTTCTGCTAAACTCTATCCTTACACAAGTTAGAGCAGACCAGAAATGAAATATTGCTGCCATGTCTGGGATTGACTGAAGCTGCCTAATCCTCACATTCCAATCCTGACAGAGTACAAAAACATTTATACAGCCTTGTGGGTAATGAATTATTTTCTACCACTTTCCAATAGATGAAACATTGTTAACCTTTCACTACTATCATTATTTTTATGGCAAATGTTCAAATGAGCTATATTCTGTATTTAACAATTAGGACCTGCCATGCACAGGGTTGAATCATCCTCATTCCCTTCATATTCTATTGGTAAAGAGGAAGTTTCATCCAGATTGCTTCTTCCCCAGAATTGTTACCTGATGGACCAGACTTTTGAAGATACTTCTCCAGTCACCAAAATTTTAACACTTTTAAGTCAATGTTCAGCCATTACTTATCCTATATATCCCCATAATATGCACTTCTTGTTTCCTCCCTTATTCATCCAGCCCTACCTTGAGTGGCTCTTGGGTTTTTTATATTTGATGAACAATAGTATAAAAAAATAAATAACAACTGTGTGTTTTGTTTTCTGCTTTAGAATAACTGTAATGGAATTTTAATTGAGATTTGTATTGTCTCAAAACACCAAACTGGTCATCCCAAACTAATATTTTACAATCCCAAGGACAACATTAATTTTGTGCACTGGATGTAAATGGTCATGAAACTGCAATATAGAAGTCAGTGATAATTTAAAGTGTTTATGTGGACCAAACTCACACTCTTATGAAATCCCCATCAACTTGTATGATGCCTTATTAACAACTGGATCCACAGTTACTGAAACCATGAATCATCAGACCATGCCACAGTTTACCAGTCCTCTAGTCTTCAATTAGCACTATCACAAGCCTAGGTGAGGCACTGTATTTGCTATTAACAGCTACATTTGTGGGTCTTTTGTACCCATAGCCAATAGAAACTGCAGAACACAGGTTATACTTGTGGTACTTTATACATTGAATGTTGATAATATTTGAACCAGTGTTGCTTGTCTTTTATGACAGACAATTCTAACTAAATGCCTCTAGTTATGATAATTAAGGACCTGTGATTGGCCATTACACTGTCTGCTCTTCCGTCAGGTATTCCTGATACACCTATGACACTGTAGAGTATGTGAAAAATAAATTTCAGAAATGTAATGTCCCATTCATCTGGTACATACTATTATACTCTGTTCAAGTTCTGATAATTCCTGTCACCTTGCCATGAGCAGCTGAGCCAGTGTTCATACTGACTCATCAGATGTCAGAGTTCAACTAGTTTGGGTTTTTTCATGAAATCAAGAGGCAATGAATTTTGCCATGTCTGTGTAAAGAACCAAATTTAATCCATGAGACAATTTTAAGATGTTAAGGATGAGGTAATCCTGAAAAAAATAGTGTGGTTGATTTTATTAATTATTCAATTGGGATGATGTGAATAAACATTGAAATAGGAATAAAATTAGCTACACTTTACTTAAGTTTTAAAGTTTTTGAAAGTCTGTAGGGGAATTATTATGTAACCAAAATATAGTTTTTAGATACCTGCAAGAAATGTTAAATGGCTAATATCTTGGAGACTGTTGTCACATGATATGTGCATAACCTACTTATTTATAAATATTATTCATTTTTCCCTGTAGCCTTTGTAAAGTAAATTTTTAATCAATAAAATTATTTTGTATTCATTTGAACTTTCATTTTGATCTCTCTTAAACTTGTTTTGATCAAAGTTTCTTAACTTCTCAAATTTTATGATCTCTAAAATGTACACCATTCAAATATGTCTTTTACTTTCATTATTTGAAAGCAGTGACATGCAGAGGTTTGGTAATGCCCGGGGCCAACTCCTTGATTGTAAACCCATAAGACTCAAGTAGTGGTGGGGGGCCTATAGGGCATAGTACTGAGAAGCAAGGAAGACATTTTACATATGTAAAAATAGATATAACATGAAATAAACACTTTATTTAAATTAAATATAAACTAAATTTTTATTTCACTCTTTGATATGGATGCCCGGGACCCATTACATCCCCTGCCCACCCCCTTCTGCACACTACTGTTTAAAAGTAAAGGTTTGTCTCAAGATGATTCTATCTAAGTCCTTAATGAGTAACTGCTGCTAAAATATCTGTATCTCCTTGTGAATGATAGTCCAAGCATTCTCATTGATTTATGAACATTTAGGAAAAATGTTAATTTTTGCATTGTTAATCAAATTAGAAAATGATTTTGATTCAAGATTTGGCACCATAAAAAGGGTAGGCAGTAAGAATGTTGTAACAATGAGTCATAATTGATCAACCCCAGCTTTTTAACCATAAAAGAATATGCAAAAAAACAAATGTAATTTAATAAATTTAATACTGATGACACAGAAATTTAGTAATCCTTCTTGTAGATTGTGGAAATTTAAAAAATTGTTTTTACTTTTAATATTAACAATTTTGTGTAACAGTATTTATATTTGAAAAAAAAAATGGTCAGGTTGACAAATCTAATTTAGAAAAATTGAAAGGAAAACAATAATGAAAGTTGGCTGAAATTTATCAAATAATGACCTACTCCATTTTCCTTTTCTCTAAGTAATTTATTGTGACATGAATATAATTTGTTCCATTTCTTCTTCATAAAGCTATTAAGAAAGCAGAAGAGTTCCTTTTTGTTACACGTGATACTTAATAATTTGCAATTCAAAGAATGAAATGTATTTTGCTTCCTAATTACAGTCAGCTGTATATTGTATGGCATATTCAGTTTTTATGAAAGATTCAATTTTAGCATGTATTTCTATTCAGATAATCACTCTAATTATATTATGAAATGTTATCATGGGTCAAGACTTATCTTTTTTTTTTTTTTACTCTTATGTTTATAGTCAGTAATTATTATCAGAATGGCTGAAGTTACAGAGACTTTTTAATTTTGTAAGCAGAATATCCACTTTTATTTTATTTTTTTTTCCCTTAATGTTATATTGGTTCTTTCTTCTTTTTCTTTTTTTTTTATTGTATTTTGTTTTTTGTTTGTTTTTTTTTACTTTGTCTCCCTTTCATTTTCTTTCTTACTACATCTTGTTCATATTTAACAGGCCAGAAAAGAAAGATCTATACTGTAATAAAAAATGGTTGTAAGTAATGAATATTTGAGCCATTGTATGATGAAGTGTCAAAATATTAACCAAATGAACTATACTACTTGTTTTATGAATTACCATCTGCCAGTATATTTTTCAAAAATACTTTTATCATTTAACAATTATTAATATTGAAATTAATATTACTACTAATAATCTGTAAATATAAAAAATCTGGTAGCATTCAGCATTCATGGAAAATAAGAAATAAGTTTCTGGTTAGATTTGGTCTTTTGTACCATTGGCTCTCATATCTCTGCAAAATCTCCATAGAGAGAAAGAGTCAGTGCCTACTATCATAAATGACCTTGAGGTTATCTCACACTTGTCAGATGAGGTAAATCTCTTTGCTACTATGATATTTACCTCTAATTCCATGCTAGCTGACAAAAACCATCCCCTTCCTAATTCATTATTTTCAGGACCTAAAGTTTGTTTGGGAAATTTAATGAACAAAGTACATATATTAATAAATCATTTAGTAGAAAAATAAATCTAAAAGCCTATGAAATATCCTTTTTATTTAAAAAAAAATGGGTAAGAGTTTAAACAAGAACAATTTCTTTACATAAATCACTTAAGTACCTAACTAAAGTTGACATATTGCTTTACTTTGGTTATCATCAAAGATCTTTAAAAAAAAAAAAACTTCCAAACTACACTTTTATGCTTGGCATTGATATGATATTCATGCTTAGAATGTTATCAGAAAGACCGATACAGATGCAGAAGGATGTGTACCTATGTTTCATAGACTACGTAAAGGCCTTCAACAAAGTACGCCACAAGGATCTGATGGAACTGCTCAGCAACCTTGATATATTCAGGAAAGATATCAGAATAATCAAGAACTTATACTGTCAGCAAACAGCATGCATGTGCATAGGGAACAGGTTCAGTGAATATACAAAAATAAAAAGGGGCATAAGACAATGATGTATCTTCTCACCTGACCTCTTCAACCTATACAGCGAGACAATTCTGAGAGAATTGGAAACCCTACTGGGATTTAGCATTGGCGGCCACAATCTTAACAACATAAGATACGCAGATGACACAGTACTGATAGCAGATATGAAAAAGAAATTACAAAATCTCCTACAGAAGGTAGTGATGGAGAGTGATAAGAAAGGACTAAGCATAAACTACAAGAAGACAGAATGCATGGTCATCAGTAAGAGGATGAGCCCAAAATGCGATTTGAAGGTCAGGAACACTAGAATCAATCAGATGTGGAAGTTTAAATATCTGGGAAGCATCTTGACAGAGGATGGTAAATGTGACACTGAGATCTGTAGACGTATTGGGATGACCAAAGACACATTCCAAAAGCTTGGCAGAGTATTGTGAGACAGAAGGATTTCTTTGGTAACAAAGGAAAGAATACAGAGCTGTTATGTGACATCTGTCCTTCTTTACAGCAGCGAATGTTGGACAATTTCCTCAAAGATGAAGAAGAGACTCAAGGCAACAGATGTGGTTCTACAGAAGGATGCTAAGGATATCATGGACTGAGCATGTGAGTAATGATGAGATCTTAGATAGGTTGCAAACAAGGAACCTTATACTCAATATCAGGAAGAGGCAGCTGAAGTTTCAGGGGCACATTGAGAAAGAATCTGATACTCACAGGTTGAGTAGAAGGAAAAGAGAGACAAGGGAAAGCAATGTGTGATATACCTGGTGGGTTTGAGAAAGTGGATGACAACATGGTCTGGGCGAGGAAGCAGAGGGAAAGAACTTGTTAAGAGCTGGAAGGGATAGAGGGAGGTGGAGAGCCATGATCACCTACATCCTGAAAGGACATGGCACATAAAAAGTCCTGACATGTACTTAGATCACATGACTAGATTATATTCTTTATCTTTGCTTATAACATCTACATGTCCTTCAGAACAAGCTGTATAGCTTTCTCTGCCAAGTAAATTAACATATTACAATAGTAATCAAATATATTAATTACTATTTGAGGGCACAGTATAGAACTGGTTTTATGAAAGTTGAAAGTTTTGACTACATTTGAAGGTCTTTTGTTGCTCAATGAATTCAGATGACCTATCTATTATGTTTCTGTCTTAGTTAATATATAATTCAGAACTTTAGAGATAACCTTATATACCAATGCAATGCTTGTTCTATGTCTATTTCTCAATACATGAAGTATGCAGCAGGTAAAAGTTCATGTCAGCTTAACCCAAGTGGATACTTTAGAATTAATTACATGATTTTGTTTTGTTTTTTTCTTTTCTTACTTTTCTTACTTCCATGATTATCTTTTCGTGGTTTGTTTCTCTTTTTTATAATTTTCTAGCTCTGTTTTTTTTTTATATGCACCAATTGTTAGCTGAGATGTACCATTGTTACAGCAGACCAATCCCATATTATTTTATCCTATATTTGATAGCTTTTTAGTCTGTGTTGCCACCCCCACCACCACCTCAGTTTCAATATATTAACTAGAGCATAGTCATGACCCTTAAGCCCTGGCTTGGTCTCCTACAAACAAGTGCCTCCTCTCTTTTTTTATTAAAGGGATCAAGTAGTATAAAAATAAGTAGTACTGATTGAGAAAAAAAAATCTTTATTTTTCTTTTTAATATTATGATTAAATTTATCTTCAACATATTATGTAACAGGATTAGTTAAATACCTTTTATTAAAAGAACCAAACATAAAACTGAAAAGAAATAACATTGTTTTTTTACTCTAACTCATAATGTTCAAACTGATAATCATATGCAACTAAGTTTCTTAAAGGATTAAGTTAATAAGAATTGACCTTAATCCACTTTGCTTTATTGTTGCCCTACTAGAGAGTTGTTTGTCATATGATACATTTTAATGTTAACAATATACATTTGTAACATCAAGTTTTCTTGTTTTTGGTGATTTATACTTCACCTGTTCAATGATATTCTCATAAATTTAAGCAGGCTTTATCACATATGTTATCAATAGTAAAAACATTTGTAAACTTTTAAAATAGTCTATATCCAAATTTAGTGAATTTTAATTCCTTGAATCAACATATTTTAGTGTTAGCCACTGAAGAGTTTTACAGAAATTCTCATTTTTCTACACTAGCTTCAAGCAAAAGTGATGTTCATTCCTGTTAAAAAGAATGATGACAGTAAAAAAAAAAAATGTCTGCAGCAATTATTAAAAAGATTGAGAATATTAGTGTGCAATCTTTTATTTTTACTGAGTTTTATTTATATTTAAGTTTTGTTAGAATTAAATTAGGATGTTTAGTTTATATGAAGTGTAATGGTTATTGATGTGGAAAGTGGAGTTCAAATTCCGATTTAGTCTGTTGAATTCACTCTCATACTAATGTCTTTGGGAAAAGTATGTAGGTATCTCTCCTCCCTGCTCTAGCTATAGGTTAAATAGTAAGGTAGACTAGGCACAGCTGTTTGAGGGTTCCTATAGCCCCTCAAAACTTAAATAAAGTCAATTCAGGTTTGCTATGGTAAAAATTTTCTCTCAAGTAAAAATCATCATAAAAATGGCAAAAGTCATTTTGTCAGTTTATTTTCTCTGAAAAAATGGATTTTCATACTTTTATAGGGGCAAAATATTGAAAAATGACTGTTTTATCATCATCTAAACAAATATCAAGGAAACTTTTGATCTGAACCCCATGAAACTAGGTATTTTCTGAAAGCAAAGGATATATTCTTTCATTTAAAAGTAAAATTGGCTGTTGTAAATGACTCAAAGATTTTTTTTCAGGGGGTAAAATGTGAAAAAATAGTGAAAATTTTTCATTTTTTTCTAGTTCTAAAAAAAAAATTTCCCCAATAATGGGAAATTACCCTTTTTTTTTTTTTAAATCAGAAAGCCTAAATCATAATTAAACTATTTCAGGCATAAAATTCAGAGTTTGAAGGAAGACAACATTCCTAGGAAGTCAAAATTCAGCAAAGTCTGTTGGTAATTTTCAATTCTATAGCTGCTGGGGGTTAAAAAAATTGACACCCAGCCACAGAAATCTTTAGTAAAAGGTGAAAGATTTATCCTCAATTCCTGACCAGGAGTTATTTAAAAAAAAATAAATAGCAGCAATAAAGAAAATTAAACCAAATTGACAATGACATGTCTGGGTCAAAGGCCAGTTAGCCAGCAATAAATGTCATTGTCAACTTGTAAATCTCACCACTGACAAGATAAGAGCTAAGAGTGAAAAAAAAAAGATGAAATATTGGTAAAAAGATCTTGATGTGTTTTGTTTTGTTTCTTTAACACTTAGCAGATGACATTGTTTTTTTCGCCATGTCTTTCATATTTCCCATCATTGGGTCATATAGCATTTTGTTTTATTCAATGACATTCACACCAACTTAGAGAGAACGGATTGAAGTTTGAACAAAATTGTTTTGAAGTGAAAAAGGATATTTTTTTCATTAAAAAAATTATTTTTTCTCAGAAAATTAGCTATAATTTTTTAATGCTAACCCCCGAGTGACATTTTTCACAGCCAAATTGAAGATTAATTACCAGTGAATAATTCCATGTGCAAACAATGGCCGTCTGGATCCTATAACATCTAGAAGTTAACTGATTGATTGAAAACTTGTTGCACATAATTGTTTTCCATGGTCAGTTTCCATTATTTCATCTTGATGTTGTCATTTTCGGACAGCCAAGTCATCAAGGATTCAGGAAAACAGTTTGGCACAGGTTTGCTTTGAGAACTTTACATTCTATGAGGGGTTTAAAATGTTACTGATGAATGGGATTTTTTTTGCCAAATATTTTATTCAAGTGCCATATTGAATTTTCCTATAGGACAAAAACAAGGGTTTTTAAACAGTTGTGTGGGCCATCTAGCCTTATACAGCAACCAGTCTATAAGTAGGACTACTCTGATTCAAAACTCTGGAGAAATGAGAAACCACTCCTCTTGCACAAGAAGTCATAGGAATTCATAGATGTTATAAATAAAAGGAAGCTGTGGAGAATTATGATTGCTTACTTCCTGAAATGATATGGTTTTAAAAAAATTAAAAATGATGCCAAAATTAAGGCTGATTGTTTGAGTAGTTGTAATAAAAAGTAGTTGAAAAGATGAAAAAAATACTAGTCAAAATGAATACTCAACACTATATAAAAATGACCAATATGCATTTACAGATATATATATATATATATATATATATATATATATATATATATGTATGTATATATATGTGTGTGTGTGTGTCATGTCAAACTCTATGTAATTCTATTAACAAGTTGTAAGGTCAATCATTTTCTCAATTTGCTGTCTATGTAGCAGCCCCATTGTTTGCTCATGGACAATTGTACATTATTCTCAGTAGAACCAAAAATAAAAACAACCTCAAAATAAGAATTAAAAAAAATAGTCAACAAAAGCATTCTTCAAAAGAAATGTAATGATAAAGGAATTAATTGACTAAACAGTTCATCAGTAGCTTCTGTTTAAGTTGTAAATGGCTACTAAGATTTGCAACACATGGATTGAGGCTTTTTTCATTTTTAGCAGTTTGATATCAAAAGTAAAAACCACCAAGGAAATCTTTTTAAAAACAACTTATTACAAGAGAACTGCTTAAGTTGTGAACATTTGTGATATAATGAAATACATGTAATTGTTTATTGTGTATTAAATATAACAAAAAGTCTTTGAGAAACAAAGGAACAGATTAATTAAACAGTTCATTAACCTCTATTTTAGTTATGAATTCTGGATCTCAGTTGTCAAATCAACAAATTTGGGGGGGGCAAATACCATGTCCGACATGGATTTTTTTCAAATTTGCTACATTTATAGATCTCCATGAAAGGAATTGAATGGCACTTGTTACACATCTCAAGGTCAAGGGGTTGCTGAGATATGACCTCTGACCTTTTTATGAAAATGTGAATAGTGACCAACTTTAAAAGATGATATCTCAGTTGTTTATGGACCTACAAATTTCATTCATATATCATTCTAAAGTACTTGGATAGATCTACAATTTTATCTAGGGATTTTTTTTTTTTTTTTTTTTTTTTTTTTAGAGGTCAAATAAAAAGTTGACCTTGACCTTTGATCTGATTTATCTCAAAAACCGTTATTTTAATTTATTTAAAATTTTGACAAAAGATTTGTCTATCTTATGACAGTATATATTCCAAATTTCATGATGGGCATTCCACTAGAACTGTTGTTACAAGTGTTTTATAGAACTGGGCAAAATTCAAAATGGCGGAATGTAATATCTGCTACTTCATATAAAAACATTTTGATATTTCACTATATGGTCAAGTTGTATATCTTTGTGAAGCTATTTTAATGCTGATTAATATTCACATAAGGACCATGGTCATGAAATCAATAAAAAAAATTTTTTCTGGTGATGAAACTGAATTTTCTTCATTTTTTTTCTAATGTAACATAGATTTTGGTATGGAAAAAGTGATATATAGAAATATATAGAAAAAGTTTACAGGAGCAATATCTGATAGAATCAGTATAATTTCATCAAACATTTCTCATGAGGAATCAACTAGCGCAGAACACCAAAACTTTGAAAGAGAAGTTTGTTGTGAGTGAAAAGAGATCACAAAGAATTCAAATTCTGACTGTACTTCCAAAAAGCTGGAGTCTAAGCAAAATACAAACAGAATTTGGCACTACAATGTACATGGCGAGACAAGCAAAAAAATGTGTGAATGAGGAAGGAATTTTAGCTTTGCCAAATACACAAAAAACTAGATTCCCACAAGAGACGATTGATAAAGTGAGGCAGTTTTATAAAAGTGATGAAGTCAGTAGAGTGATGCCTGGAAAAAATGATTAAAAGACGGTTTTAAAGGATGGGAAACGGGTTCAGGAACAAAAATATCTTGTTCTCTGTAACTTGAAAGAGGCATTTGAATTATTCAAATCAAAGAACCAGGAGAAAATAAGCTTCTCTAAATTCGCTGAGCTTAGACCAAAAGAATGTGTGCTAGCAGGTGGTGCTGGGACTCATACTGTCTGCATTTGCACAATCCATCAGAATATGAAGTTGATGATTTCAGGATCTTATCTTGGTAAACTGACTGAAGGAGAAAATTATCATTTGACAGATTACCACCAATGCATACTTGCTGTTACATGCAATGAGGCATCAGCAAGTTGCTATTTGGGTGACTGCTCAACATGTCGGACATAGTCTAACCCCTTGTTGATTTGACACGGAATGAGCCGAATCTTGAATATCCTATACATTGTTTCAAAACCTTTTTTCATTGCATCTCAATATGAAAACTTTCTAATAATTTTGTGCTTGTAAGGGTATACTAGTTTACTATAATTCATCTAATAATAACACTATTACTAACATTATTGATATTTCTCAGACTACTCGTGTATGTGAACAAAATATTAAAGATAAAAGTAAAGTGGCAGGTGTTTAAGGAAAATGAAAAAATTAAGTCTATATGTTGTGATTTGCAATTATTTGCTTTTGTAAATCTGCTGTGATCAGCTTTCTTAGATAAAAAAAATTATGAGTTTGATTTCTATTTGTTGTTTCCAATCTGTGTTTACTAATCATCATGGAATAAAGTAACTGAAGAAATAATATTAAAAGATTTATAAGCTGTAAGCTTTCTTCCAAATATTTTCATGCAAATTAGTATCACTTTTGTTGCAACAGATTAATTTTGCTATTATTCTTAAAACCTTTTTGCAGGTCACTCAAAAGCATAATTTTGAAATTCTTCCTACTGATGAAACCTTCATGGTGTGGCCAGAATTCCAACCTTTACTGTTAAATTCAATGACGAAATCAAGTGATGAATATCAGGTAATTTTAATCTTATTTTAAATTCTTTTTTTCTTCTGAAGTCTCTTGAGGTGGAACAGAAAGAAAAATAATTTTGTTTATTGTTTCTAGAGATAAATTTTGTACTGACTGATTTGTATTTGTAGCAATTTGTTAGAAAAGGATGTTAAAAATTTAAATGCAATGTCAATCGTTAGCTTTTGCTTCCTATTCCTGTTTTTTTTTTCTCCTTCTTTAATACTCAGTTATCCCCTTGTGTCTTAGTGGCTTTATTCCCTTGCTTGGGGTGGAATGACTAAAAAAAATTATTAGAAATTACAACTTCTTTTGATGATTAATTTGTGAATTAGCATATCCATGCTAGTCAAAATAAGACAAAAACCATGACACAACTTCTAATAAACCTGAATCTTCCTCTTTAATTTTTTATTTTTGATGAAATTATAAAATTGTCCACAGGAAGGTTTAGGGTTTTTATCTTATTTTGACAATATATGCTTTGGACATAATCTGTCCGTTATTGATGAGCATGGATATATAATTTCAGTGTTTTTCAAGCAAAAGTTACTTGCTCATATTGAAGGACCCAGGTATTATGTTTGATATGTGGATGATTTTTATTTTATGTGTAAGAAAATGAGGTTGAGTTTTCCATGATTCATCAAAGCATTTTTTTAACTTCAGTACCTAAAAAAACATTGCACCCTGTATTGCATTTAACATGAAAAGGAGAACAATGGTGTTCTTCTTTTACTTGATGTCATGATACATGGATTGAATACAGGATTTCTTATATCGGTGTATTGGAAACAAACCTTTTATGGGTTTATATACCTGGTGGGATTCCTTTTGTTCTAAACAGTTGAAAATCAATTTCATTAAAAATTTTACCACATCAGGCTTCATATGCTCAGAAACTAGATTAGATTCTTTTAATTGAATTTATTAGGAAGGTTCATCAGGTATTTTTGTAGATGGGGTACAAAATTTTTAGAGCAATTAAAGTAGATATCTACTTTTATTGCTTTAATAAAATTTTGAACTCCACCCCTGCAAAAATATTTCTTTTATGTTAATTGTAAAGAGGAACTAACATACTTCCACTGACACATTAAGTAATAAAGAGTTGTATGTAACTCACAAACCACACTTTGACCAACTCTTTAATACAGAATAGTAAAAATAGATATTTATAATTAGCAGGTTTTTTAAGGATATTACAAAACTTAAACTAGTTACTGTTCTATTGATTTAAAATAAAATATTTACTAAGCTTAGCTTAGCTTGTTACAAAAGAATAAGTGTTTGTGAAACTAGCTTGTTAATTTTCACAGCAAAGATCCCTTGTTTGAAAATAGAAATTCTGTTTTTTATATAAATTTGTGATAACAAATGTCTTGAATCTGACAGCAATAACAAAAGCAACTTCATAATATTAATTGTAGATAATTTGTTTATGTGGTTTATACTTGAATTTATAATAATGTTCTGAAATTAGGATGAAATTAATTCTAACTTTATGTAGCTGAATAATCTGTATGAAATGAATTCAAAAGTATTTAAAGAATTCTGGACAAATTCAATAAGAATGAATTCCTTACTATAGATTTTCAATCACTTTTCATCATCTTTCTGACAATATTTTATGTTACTCTAGGTTTATTTGCAATGGATGTTGTTAATTTTAAAAGAAAATAAAATCTGCTCTTTTATATAATAGTTAAAGTGATTACTTCAAGTAAATGGGTTATTGTTTTTAGCTATTTTGGTGTTACTATTATTAAAAAATATTTTTTAAAAAGCAAATTCCAAAAGAACTAGTTAATGCTTTATTCATGTTATTTTGGTCAAGTCAAAATTATTTAATTTTGGTTATTTTAATATTTTCTTTTTATACTTTTATATATTTGTATTCATTTATAAAGTGCTTACTTATGCATGTTTATTGTTAGCATTTTCAGTTCTTGTTTCTATTTTTAATCCACTGATATCAACAAGTCTAAACAACTTGCCAAATATAGTATTCGTAATTAGAAGGAATATAAATATTGGGTTGAAACAAAAGTTGTTAGCATTTTTAAGGGAATTTTAAAGACAATATTTAGATATTTGGACATAGATTTATTTAACCACTTATATATCATTTTGTTCCACTACCTTTTACCATCTTTGAAGTAGCTTCCTGATTTTGCCCTCCAAGAACTTGGATCTTGCTGGGTGGTGAATTGGTCTAATTGGGTTTTTCAGGCTTCCAGAAAATTTTAAGTTCTTCCCATTTAAGATATCTGAAATATCATCTTTCAGAATATGTATATGTCATAAATTTATTCATATGTAAAACGAAATTATGTGTTCAAACACCATGTATTGAAAAATGTTATGAACTTTTGTTCCAAACCAATATTAAGAAAGTATGACTAAACATTATCTCATTAACGTTTTTTTTTGTTTTTTTTTCTCATGTAAATTGCTTCTTTCTTGATATTCTTTTTAAAGGAGAGTTTGGCTTAAGTGGTAGATTAAAAAAATTTAGGCTTAATCTTAGGGTTTGTTAATTTGATATCATGAGTCCTGTAACTTCATAGAACTACCACATGTAGTGCAGCTGTAGCAGAAGTAGTGTGTCTTAGGCAAGATAGCCTGGCAAAGACCCACCCTCTCCAGGCTGCTTCGAATTCAGAGTTTTCCTTTTAGTCTAGTTGACAACCAAAGCTGTAGGGCTTATTCTGTCCTGCTATTTAACCATAGCTGGTGGGGGGGAGATGGATTCATAGGCATAAGTGACTCAACTGGAAACTGAACTTGGCGCTCAAATTATTTATTCTGCCATTATCCATTACACCACTGTGAACCAATTTAATAAGCTATCATTAACTAAAAAGATTAATATAGAGAAACTTTAGTCTCATGACTCTTTAGATACAAAATTTAAATAATTTTTCACATGAAGTACAAGTAAATTTAATTTTCCTAAGCAAGATATATATATATATATATATATATATATATATATATAGATTAATTTATATGTAGTTTATGCATAATTTGGATACAATAGATTAATTTAGAAAACTCAGGAGAGCATTGTCAGTGGCAAACTGGGTTTAAAAATATTAGTTACCAGGAGACAGTGGGCACACACACAACTACAATGCTATTATTGAATTTTCATAAAGAATAAATAAAATTTTCAAAAAAATAAATATGGAAAAAGACACAATTTTTGTAGAAAAATTGTGTATTAGTAATTACAGTGTACATAGTACACTGTACATAGTACTGGCAGTATATACCAAATGTATACCTAATGTTACAATTGAATTTTTTATTTATTTTTAGTAATTTTGAGTAACTGTTTGATATTTTTAAATAGTTTATTGCACAATTCACACATTAACAAATAATTCAAGAGCATAATAGAGCATTACATGCAGTTCACTATATTAAGGGCAATGATTTATGTTCACTTGATGGTTGTATGAATTTGCCAATAACCGCTTCTGCATCCAGTTCATCTAGCAATTCCTTTTCAGTGGATAGCTACACGTATGATTTGAAATTCTCCTCAGACAGTGAATTTCTTAATCTTAAAGACAAGATTAAGAAATTCACCAATCTTTAGCTTTGAAAATGCCCTCTCATAATGGACTTGAGTAACTGATAATGTGCAGATGACTTTATAAAGTTCTTATTCCTTTTTAAAACAGTCGGCTGTGTTTGCTTCTTTATTGCATTTTTATTTGATATTAGAGGCTCACTTGTCATGGGTAAGCTTGACACCCTGCCAAGTCCGCTACTGACTAATGTAATAAAAACATTTTTTACTTTGACAACAAAAATGAAGACAAAATATTCTCATTTCTTTTCTTCACATGAAAAGTAAATAAAATAGTTTTATTTATCTACTGGTCTGTAAAAAAAGAACTTATGATTTGGTACTTGTATAATTTGTTTATTCTTGACATTTTTCCTTTTGAAAATGTTAAACAAAAATAAAAACTGTTTTATAACATTTTCAAATCTTTGATACAAATTTATTGTGTTTTTGTTTTTCCTATTGACATTTTATTACTTTGTGTGATTAACTTAGACCTCTTGGATTTGAAGAGATAAATAAATATAATTATTAAAATATGAAATACTTGATGTTTGTATTCAGCAGTAGCACTGGATAAGAAATATTGTTTCAATTAAAACTTGTAAAGTGTATTTGGTTATTAAGAATAAGTTAATTTTTGTTTCTTAATATTAACTTTACTGAGCAACATATTTATCATTTTGTTCCATTATCTTTTGGGTAACTTCATAATTCCATCCACCTGTTTTTTTTCTCAGCTCTAGATGCCTTTTGCATTCTTCAAGGGAATTGAATATTTTAAATTTTTTATTAAACAAATTCTTTAAAGACTGTAATTTGAAATATCTGGTGAATATGGCAGATGAGTAAAAACTTCCAAGCCAAACAGTAAATTTTAACTGTTTACCAAAAAATATCTGGTATTCAATAAATAAAATTATTCTTAATCTAGATTAAAAAAAAATTATTTTTTATAATTATTATTACTGATTTCTTCAGTTTCATTTCAAAATCTTAAAATTCCTCAAATTAGAAAAATGCTCTCAAATGATAAGTGCTATACATATCTCTGATCTGATATTTCAGATATGTTTAAAACCAATAAGATTGTGCTAATTACTAATGAATTACACAGTAATTCATTAGTATATCCTAATATAGCCTAATAAAAAGCATTTATTTTACACAACTAATATTTATTTTTCAACAATCTAATTCATTGTCATTGCACTTCATCCAACATCAATTACATAATTACTAATAACTGTGTCAGGTTATGTACCTATTACCCACCATAAAATATTGTAATATTTATTTAATTACTTTTTACCATTGGATTTGATAAAAATTATCTGATACCTACTGTAAGTAATTGTTATTTATACCTCTTTGGAATCTTGAATTTGACAAGTATAAGTTTCCTTATAAGCCTGAGGTTCAAAGATGTGTTGATCACTTCAAGCTTGAACAAAACATATTTAAACTGAATTAGAAGCTTGGATTTTGGGTACATATTATCAAAGGGAAAACGGCTTACCTCCTGGAATAAAATGCGCCCATACATGTCTTGCATGCAGAATACATAGAAGAAAATATAGCTGATCCAAAAGCTGCCATTTAATAATAACTCTATCATGATACCCAGGCATTTTTGAGGTTGGTAAGTAGATATTTTTGCAACTTATACAATTTTAGGATTTTGATTTTTAGATGACTGAATATGCTGTTAATAAGGGTGAAAAATTTCTTCAATGTACATAATATAATTTCTAGACAATAGAAGGATTATGTGTGTTGCTAACACCTCATCTTTTCACACTGTAGCAAGTTTATTTAAGATAGTTATTTATCTTTAAGATGAATGACAAAAATTTGTATAATTGGGTTAGTGTAAATTTTAAATGTGAAAAAAAAAAGACTGAACATGATAAATATTACTATATTTAGTAGTCTACAATATTCTTGTGTACCTTTTTAATATTATAATATTAAGGAATGAGGCTATATACCAGTAGTGGTAGTCTACAGCATCTGAGTAAACACTGGTCTACCAGATATCTGTTTTGCTTATAAGACACTGAAGATATTTTTGAAATTTCATTTTGTCATTGAAGGAAGGTTGGTTTTAGATACCATCAAATATGATAGATAAGAAAAATTAACTTGATGTTTTTACAGACCAACCAATACTTTAGAGTCCTCCTTTGATATTTAAGATTTAGAAGTACAAATTTTATCTCTCATGGTTATATTATTTAAAAGGCTATATCAAAAATAGTTCCTTTGAGTAAAACAACTGTTTCATTGTTCAGTGTTTTATGAAATTACAAATATATATATATATATATATATATATATATATATATATACACACACACACACAATTCTTTGTTTTCAATGATTTGAGGTTTTTTTTTCTTCAATTTAATTTTGCAGCTATCAGTGAAAAAAACAAGTGGCAAGTGAAATTAATTACTAATAGCATACCAATGTTTAATCTTTATCCAAAGAAGGTGATGATGTAATGTATATGATAAACTTAGGAGTCTTTTAAGAGTTCATTCAAGAGAACCAACAATTAAGAAAATCATCTAGAATTAATTAACATAAAAGACTAGACTTCATGTTTCTTTGGTAACCAGGTAAAAATTATTACAGCTTGGGTTAGAAGTTTTCATTTATATAACATATTTATCTGATATAGTGACTTTCAATTGCTATTTATTTAGGTTTTGAAATAATTCTCTAAGTGAAAAAAAAATTTAATTTCCTTGGAAAACTTTAAAAGAAAGATAGAATTTTGAAGGATGGAGTGATGAAGTTGCTTGAAAAAATAATGTTGAATATAAAAATTTACTTTTTATTTTTACTTAATAGACAAAAGAAATCCTAATTTGAGTTAAGAATGTTAGCAGTGTAAAATCAAATTTTTATACATAACTGATAAGCTCCCCCTTCCAGAAAACTTCAGCCATAATCTGATGACTTCAAACTTTTTATAGACTCTGTGACCAATTTGAGTAAAATTAACTCAGCTTATTATAGAGATTAGGATCTGAGAAAGTCTCTTTTGATGTGTCACTTCAAAGGCCAACTATTAAGAAATATATTACTAACAAGGTAGATATTTTTATCAGTTTACTAATTTTTTGTCATTGTTTACTTGTACCTGTCATTTTAAATAGACATCCCTTGGAGACTTTAATGAAATTCTTTCAAGTAACAGGGAAACAAGTAACATTTAAATCACACTTACTGTACAAAAATAAGAAACAGCTTAATGTATGGATTAAATTATTAGTGTCAAAAGTGTTTAAGATCATTGCCCCATTATTACATAACTGTATAAAATTTTCATTTTTAGCTAGAATCTCTCAAGGTGGAAAAACTATCAAGTAATTTACTTTCATTTAAAGAATAAAGAAGTGATCATTTTATATATATATATATATAATTGGAGAAGTTTATCACTTAGCTGAGTGGTGTTGATTCAGTCATGCCTACTATGTAGTTTTGTGAGCACATCAAGATACCATATTCACTCTTCAGGAATTGTTGTCTTCTCAGTATTTACCCAAGTCCTCCCCACAGGGAGGGATGTGGCACAAGGTTGGTTATTTTTATGTGGAGCATTCCGAGCCTGTAGGCTTGGGCAAAAATTCCCCATAGACCCCATAATAATGAGGTCAGGATTGTCTATTTCCCCAGATGAGACTCTGCCCTCTGGCATAGTCTTATCTTGGGTCCTGAAGGCAAAGATAGGCAGCATATAACATTTTTTTTTACATCGTGGTTTGGTGTTTGACCTTGCATGTATACATGTATGTGTGTTTAAGTGTTTCTGTATGTGTATGTTTTTTATCTGGTTTTTATTTGGGTGTGATTCAGTATATGTTGTGGGTCTCTGTTTATATTGGTATTTAAGTAACAAAGTAGATATTTATTTTAGTGTCTACATTTTCCCATTATTTTGTTTTTCTTGTTTAACAGTTTGCTTTTGTTTTTAAAGCTAATTATTGTTAATTTTTCTTCTAGGCATAGGTTGCAGTTTCTGCTATTGCTACTATGTAGGGTTTTTATAATTTCCCATTTGATTTTTGTAGTGATGTCATTTTCTTTTTGACTCCATGTATATTTTGAGAGTGTTGTGTTGCTTTTGTATTTTTCTGTTTTAAAAGATATTTTGTGATTGTTGAATCTTTCTTTGAAGGTTGTTTCTGAGGCTCCTGTGTAGATTTTTTAGTTGGTGTTATTTGTTACAGTAGCTACATTTATTGTTAAGTGCACAGTTGTCTTTGTTTTGACAATTGCATTTTTGGTGTTATTTTGTTGGTTTGTGTTGTTGTTATTGTTTTTATATTAAGTGTTTGGTAGTAAGAGAAAAAATAACGAGGATTAGATTGAAACAATGTTTATTGTTGGTAGAGTGTACAGGAATAGCAATCTGGTGTAAGTGTAGTGTTGGGAGTTGACCCATTTCTTGTGCCAGCTAGGCTGAGGTCATAGGATACGGTTGGTGCAAGTTTGGTTGATCAAGGTCACGGGTTGGTCTACATCTGTTGTCATGGGGACAAGGCTATGGTAGCAGCAGCACCAGTGCACTATGTGACTGTTGTGCTGCAACTGTCTTGTTTGTTCTCAGAAGCCTGCTTTTAAGTGGTCTGGTAGTCCCCAGCGGCATCTCTCTCTCCAGCAGGAATGATCGTGATTGGCCACCGCTAGAGCTCACCTTGTGAACTAGATGTGATACATGGAGCCTAATGTGCAGAAAACGACTTTTGTTATCTTGTTTTTTTTTTGTCATATGGCATTCACATCCGGCCAGCATACAAAATGAATCAGAATGAGATTTAATTTCAACAGAGTATAAGATTGTTATTGTCTTTGTTCAGTATTTTTTGTTTTAGTTTTCTCCATGTTGTTCATCCAGCTATAACTAATTTTGACTGCATTTTTGTTTATGATTTTTGATAGTTATTTTTCAATTATATTGAAGAATATCTTTCATATTTTTGTTTTCGTATTATTGTAGGGTGGGCTAAGCCAGATTGTTTCTTTTTATGTTGTTTTTGTTTTGTTTTCATTTATGTATTCTAGTCTATTTGAATAGCCACTCTTTCTTAGTGCTGATTCGTATATTTCTTTGTTCTCATTGAATATTTTAATGTTGCTGAAATTCGTTGATATTCTTTTGTTTATGGATACAGATATGTGTTAGATGGGTGGTTGGAGTTTTTGTTTATATATATATATATATATATATATATATATATATATATATATATGGGTTTGTTGTTTGTTATTCTATATGGTTTATATATATTGTTTAAATTGAATGTTACATCTAAGAAGTTTACCATTTTTAGATTTGATTTTGTTATCTTGTTATCTTTTGAATCTTAGAGTGTTGAAGGTTTTTGATTTGTTTTCATATACAAAGTCAAATACCTAACCATGATGTAAAAAAAAAAACAAGCAGATACACCCATCAACACAATAAAGTAGGTCAACCCAATATAGTAAAAAAATAACCAATCCCCCATAAAGCAATTAAGTAAAATACGGTCAAAAAGAGGTCACCACAATACAAAGCAAACTCCAAGAAACCTCATACCACTTAAGTAATAACAGCCATTAAGTGAAAAACACACACCTATAAAAAGATATCAAATTACACCAAACCACACATAAATATGGCAAAATTGAGAAATAGCAGCAGAGAAGACAATAAACCCTGAAGAGTGAACAAAACTATGTATTAAGTATGACTGAACCAATGCCACTCAGCTAAGTGATAAACTTCTCCAAATTAATTCTATTAATTCTCTATCCTAACTTTTGATACCAAGCACTTTATGACAAAAACCTGCCTGCTCAGAAGGCTTTTCCACCTGAGAAAAGAACCAGCAATTCTAGTGCTTAATACCACACTACCATTAGTAATCACTTCTACTACTTTACAATCACTATTAGTTACTAATATTATCATTACCATCAATCCCCCAACATCATCACTACCACATCACATCTACTATTATCATATTTATAATTATTAACGTAAACCACTCCCCCCAGCATAATTATTAACGTAAACCACTCCCCCCAGCATATTTAATATATATACCATATAAAAACCAATAAGGATGACAAACTGCAATTTCTACCAGTTACATATATGCAGTCATCAAAAACAAGCAAATAACCAGTTTTAAAATAATAACAAATCAGCCTTAAAAAATTAAAAATAATAGCAATTTTTACCTATCATAATTTTACACAGACCCCACCACACATGCATGCGAGGAAATATTATTCAGCGAAAGAATACAAAAATGGTCTGATTGTTGACATGTATACATTCACAAGAAATTTTCGCTACACTTCCGATTTTTGAATTTCAACATACAAATGCGTATGTATATAGACAACAGCACACATATACATACATATGTCAAGTCCCATACTGCCCACATATGTTTATGTTTGTATGAGCCCTGGCAGGCGAGTGAGTATGTATGTGTGTCTGCGTACCTCATCGGGTGTACGGACATGCATCTATGTTTGCGTTAGCATGAGTGACATCACGATGACGATTCCTTCCCCATTCCCATAATAACACCAATACACGCAATCTACATAAATCCAAAATTAAAAAAAAATTAATCAGTTTGTCTGACGATCACAAAAGCGTGAAACCCAGGGTCACAAACTCACATCAATCTAACAGAAATATATATATATATATATATATATATATATATATATATATATATATATATATATATATATATATTTTTAAACTTTGTAATTAATAATCTTCCAAAAATAGTGTTAATGAAAATTTAATGATTGCTTAACTGGATTTTGAAAAAAATATTACTTAAAATATAGTGAAAAATACATTTGTTTATATTGGGTTAACTCAGATCAAAAGGGATTTGGGTATTGAATCAGATTTAATGTAATGAAAGCCAGCTTAAATTTGAGAATTTAAAGAGAAAACTGAAGTATGAATTAATAAAAATGACAACACTTAGCAAAAATATATGCCCAGCATTAAAACACTATCACATAATGAGAGAGAGAAAAAATAATGCAGTGATATTTTTAATATTTCTATTGAAAATTGTGTCCCTAAGGTTTCTTTTTGGGTAAAAGTTAGCATCAATACTTTTGTACCTTTTTGGAAATACCAAGTGAAACCACAAACTTTTTGGTTCACACTTGCCTGTTCAGTCGATATAGCCCACAGCAATCACTTTTTTCTCTTGTACTAGCATGATAGTTCCAATCACAACAGATACCTCTTTTTGTCTGCTTCTAATAATGGTAAATGTATCCACAAAGAGGTTAAGTCTTTGTTTGCTGATAGAATGAGGCACCATATAGTCTTGAGCAAATTTGGTTCTTGTGACTAATAGCGGCACTGTAATAGTGTGTTAAATAAGAGTAGCTCTTCTACCTCTCCTCCCTTCACTCAATTTGAAATGTTAACATCTGTTGATAAAGCAGAATATCTTGCTTGTAAATTCTCTTCCAATTCTACTCTTGACTCATCTGTAATATCTTTGCCTGACTTTCCACTTGGAACTGAGTCTCTTTTGTGTGATATGCATATAATTCTGTCCATGGTTTTTGCTATCATATTTAAACTGGATCCCCACAAAACATGTGGGTTTGATAGTATCCTTGCAATAGTCCTTAAAAATGTGTTCCTGAACTGGCACCTATTCTCTCTAAATGCTATAATAAATACCTTGCTGTGTCTTGCTTTCCTGCTTGTTGGAAACCTTCTGTAGTTCTTAAGAAATTAGGTGAACCATCTGATTCTTCTAACTATTGGCCTATTAGCCTTCTACCACTTTTTGGCAAAGTACTAGAGGCTCTAATCAATTTTGAATGTCTCTTGACAGGGTCTTCTTTAATATAAGCAATATATTATTATAAGTTGTCCTGAATGGCCATTCTTCTAGAACTGCAGGTATCCTCCAGTGCTCTATCCTTAGATCTATATTTTTCCTAATTATTATCAACAACCTTCCTGATGTCCTCAGTTCTCAACTTGGTATCTATACTGTTGACACAACTATTTGTCTTAATAGTAAGTCTAATCAGTTTGATAATGTCAAGTTGGCAGCTGACCTCAAAAATGACTTACAATCTGTTGTTAACTGGGGCAAGAAATGACTTGTTAATTTTAATACCTCCAAAATGAAAGTGTTCTGTTTTAATCAACTGAAAGAATCTTTTTTGCATTCCATCAACATGGCTGATTCTAAGCTTCAGAAGAGTGACTCATTTTACCTTCTCAGTCTAATGTTTTCTTCTGACATGAAGTGAAAAGATTATTCTGAATCAATCACTGCTAGTAAAGTTGGTTCACTGTACCATGCTAGACAATTTTTCTTGCCAGAATTTATCTTACACCTTCATAAGTGTACCATTCATCCATGCATAGAATATTGCTGCCACATCAGGTCTGGTGCTTCTACTATGTATTTACATATTCTTCTTAAAATACATAGAATCTACAATGTTATTGGTCCTGAAATGGCATCTTGACTTCAGTCAATTTCCCCACTGTTGTAACATAGCTTCCCTAAGCATTTTCTATAAATATTTTCATGGTAATTTTTCTGATGAGATTTTCTCTTTTGTACCTAGACTTTACAAATTTAAGTGCAGTACTAGATTGGTGGCAAGGTCTCTTTATTTTACAGTTGAAACAGGTAGATGTAACCATAAGTTTTATATTAACAGTTTCTTTTTCATATTTCTTGCTTGTGGGACACTTTCTCACTTCTTGCTTTCCAATCAACTTTGATCTGCAATAATTTAAATGCAATGTCAATCATTATATTCCTGTTCTTTTATTGTTCTCTCTCCTTAATGTTTTTTTTTTCTCATATTCTTTCACACTCAGTAATCCCTTGCATCTTAGTGGCTTTATTACCTTGCTTTGGGTCAAATGATTTAAAATACACTGCGTGCCAAATTATTATCAAGATAACTTTTTTTTCTAATATTTCAAAAACCGTGCACTTTATTTATATACACTGCATGCCAAATTATTATGGAGATAGCTTTTTTTTTTCTAATATTTCAAAAACCCTCCAATCAATTCACACAAAATTTTCACACAATGTTGGCAACACTGAGCTGCGTAATCACTGAAATTTTCATGCTGATCTGCGCAATGTAAACAAACTGGTGCCATATTTGTTATCAGCACGGTGATTTGAGCGTGCCAAATTATTAGAAAAGTATAAGAATTTAGTCAAAAGATGGGCCGTAAAAGCAGTTTAAGTGATGCTGAAAAGAAAACTATTACCTCAGAACTCTCAAAAGGTAAATCTACTGTAGAAATTTTTAAAATGATAGGGAAGTGTCAAACAGTGAAAAAATTCACCGCCGACCCTACACAAGTACGCAAAAGGGCATATAAAGGCAAGCCGAGGGTTATTTTATGTCGTCTCATGTCACGACTTAAACGAGAAGCCACAAAGAACCCTGGACTTACCAGTCAAGAGCTTTTCAGTCATATTGGGGATCCTACTGTGTCTAAAAGTACCCGGTGTCGATATCTGAGGGAAATAGCAACAACAGTCAAACCTGTATCGAAGTCTCCTTTGACGAGAAATCACATTCAAAATCGATTGAAATGGGCTGAGGACAATATGAAGATTGACTTCTCTAAAGTTTTGTTCACAGACGAAACTCGAGCAACACTTGATGGGCCAGATAGATGGTGCAAAGGCTGGGTAATGAACGGACAGAATCGCTATCAGTGTTTGAGACGCCAACAAGGCAGTGGAGGCATAATGATCTAGGGTGGTATTATTGGAAACGCATTAGTGGGCCCATGGAGAGTACCAGATGGCATCAAAATGACTGCTGATGCATACATAGCGTTTATGAAGGAGCATCTTGAACCGTGGATGAAAAAGCAAAGAGTTGCCTTCAGAAGGGCCATTGTTTTTTATGCAAGATAATGCTCCCTCACACACTGCTCACAAGACTACTGAATATTTGAAACAGTTAGGCTTTGATGGACCTCAAAAAATGAAGTGGCCAGCAAATTCTCCGGATTTGAACCCAATCAAAAACCTTTGGAGCATCATGAAGCGAAGACTGTACGCCAACGGACGACAATTCAGGAGCAACGCTGAGTTGTGGAAAGCAATTCTTGACATATCTCGCGGCATTACAGCAGATGACATCCTACAATTAACAAATTCTATGGATCATCGACTTTTTCAAGTAATTTCAAAACTGGGAAAGCATATTCCCTATTAATTTGTTTAAAACTGTGCCTTTGTTTGTATCTGTTATTATTTGTTTGATTATCTTATTTATTAGCTTCTTTTGATCATAAACATTCACGTTCAACATTAATAAACGTTTTGTTTGCTCAATTTTGGGAATTTACTAAACCTTTCTAATAATTTGGCATGCTCAAATCACCGTGCTGATAACAAATATGGCGCCAGTTTGTTTACATTGCGCGGATCGGTACGAAAAATTCAGTGATTGCACAGCTCGGTGTTGCTAACATTGTGTGAAAATTTTGTGTGAATTGATTGGACGGTTTTTGAAATATTAGAAAAAAGTTATCTCCATAATAATTTGGCATGCAGTGTATATAAATAAAGTGCATGGCTCAGTAGTTAGAACATTCACTTTTCAACCATAAGACCCAACTTCAAATCTCACCATCAGGAACATGACTTCATGATGTTTTCATCCTCAGGTGGCAATGCCAGTGTGTGGGCACTTTGGAAAGTGCCTGAAAACACTACCATGGGTTGACCTAAAACTTGTGAGTGAAACTGGCTAGATGGAATTGTTGTTGATGGTTATGCTAACACAAAGTTACAAGTTATCATGACCAAGGGTTTAATCCTACTAACCTTGTTGAAACTGTTGATCACATCAGATTATGCACTCTCTGTCTGTCTCTCTCTATCTCAGAAACTGTAACTAAAATCTACACAGCATAGTTGAAGTATAAACCACAGGTGAGCTCTGTGAGTGTTGAACAAACACAAATGTGCCTGAGTAGGTATCTGCAATAGAAGTGTAGTTGATATGTGTGTGTATAATATCACATGTTAAATAAATGTAAAGAAGAAATACTGGATCAATCTTAATTCTTTTATCATAAAATTGTGCATTAATAATACTTGTACAGTCTTGTGTATTCACCCATTTATATCAATAAAAAGTACTTTTTAATAAACTGTTGTGGTAGGATCCACCTAATTTGCATAGTGGAGTACCGACCATATAAATATGGTTGGTACCGGGAAGACGAGGGGAGGAATCAAGAGATTCAATCCACAGACTCTGCCCGACTGCGACTAAGTCAACACATTCTCCAGGAACGGTCTTCCCAAGAATATACAAAAGGCTATATGTAAATATTGTGTACCTTTCTTGTTTCAATACATTTTGTTCTAAGTACATTTTGTGTTGTATTATTATTCCATGCATTAGTCAAGTTTCAACAATGGTGACGAGGTAGAAAGAACTTTACAAAAAAAAAAAAAGAATTGATAATTGATAGCCTTCAACAATTGGGACAAGTCTTTGAAGAACCCAGGCTGAAGAAAAAAAATTATTAATTAAAAGTCCAACATCTAATGGAACGGCAAAGGATTCTGAAGTTCTGGATATTTAGAACTCGTTAAAGGACGACTAAGCATAAAGGAACGTTCACTCAGAAAAATCTGAAAGGTGGCGTAAACGGATAACGGTGAATTAAAAAAAAGAAAAAGAAAAAAAACTGGCCGACTACAAAAACATGCATGGAATTAAAAGGCGCACAAATACACCGTGTCGACTTTGAAAGGTAACAAACTTTTTAAAAAAAAAAAAATTTATTTTTTTTTTGGTTGATCAACAATATTTTATAAAGCAAGACATAAAATTAAAAAGTCGTAAGTTGTTTCGATTTTTTTGGTCAGCTTATATTATATTCGTGGATACACAATTTAAAGGTATATTCTTTGTTGCATGAACACTATCAGCTAAAGATGGATGAATTATCCAAAGTCATATCTGAATTATTTAAAGCCCAGCAGTTGAGTCAAGCTGAATTATTCAAATCCCAGCAGTTGAGTCAGCAACGTCAAAGTGAACAGTTTGCCTTATTAATAAGGGAACAACAGAAAAGACAGCAAGAATATCAAGAAAAGCAAGAGGAGTTGAGTCATCAACGTCAAAGGGAACAAGAGGAAAGACAGCAAAAATATCAAGAAAAACAAGAGGAAAGACTGGAAAAACAGGAAGAAATGCAGATCAAGGTTTTAGAAATTCAAAAGTTAACACTGGAGAAATTAAACAACAATCAGGCAAATGAAGGAAACTCTTCATATTCTAATAACATCATATTTAATTCGCTGGAAACTTTTAACTATGTGCCAGACGAAGGAAAAACGTTTGAAGCGTACTTTAAACGATATGAAGATATTTTCTACACAGACTGTGAAAACTGGTCGAATTCAAGAAAAGTCAGTCTATTACTAAGAAAGCTAGGTACAGCGGAACATAGCAAATTTGTAGATTTTATTCTACTGAGAAGAACAAATGAATTGGAATTCTCGGAAACAGTGAAATTGCTAAAGGAGTTGTTTGGAGCAAATATGTCGCTTTGGCATAAGCGATGGTTAATGCATGAATGTCGCTAAATCCAACGATCAGGATTACTTAACATATGCATCTATAGTGAATAGACATTGTGACAATTTCAGATTGGCAGAGATTACGGTTGAAGAATTCAAGTGTTTAATTTTTGCTCAAGGACTGGTATCCAGTAAGAGTGCTGAAATAAGACGTAGAGTTTTGTCTAAACTCGAATCTGAACAAAACCTTACCCTGCAAAAGTTAGCAGAGGAGTGTCAGCGGGCCGTAAGTTTAAAGAAAGAGTCTCAAAAAATCGAAGAAGCTGGCATTGCTTATATTAAAAAAATAAAAAAACAGTCAAATTACCCATCAGCAAAAAATTGGAGTAAAAATTTGGCGTATTTTAAAATAGACAAGAAAAACTAAATGAAAAGAACGAGGAGGAAAAAAAAAGTTCCCACCATATAATTGTAGACGTTGCAACGAAAGACACTGGGAGGTAAATTGCCTATATAGAAATAAGAAATGTTTTGTGTGCCACAAGAATGGACACAAAGGATCGTGTTGTAAAACGAAAAAGTCAATAGCCGAATTAGACAAACAAATTCAAATATCAAATCAGATAGAGATTTGAGGAAGTATGTGACGACTGAAATATTTAAAAAGAATATCAAATTTCAACTCGATTCGGGTTCAGATTTAACAATAATGAACGATAAAGCATGGAAAATTTTAAAAAGGCCTACAATAATAAAGTCAACGAAATGCGCTCGAACAGTAACTGGAAAGGAAATTAAATTTGAAGGCGAGGTTGTACTTCCCATGAAATTAAACGGGATAGTTAAAAAAATAAAAGTTTTCATTCTGAAAAATGGAGAAAACATGATGGGTACAGATTTTATTGAAACATTTGAATTGTGGGATAAACTGTTAAACTCATTCTGCAGAAAAGTAGAAAGTAATACGCAAACAAGACAGGACATTAAAGAGGAATTAAAGAAAAAGTTTCCGGAAACCTTCACACCTGGTCTTGGAAGATGTAACAAGTTTGAAGCCAAATTTGAATTAAAGGAAAATACTATGCCAATTTTTAAAAAGAAACGTAATGTGCCTTTCGCAAGTGTAGAGAAAATTAACAAAGAACTTGACAGGTTGGGAAAAATGGGAATTATTTCGAAAGTAGAATCTAATTTATGGGCTGCGCCAATTGTGAACATAAAAAAGAAATCAAACCAAGTCAGGGTCTGCGTTGATTTTTTGACTGGGTTGAACTCGGTAATTAAGGACTACCATTACCCGTTACCGAGTCCGGAGGAGATTTTTAATAAGCTAAATGGTGGAGTTATATTTTAAAAAATCGACTTATCAGATGCCTATCTCCAAATTCCCGTCGAAGAGGAATGTTCGAAGTTACTAGGGATAAACACGCATAGAGGGTTATTCAAGTACAACAGGCTTCCTTTTGGTATTAAAGTGGCACCAGCCATTTTTCAACAAGCCAATGACGTCATGTTGAATGATTTAGACTTTGCGTGCACTTACTTAGACGACATCATAGTAAGGAGTGAAACCGTCGACGAACATCGAGAGCATCTCAATCAAGTATTTAAAAAGATTCAGGACTTTGGTTTTCAAGTCAAAGAGTCAAAGTGTGAATTTGGTTTGGAGGAAATTAAATATTTAGGTCACATAATCAACAAAAATGGCAGATTTCCAGATCCGGAAAGGTCCATTGCGATTAGAAACATGTCGACGCCCACTAATGTGGTGATGCTACAGAGTTTTCTGGGGCTTGGAAATTATTATCAAGCGTTCATTAAAGGAATGTACAATTTAAGAGCTCCGTTGAATGAACTGCTAAAAAAAGACAAGGCATGGGAATGGACGGTAGAATGTCAGAAAGCCTTTGATGAAATAAAGAAAATGCTTACGTCTGACCTCTTTTTAACCAATTACAATCCCAAACTGGATATTGTAGTGGCAAGTGACGCTAGTTCATACGGGATAGGAGCGTGTATTCAACACATAATGCCAGATGGTTCTAGAAAACCAATTGCACATGCTTCGAGAACTTTACTTCCAGGAGAAAGAAGTTACTCCCAGATAGAAAAAGAGGCATTGAGTATCATTTTTGCCATAACAAAATTTCATAGATGCATCCACGGCAGACATTTTATGCTTGAAACGGATCATAAACCTCTGATCACTATTTTTGGTTCAAAGAAAGGGTTACCCGTCTATACGGCAAATCATCTGTTGAGATGGGGAACCATTCTTCTCAATTATGATTTTCACATAAAGCACTTATCATCCAAAAATATAATTCATGCGGATAGTTTATCAAGACTCATACTGAGTCAAGAAGAAAGATTCGAAGAATCAATTATTGCAAATATCAGAGCAGATTATGAGGTGAAAAGCATGGTAAACAACATTGTAAGAGAGCTACCGGTTACACTAAAGGAAATTAAAAAAGAAGCTGAAAGCGATGATTTCATTTTAGAAATAAAAAGCAAAATGGTAGCAAATGACCAAAAAGTGCAGGAGATTTATTCAATAGGTGACTGAGTTTTATTATATGGTGAGAAAGTAGTAGTACCAAAAAAGTTTCAGAAAAGAATACTTCAGGACTTTCATATGGGTCACCCGGGTATTAATAGAACAAAAAGCTTAATGCGAAGCTTTGTGTATTGGAAAGGAATGGATGTGGATATCGAAAACATGGTTCATCGATGTAAAGGGCGTGCGTTAGCAGCTAAGGCACCACCTATAGTACACAAACCATGGCCCAAGACGGATCATCCGTGGACAAGATTACACATTGATTTCGCTGGTCCAGTAGAAGATTTTTACTACTTAATAGTGGTAGATAGTTTTACAAAATGGCCGGAAGTACTATGCTGCAAAAAGCCTACGTCCAATACCACAACAACTTTTTTGCATGAACTATTTGCACGGTTCGGTGTGCCAGAGTGTATTGTGACAATGGTACACAATTCACTTCTGAAGAATTTAAGGAATTTTGTGAGTTATATCAAATTAACCACATAACGACGCCGCCGTATCACCCAAGGTCCAATGGACTCGCAGAAAGATTTGTCGATACTTTAAAGTGAGCTCTGAAGAAAGCCTCAGGAGTTCCAATGGAAAAGGCACTTCAGCAATTCTTACAAGTATACAGAATCACGCCAAACCAGAGAACACACACAAACATGGCACCAGCTGAACTAATGTTCGCTAGGAAAGTTAAGTCAGTGTTTGACAAGCTTTTGCCAGGAAAAAATAGAGTAAAGAATACCATGTATACAGCGAGAGAAAGATACACCCCCAGAGAGAAGGTGTTTTTCAAGTGCTACAAAAACAACGTTGAGTTCTGGGAGTGAGGCATAGTGGACAAGAGAATCGGTTTACATAATTAAAGGGCCGAAGAATACTCATAAAAGGCACCAGAACCAACTTAAAAAATGTTACGTTATAGAGCATGAAGAGAGTATACCGGATGAGGAGGAAGATCCCATTGATATAATGTATGATATGTTTCAAGTAGAACCTCCACAGAATACTCCTGAACCAAGAAGATTCGGTAGGAAACGGAAGTTCACGGACCCATTGGACGGAAAAACGGAAAAAATATTAAAATTAGGTGGATGGACATATGCATATGAAGTATGCAAATGGATCTACAAAGAAATCGCCATAATCATCAACCCATATAGGAAGCCAGTTTGAAATCCAAAAGGGATTCCAAGGCTTGGGAGGGGGGTGTTGTGGTAGGATCCACCTAATTTGCATAGTGGAGTACCGACCATATAAATATGGTTGGTATCGGGAAGACGAGGGGAGGAATCAAGAGATTCAATCCAGAGACTCTGCCCGACTGCGACTAAGTCAACACATTCTCCAGGAACGGTCTTCCCAAGAATATACAAAAGGCTATATGTAAATATTGTGTACCTTTCTTGTTTCAATACATTTTGTTCTAAGTACATTTTGTGTTGTATTATTATTCCATGCATTAGTCAAGTTTAAACATAAACCTTAATACCGCCCTGTATGTGGGGCTTCAGAATGTACTGATTGCACCACTGCAGGGGGTAAAAGTCCCCCATGGGAGCCACTAGTTTTCCATGGATGTCAACCTGTGATGCTTGAAGATGGGATCCTAGTGGTTGAGGGTTTTGGGAGTTGGGCTATACATATACTTCTAAACTCCAACACACCCCTTTGGCCCTTACTTGAATTAAACAGGTGGCTGGAAAGGCTCAATCCAATCAATCGGCTCATCATCTCAAGCCCGAAATCGGACTAACAAAACAAACAAAATGTGTTCATATTTCCTATATCAAACATTAAACTGACTTATTAAGTAGTGGATGTAGAGTCAATCAAACTGGGAACAAAGGAATCTGACATCTGAATCTACGACAACAGGAGAGAAACAGACAAAATCATTTTTTTTTTTTTTCGTGACACATTTCATCACAAGCTATTTCAGCATTTATTTTGATCTCGCATAATTCGCAGACCAGTTCCACATTTTCGATCCATTCAACCACAGACTGTCCACTTGTATCACCACTGAATTCGGGGATCAGGTTTATGTTGAACAGTCTTTCCGCCATCTTGCTGGAGATAAAGTAAATGCCGAAATAGCTTGTGTTGAAATGTTTCACAAAAAATGTTTCACAAAAAAAAATAAATGCTGAAATTGACTCTGAAGATGGTGCGCGAGTGGTGTATTTAAAGTCAGATCCACTGAGTTTTGCCTCAAACATCAGTACTCTACCTGCAGACATCAATGTGGCCAGCTCTCCAGAGGCAGATTGCAGCTCAACAGATGAGAGTTCATCCGAGGATGAGGACCCTGTCATCCCACTCAGGAGTGCCCGGCAGAAGAGGCCTGCCCTGTGTTGCATGGTGTGCGATCATGGCGGCGAGACATGGGATGAATCTGGAAATCAGCCACCTCGGAGCAAGCGGGTTCACGCATGTCTGGTCATTCTAATATGTCAACTGTGCAAGTTGTATATATGCAGACGCAGTCACCAGACAGACCATCTCTTGAACTGAGAAGCTTTGTGATCTTAAGATCGGGGGGGGTGTAATGAGTTGGTTGGTCAAGCGAGTGGAGGTGGGCAGGCACGGGAACTGTAATTGGTAGCTGGCTTGTTGGTGTTTTGCATAGGCAAGTTACCAAGCTCTATGTAAAGGGCTGGAATGAGAAGGAGGGCAGTTTTTGTCTCAGAAGTGGAGACTGTGCCTGTCGCTACGACAGCAGGAGAGAAACAGACAAAATCATTTTTTTTTTCATGACACATTTCAACACAGAGAGCATGGTTGATGAATAATAATAATAAGCAAAATATGAGCACAAAAAAAAACAAGACTACACATTGATACAGACACAAAAAGTGACGCAGAAAATCAATGAGAGAAAAAATTTTGAAATTCATGGTAATAGAACCAATAGAAGGCAAACTAATAACAAAGTTGTCAACTTTTGTAATAGAAAAAATCTTAGCATCTCAGATAAGTCCATAAAAAAAGAAAAAACTAGAAATAATGTTACTGATAGAAGTAAAAGAAAAATATAATGCTTAAACTCTGCTAAGGATGATCAAATTCCATGATATAAAATTAAAGTCTTAACCACACAAACTTTTAAATTCTCCCAAAGGTGTTGTGAGAAGCACTGAACTCTGTATACACTGGAGGAAATTAAAAACAATAATTCTATCAAAAAACTAAACATAGATATAAAAAAATTATCTATTAAGAATTATAGACACCATATGTATATCATTACTTTTGATTCACCAGAACCATCATATGAAATAAAAATTGGATATACAGTTTCCAAAGTAGAAACATAATATTACAAACCCATTGCAATGTTTCAATTGCCAAAGATATGGACATGGTAAGAATCAATGTACAAGGAGGCTGGTATGTGGAAAATGTGGGGAGAATGATGCTAATCACACAGTGATCATGTGTCCAAATGATACAAAATGCCTTAATTGTAAACAAAACCATATGGCAACTTCCAGGGACTACAAAACCTGGAAAAAAGAAAAAGACGTTTTAAAAATTAAACATACCAAAAAAAAAAAAAAACTTTCTCAGAAGTGAGGAAAAGTGTTGAAACAAACTTCAATACACCATCATATGCAAAAATTACCCAAGCATCATCAAGCTATACCCATGAAAATCTAATATTAATTAAATTACATGAAAAACAAGAACTAACATTCTTAATTCAAGAATTAAAAAACATATTGGAAACATTAAAACCAATTGTAAACTCGGAAACAACCACAACCACTGAACCAAAACTAACCACAATGTAAATCCAACACAAAATTCACTAACAACTTCTCAATTATAAAACGCCAAAAACTTCTCAAATGGAAAATTACCCAAATAGAAAACTGACAGAATAAAAATCAATCAAACCTCAAAACAAAATTGAAATCTGAAAAACAGAATAAACAGAATTAAAAGCAAGTAAACAGAACAATCATCCACATAAAGATAATCATAAAAAAAAAACCAAAATGAAAAGAACCTAAATGATCAAGAACATACAAATACTTGGCAAAGAATAAGTTCACAAACAAAGAAAACAAATGGTATAGAAAGTATGGAAGATATGGAAATTGAGAACCAAATACCAAAAAATATGGTCTTCCTTAAGGAAGAATCCCAGGGCAACATGCAAAAAACTCCACAAGACAGAAAGCACAACCAAAAGAATCCTCTAAATAAAAGGTCCTGATAGAAACTAAAGATAAATTCATATTGTTTGAAAAAAAGGAAAACAACTAAAACACCAAAAGAAACAAACCAAAGAAGAGATAACACCCAAAACATATAATGAAGAGCAAAATAATCGAATGAAATATCCGTGGAATAAAGCCAAACTTTAATGAGCTTTTACTATTACTAATGAACCTAAACCCTGATATTTTATGCTTACAAGAAACTTTCCTTAATAAATAATAAACTAAAATTAAAAAATTATGAAACATATAACCATATACACAATACTGAACTCAGGGCCTCTAGTGGCATATCAATTCAGAGCAAAATTCAGCTTGACACCAAACTACAAGCAATTTCTGTTAAAGCAACAGTACATAGAGAAATCAACATATGTTCCCTCTATATTCCACCGAATGATCCCATCAATAAAAAACGAGCTAAACAAACTTATTGTACAGCTACGTAAATGCTTCATACTACTGGAGGATTTAAACAGTCATAATACTATATGGGGAAGCAAACAAACAGATCAAAAAAGTAGAATGCTTGAAGAAACAATAAACAGCAGCAGTCTGTTTATTTAATACCAGATCTGCAACATACTTAAACACAACCTCTGGCAATCTTTTTGCTATAGACCTGACCATTGATTTATATAGACTATGACCCATTGATTTATATAGACTATGACTGGAGGGTGTATCAGGACACTTGTGGTAGTGACCATTTCCCAATTGTGTTGGAAAACTCTGAACCAAACGAGGTAGGCCCCATACACTGGAAGCTAAAATGAGCAGATTGGGGGAAAAATATGAAAGTGAAGGTAAAAAAACAGCTAATCAAGGACACACATGATGATGAGGATCACTTTATGGAAACACTTAACACCATAGTGGCAGGATGCATACCGAAAGGACAAATGAAGAATAGACGAAACAAGCTATGGTTTGATAAAGATTGCCAGATAAAGTGGCCTTGTGAAAATTCATCAGTATGCCCACCACTTGCAATCGAATTGTCTTCAAACACCTCAGAGAGTATTCGGCTTGAAGGACAATTAAAGAAGCAAAGAGAGAGTGTTGGAAAAAATATGTAAACAACCTCAACTCTTACTCAAAAACAAAAATAATTTGGGAAATGATAAGAAAAATATCAAGAAAAAAAAACCAAAGCTTCCCCATAAAGCATCTAGTGATATGCAACAATAAAATAATTAGCAAGCTAGAAATAGCTAATCTACTAGTTGAAGCCTACTCAGAAAATTCCAAGGTGGATGGAAACCAGAGATTCCAAAATATCAAACAGAAGGAGGAAAAGCTTAAACTCAACTTCTCATCAAATAACCTTGAACATTACAACAAACCTCTTACTATGACAGAACTCAGGGAGTTCATCAAAATGTCCCATAACACAGCAGAGGGCCCTGATGGGATACACTATGAATTCATCAAGCACCTCCCACAAGAATCCTGAGAATACCTATTACATATAGTCAATAAAATCTGGATAATTGGATAATTTCCAAAAACCAGGAAGCAAACAACTATCCAGATTCCAAACCAGGAAAAGATCATGCAGACCCATAAAACTATAGACCGATATCGTTAACCAGTTGCTTTTGCAAAACAATGGAATGAATGATTAATAGGAGACTGACCTGATTCCTGGAAAAAAAATAAAATAACAAAATTCTAATGTGGCTTTAGAACATCTAATAAGATTGGAAACCTTTATAAGAGAAGCTAACATTAAAAAGAACATCTAACTGCCTTCTTTGACCTAGTGAAGCAACCATCAAAAATTTATCATATTCTAGGACTGCTAATCGGTTTTAGTCTCCTTAAAGAGAAAAAAATAGAAAATGCATTGATCTTAAAACTGCTAAATAGGATCAACACTATGGAAAAAACAAAACATAATATTCTGCTGGATATCCAGTCACATTGGAATTAAAGGAGGCAACAGAGTTGACTAAGTAGCTAAGTCATCCTTAGAAATGACCATCAATAAGAAAGTCAAAATACCCTACACAGACATAAAATCCAAAATAAATGAATACATAAAAGGAAATGGATGCAAAAATGGGAAAACATAAAAGAAAATGAACTATTTAAAATAAAACCAATTTTGGGGAAATGGACAACAATAAAATAAACTGAAGAGAGGAGGTTGTTCTGAGTCAACTGCATATAGGACACACATGACTAACACATGCCCAAATACTTAAATGAGAAGAACAACCAAAGTGTACATGTGGATTTATCCTGACAGTAAAACATATCCTGGAAGAATGTAGAAGCATAGCTCATATCAGGAAAAGATACTTCAAGGTAAGGAACCTAAAGGAAGTGCTTGAAAAAGTAAAAATCAGAAACATCATCAACTTCTTGAAAAGAGTAGGACTATACAATAAAATATTTTAAAAAAATCAGATTATCTCTAAAACTATTTAAATACAATTTTGAAATACAATACAACCTTGAAACACAACTCCTCAACTTTGATAAGAATTAAATAAATAAAAATATAATAATTAAATAGATCCAGCATAAAATGACCCATCAGAGGTTGACATGCCATAAAACCCAATAAATCTTAATGTTTTAAGGAATTTTCAAATAAAACAGATAATTGCTGGAATGTATCTAGCCATATATTCATCTCTATTTTCTAACAAATTTTTCAGGATATTTTACACATAAAATATATTATGTATTGTTTAGTAACTTTCATGTTCCTAGTTTTAAGGACCAATTCACCTAAAAAAACTTGTCAAAGTTGTTCTACATTATTCTACATAAGTTCTATATATTGTAATAAACCATATCATCAGTATATAATCTCTTATTCAAATAAGTCACATGATAGCAATTAAAGAATTTGAAGTTTGGTCACATGATTGAAATTGGGTCATATGTCATAGATGTCAGTTTTTTCAGGAAAAAATTCTTTGTCTTTTGGTAAGAGAAGAAACAAAAATAGATCTCACAGAGAATCTTGATAACTTGCTCAAAGGAATTACCTTTCTCTTGTTTTAATAACAAGATTTGAAAAGAAAACAAAATTGTGGGTTATTGTTGTAGCAGAGGATAATCATAGTGGCAACAAGACATGTGAGTATCAGCGGTAGTAATAAACACAACCTGATGTTTTGTTTTCAAGTTGCCTTTGGCTGTTAATCTTTTGTCCTGTGTTTATATACAGATAAAAGCAGAAGAATAATATGGAATAGAACATAATGCTGGAATTTGCAGCCTGTCACAGTGAATTTTGTTCTAAAAAGTTACTGTATAATGTTCAATCTATATGATTATCATTCACCACTAAATTAAGTACAGTAAAGGAGATTATACTGAAAAATAAATATTTTTCTTTTAATAAAATAAATGCCATTTTTATTATTAGGCTGTAGAATTAAGGATGTACAGTGTAACAGTTACTGGTGGAATTTTACTAATAAGTTAATCTATATCCAATGAATACTTAAAATGGGAATTAATTTGATATGAAAAGCCTAGATAGCCAAGCTAGAGGTAATTGGGATTTTTCTAGCATAAGAGCAGTACTTTGGATTTTGCTACTTAAATTAGGATTTGAACTAAAAAAGACTGGAAAAAAATGAGATTTGAACAGAAGTCAATGTTTCATAAGATATTGTCAGGAAAGAAAACATTTGGATGTCATCAAAAAGCAGAGAAAGTGTCAGGCCTAAAGAAAATGGAATTATCTCGAGGATGTGGGGTAAAAATCTCTCTAAGTGGGTTGCTGGAGAAATGACCATGAAATGAAATCCAGATGGCACTATATAGATAAAAGCTGAATAAAGATTTCTTTGTGGACAAAGTGATAGATTTCTGTTGCTCATTAATTTTTCACTCTCCATATAGGATGGGCAGATAAATGCATGAGAAATTTATATAGAAATTGGTTGAAGGTTGAAATTATATGGGCAGATGGAAAATTGAATGTTGGGAAAATTTATAATTTTGCCAGATAGTGTTAATTGATTGAGGGAATGTAGTTGGTGACATAGCCAGGATGAACTCTAAGAGTAGTGGTAAGAAATTTTTCAACTAATGGGCATACAAAAAACTGATTTCCTTTACAAACTGACAGTAGAAGAGTTGGAAACCAGGTTTTTGAGATCAATTTTGTTAGCAAGCCCAAAGTTCCCTGAATTAATTGTTGAACTGATTACAAGTTGCCAGTCTGGAGTATTGCTGTTTTTGCAATATGCTGTGAATAATGCTAACAATTACTAGCTCAACAACTAGCCATAGTTTGGTGGACCACAGCACTGCAGAATTGGGAAGGGTTAAACTTATCACTGAAACCCTTAACACATAAATTCTGTTATTGTTTCTACAAGTAAGAGTTGGTTATCTGTTGTGAAAGTCACTTCATTTTCCTTGTAACTTCCCCCTTTGCTTCTGAAGAAATTTCAACTAGCTTTGACTACAACTTCCTCAGATCAAGAAGATAAGTACACCTTTGTTAGGTAAAATTTGCTGACAGATTGAAACACCCAGTACCAGAAGAAGCAGAAAGTGGGGTTATGTTATATAGATCCTAATTAAACTTTGACTGCATTTTCATAAGATTATCATGACTAAATATAAAAAAATAAACATATAATGTTATCATGTATACAAAATTGCTTTCATATTAAATCATTCAACTATCTGGTTCTCTTTGTTTTTTGAATCATAGATTTGGTGGTCAGCCATATTTGTTTTTTTATCTGAAAAGGATTGTGTGAAAAGCTTAGTGATATCAAAAGAAAAGGCAAAAATGACATGAAAACTTCTTAAACCTTGGAAATCTTTCACTATTCTTTTTTATAACTTAATATTAAAACCGGAATATTCTGGCTAATGTTTGATTTGTAGTGTCAATTACAATACTAACCATTTTCTGCTTAATATCTTGAGTAAAATGAAATTTGAACTTTGTGAAATTTAAACTAATATTTTAATGAATGAGTATTTGACATAAAAATAAAAAAATGAGGATCTTAAATTCTTTGACTTGTGTGTCTAAAAATTACAGTTTTAATATTGTGATAACCTTTTATTTATGAGGACTAACATTTAGATTTAATATCACATATACTTACTTTTAAACTTTTTTTTTTTTTTTTTTTTTTTTTTTTTTTCAGGATTTACAAAGCAACTCAGCAGATTCACTAGATGGACTAAAAAAATGGAAAAATGTTGCAATTGAAGGAATGGAATTTGCTGCCAAGCACTTTAAATCTTTTCTTCCCCCTGTGGTAAAATCACTGAGTCCTGTTGGGGTGCCATACATGTTGTGGGAACTCAAGAAGTACCATGCACTTCTGGGTATATTACCACCAAATAATCAGTACCATCCTCCCAAAGTTGAGGATGATGATGCAATTTTCTATACATTACTATCTATGTTTCATCCACGGCCTTTTCTTCTGACTCGATTTGGTCCACATGGTGCTGTTGCTTGTGTAAGAGCCTATAATGATCAATATTTTGACATTGTTTTCAGGTTAGACAATAACAAACATTACCTTTTTCTTTCTTAAATTTTGCACCTTTCAGTACTTTCCCTTAAAAATTCATATTCATTTTATCTCTCATATGCATCAAAATCTTTTCTTTCCTCCTCCTCTATTTTTGTTCTGTTTTCTAAATTCACTTTTTATTGTTTTTTTTATCTATTTTTGCTACCTTTCTTCTTAGTGATCTCTTTGTTGTTTCTTTCTCTTTTCCTCCACATTTTTCCTATTCACTTTTTCTTTTATATTTTTCTCTATTTTTTCCTTAATTTTAAACATGTGATTTTTGCAGTGGTGCAGTGGGATGGAAGGGGCAGTCTGCCTCAGGCAGCACTTTTGGTCCACAGTGAGTTTTCAGAAAAGAAAAAAGCAATAGCATAATTTTAATAATTTTTGCGAAAAATGCAGAGATAAGGAAGATAATGAACCAATTTTTTATCTTATCAAAGTCCTAGCTTTAATACAGATATAAAATTGTTACTTTTAATAAATTATAAAATAGATAAATAAATTGAAATAATTCCAATGCTTTTAATGATATCAAATGTATTCTAATTTTTTCTGGAAATATTGAACAGAAATTTAAAAGAAAATTGAAAATTAATATATTTTTTTTAAAGTTCAAAAATGGACATTTTTTTTCAATTTACAAGTTTTCACGGTAGTAAAACAATGCAATGTTTTATTTTTTTTTGTTTAGATAGTTAAAATTTTATTAAGCAAAAATAGACTTAGAATTAAAAGTATGATAACATTTATTTCAGTTTTTAAAAATGAAATTAATTTTATCAGACTTTTAATTCTTAGTCTACTACTTTGCTAATAATAACTTCAACTACGTAAAACCAAAATAACTTAAAGAAATTGCATTTTTTACATTGCTAAAAGAAAAACAAACTGTGTTTCTGTTAACGTGGCATTTAATTTATGACTCCTCACTTGTTAGAATTGAAATAAATATTAAAAAAATCTGATAAATTATGAATTAAAAGTACAATGTGTTTCTTGTTTTTCTTTTTAAATAAAACAGAGGGTATATAAACAAAAAAAAAGTTATCTTTTAATATCATAAAAAGTTTTTAAAGTTCCCGATTTAGAAAAAAAAGTAACGTCTTTGTTTTTTTACATATCCCCAGTTTTATTTTTAAAAAATAAATAAATGAACACAATTGTACTTTTATTTCATAATTTATCAGTGAGGAGTTATGAATAACTAGGACTAGGATAGTTACTGATGACTAGCCTTAACCCACTTCCTCCTTCGACCATGTGCCACAATTATGTATCAAATACATAATAAATATATATTCCTTTTTGTGTGTTTATTAAGATATAAAAAACCTGCTAACATACAGCCATTAGATTCTGAGAAATGGCTAAAAATATTAAAAATTGATAGGTGTACGAATAATTTAGTTGTTGACTCATATATATAAACTTTAAGGGGTTAATGTGCATTGTAATATTGTATTCCTTCTGGGGAGGCAAAAACACTACTTATGCGACTGGATTTTTGCCTTTATTTTGACTGTTTTCTTACCAATTTAATCAAAGCTCATTTCTAAAGAAACTAGAAGTGACTTTTTCCAATGTTATTTTGTTTTTTCTCTCTTCATTTCTGTAGGATGCATGCAGAGTTCCAGTTAAATGAGCCTCCATTGCAGCCATTTTGGTTTACTCCTGCCTACTTTTCAGGGAGCCTTATTATCAACAGAAATGCTTCCTCTGTTCTTTATTTTAGTTTATCTGTTCCAAATCATAATAAACTTAATGTTGGTAAGTGGAAATTTTACTTTCTCCACATATTTACAATAGATATCAACAAGTTATCATGGGTTGAAAATGAGGCTTTGTAATTTTACCAGTAAGCCAAATTTGCAAAATAAAGTTTTGTTTTCTTTCCTAATTTATTTACATTTTCTACATTTTTTTAAAAACAAAAACTATAGGATAGTTAAATAATTTTCTTAAAATGAACATTAGATTTAGATTTTTATTGTAAATTTGTCATTTTTTCTTTGATCTGTATTTTTGGAATTGAGGTTGAAAATCACATTTTATTTGATGAAAATTATAAGGATACCATAAAAAATACTTTTGTCTACAAATAAAAAAGAACAACAATTTTTGCTGACTGGATATGAACTTTTGAATAAAATGTCATAACATTTTTCAGCTTTTTGATTTAAAAAAAAAAAAAAACTGTTGAAAATTTTATAATTGAAAAGCACATTAAATGCTTGACAGATTTTTTTTTTCTCCTTGATAGAAATTGCCAAGTGACTTACTCAAGTGTCAAGTAATGTAATTTTCAAAGTGTTAACTCTATTACTAATTATTTCCACTGGTTTGCTTGTAAACTAAAATTTGAGATCTATTCATCTTCTGACAAGTTGCATTAACAAGACTGAAGGCAGATTCATTGTGCGCATTAAAGAATCAGCAGTGAGGATTTTTATACATATATTTATATAGAGAAAATAACTTAATTCATAAAAGAAAGAGAAAATTATATTTATGTTTGTACAGGTAGCACAAAAAAGGAAAGAAAAACATTTGTTTGAAATTAAGTGATCAACCTGCTGGGGCAAGAAATCTCCTCTGGTAGAGAGAAGTCCTTTGTTTTTGCTATTACATCCCAGAGAAAAAAAAGAGTGTTTTTGTCCCTTCCTTTTTATAGTCCTGAATAGAATACCATTTTGGCAGACAGTCCAGTAGTCCCCATACACACATGGCTAAAGATATTTTGTATGTCTCCCATCACTGAATCTGTCTGAGTTGCTTTGTCACTGTAATTCAATGAGGCTCTTCTGTAAAGAAACATCTGCAGCAGTAGCATTAACTTCAAAAGAAATCATCACCCAATATATTTGTCTCTGGTAGGTCACTAAACTGATCTTGTATATCTTTGTACAATATTTTTCAAAAGTTCAGTATATACAGCAGGGTTATCAATATGCAGTTTATGGCTAATGGAGATCAGACATGAAAATTGCTCTAATGCATGACTTCCTATGTTAATCCTGAACAGTTTAAATTTCCAAAGAAAACAGTATGAGATACTTTGCAAGATATTAGATGTTCCTTTTGTAACTGTTATTAATTGTTCTTTGGTCTGCTTGCTAGCCAGAAATGAAGCAACATAAGTGATGAAAGTACAACAAAGTGATGAAGATAATTACTTTTTGATAACTCAAATTCATTAAAATCCAATAATGAGCTGATTTTATTGTTGGATAAGAAAAACTGAAGATCTGTTTGGAAAATCCAAGCTGTAGCAACTTTTTGAATTAAACTAACTGCCAGATATAGGATCAAACATGATGGATCTAATGTTTTAAGAACAGGATATAGATATATGCATTGAAACAATTATTCATTACTAAACAGTCTTTAAGCATGCCAATCTGTATCAAAAAAGTTTTAAACTTCTTGTTTTGTTCCTTGCAAACAATGCTTGCAATCAGTTTCTTCTCAATCACATTACTAACCATGGTGACACGTGTAGGCTTTTCACACAGCAGTAAACCATTCAAGATTTATTACAATAATTGTGGTGCAAGGCCGAAAGGGGAAATGGGGGGAGGCTGGTCATCATTAACTATCCTATACCTAGCTAATCTGATTCATGACCCATCCATATGTTACAATTTACTCATTCATCATAAGAACCATTCACTCCTAAATACACCAAAATACCTTGCACACAAAAACCTATCAAAAAACACCCCATGACATAAAAATTTCTTTATGTACAAATATTTGATATACAGAAAATATAATGATGTTGTGCAATGATGGGGAGGGTATGAATCCCAAAAAACAAAGTAAATTAACAAAATATCAAACTGAAAACAATACAAGTTAGTAGGATCCATCCACACCACAAAAATAAGAGTGGCTGCTGTATTCTATTTACAGAGAGAATCAAGAAGCTCACTCACTAACAGAAAGGGAAGGATAAAATAAATATGGGTGTGGGGAAATCAAACTAACCTAGTCAAGTTGAAAAATGCAGCCCAAAACAAAGTGGGGAGATATAGCATTCATATCGCAAGATTTCCTCCTTCCGTGTCGTCCAAATCACAATTTTAACTACAGCTAGCAGCACGAAACACCATCCGTTTCACCCCAGAATACAGGGGTGACACATTGTCACACATGTATGCAAGATTCATGAGCACAAGCTTTAGGGAGTGATGCAAGCCATCAACTCACCGACATAGTCCCAGAATACCTGATGACAATGGTAGAAGGTGTGTGAACCTATTTTGTCTAAGCCAAGGTAACACTGATAAGACAGGCAAATCTGCCAAGTCCCATTTGAAGGCAACATCATTGAGAGATAGCCTATTCTGAACCAGTTGCCAGGTAAGTGAAAACTCAGGCTTGCTGAGGTAATCTGCTCATGCTGCCCAAGACCAGAAAGAGTGCAAATCAGATGCTGACAAACTGAACTACCCCCTCCACTAATTCCTGATACAAGACTCTCCGAGGCCTAGAAAGGGCACTGGACCTAGGATTGACCCACAAGGCTGCTTGACATTCAAGAAGGAAACTCAACTGACCCTGGGGCCTATGACAGTGCTCATCTCTAGAATTGGGAGTAGTAATAGTAAGATGAGGGAAAGCAGCTCTCGCACACCCCTCGAGTCTTCTGTCAATGTGCGGCATAGGAAAGCCAACCTCAAGGCATGTCAGTGACTTGCAAAGTGTGATATTCCCAGCCCCCCCCCCAACATGAACGTTGGGCACACAGTCACCACACAAAAGGGAGGAGAGCAAGTGCTTGATCACCTTTTTACATTCCTTTTAAATTCCTTGTACTTTTGACCAATATTTTTCTGGCTGGAGTCCAGGCCTGAATCACACTCCGAGAAAGTGGACAGGCCCTGTCAGTTCAACCAAAGGGCCCCGGAAGATCAACCGCCTTCCAGGCACCTAACCACAAGCTGGAAGTTATGGTTAATCTTGGCCTCCGTGACCTTTTTGTACCATTCAAATGCCTTCCCTACCACCTCAATGTCACTGTGGGATGAGACGAAAGTGGATATGTCATCAGAATATGCAGAAACCCTAGCTCGAGCCCCACTAGGTACAATTCCACATAGGGATGGACTGCATGCCCTGTCCCTTAGCTGGTGAAAGAGAGCCTCCAATGCCAAAGTGTAAAGTAGGGGTGATAGTGGGCAACTCTGATGAACCATTCAGCACTGGGGGAGCGATACAGGAGGCTAATCCACCAGCAGAAGTTGGGTCTGAAAAAATCTTTAGCAGAGTTATAGACCTGTAATCGTTTAAATCCCACCCAACACCATTGTTCTTTTTCAATTTTTCACCCATGTTCACGGTTTTGTCAGACATCTTGTTTAAATTATGCCTAATTACCTGACCCTGAAAGCACTCACTAGCCATGTGCTGCAAGGCTTCCTTAGCTGGGCCTATCTCTATGGATCCCTTCCTCCATCCACTCTCTAGAAAAGACTATCCTTGAGAGCCTTCACCTTATTAGCCTTATCTAGTGTGAGCTACTGACTATATTCAATGGTGAAGACCTAATCCTAGCCTTAAACCTCTCCCGCCACCTATTTCCAATAACTAGTTCCCGCTGCACTAAACTAATTAGCTGTTGCTGGAAGTCTTGCCTGTTCAATAAAGACAGATTAAACTTCCAGTATCCAACAATTCTTGTGTTAGTCTAATTTCTGTGGTCCGAATAGTCTAGCCATTTGAACATTGTCCAATCTAACAGATTGACATTGGCCTTTCTGAGTAACATTCTATCTGGGTAGCTAGATACCTGGGGAGACTAAGTGCCTACATCCTCCTCCAGGGTGATCGATCCAGTATCTGTTGACAAGACCAAACTTGCTGATCAGATCATCCACGCTATGATTGCCCGACCTCCCACTGGCTTATTTGGGATCCAGAACAGCATTCCAGACTAAGCACAACAAATCCACCAGGAACAGTTCAAGCTGATGAAAAATTAAACATGCTCCACCTAGTTCAACTGGCCTCCCTACATTGACATGGACAAGGTCACCCTCACATCCAGGGTATGCTTAACCAGCAAGTAAATGCCTCTGGCCAGTTGGTATGCTGAATAGACAACAAAGTCACTAGACAACACATGAGCATCATTATGCAAACAAAGTCTTCTCAATTGTGATGACATTCACTCTGAATGACAAGAGGTCTTGAAGCAGGCAGGCAGCTTTATTCATTCACATTCAAGCTGGCTATCTTGACAGACATATTTTAAATCTGAAAAAACGAAAAGACACTATTCACATACTGTCCGGAAATCTGCGGTGGTTGGGACCCTGACAGATTGTCCTAGACTCCCTGTACTGATATTGGACATGATTCGTCCTTCTAAGACAATCCCACTGACGTCCATAGGTTAGCTTAGTTTTAGGGTCTTATATAAGCAGGGATGGAGAATAACTTGGACTCTCTCTGCATACATTTGAGACATTTTTATCAGTTCTGGAGACCCTAGTTCGGTCATTTTTATGTTGGAGAATGTGTCCCTTGCCTCAGCCAAGTAGTCCAACACTTTCAAGTTTCCCCTCATATTCCTTATTAGGGTACTTACACTAGGTGCCTTGGGGAAGTTTCTGGTATCCTCCATTGACTTACTGTCCATGGAGGTGTATTTAAATAACAGCCTTAGGACGGTTTTCTTCTGTGATGACTAGTCCCTTTCAAGTGCCTTTCTGTCCACCTGACAGACAGCCCGCCCACCCCTTGAGGAAAGACTTTTCTTGGGGTGGAGGTTGTTTGGAGGCTGATGAGGGTGGGGGGCGGCTATGGAGGAGGGAAATGGTGAAACTTTAGAGGAGGAAACAGGGAAGTTCTTAGCCTTATCTAGATTGGGGTCTTTTTTCTTTCTTGGCAAGACAGTCTGAATGGGATTTGGGATATTCGATAGCTCCTTCCATCCTGCTACAGCCAGATTTTTTTCCTTTTTACACGCATTGTCCTCGTCATCTTCTTTGTACCTTTTTTTTAAAGAAGATCTAGGTGGGGGCATACCTATATCCAGTAGCTGGTGCACCAGCTCTTATTCACATTGTTGTTGAGCTTCTTGATCTGGTTGTTCCAGTAGTTGTTGTTGCTGTTAGTCTTTTGTTTATGCTGTTGTTTTTGTTCTTGTTACTGCAGCAATTCCCATTGTTGATGTTGCTCTTTTTGTTGCTGTGGTTGCTGCTGCTGTTTTTCCTCTTCTGGCTACTCCTGGGGTTGATGTTGCGAGACATCCTGGTGGGGTGGGGGTTCTTGTTATTTTCTGTCTGCTCCTTGCCACCTCTTTCCAAAGACTGTCAGGGGCCTTACCAAACTGCTTCCACGGTTGCTGTCGTCGGGTAAGGTTGTGGCATCACATTCTTAATGGGGCACACTTTCGACATATGTTCCAAGGCCCCATACAAACAGCAGTAAATATGACAGTCTTAAACCACTACAAGCATCCTTTTCTCCCAGCACATTAGAATGTTGGGGATATCTGTAAAGCTCCTGCGAGTCATTGTCACTTGGAGAACAAAATCCCTGGTAGCAATGTTTGTCTTACTTATTACAGCAGAGATGTCCTCCACTTGTCTGTATTGGGCGAAAAAGCCCCCCATCCAGTCATCGGTAATATTCACAGGCACCCCATGTACTGTTACCCTTGTCTTTCGATGCCCATATATTCAGTCTGGAAGTGAATTGTGTTTGCTATTAGTACGCTTTCAGCTGGCTGCCTGGCTTTTTGCTCTGTCACCAACAGTGTCCCACATGGCATTCGACATCCTAGCCAGTGTGACACCCACCAGTGGTCTTGGTCGCAGCGCCAGCGCCAATATGGGATGTCCACTGGTCGCGATGTCAATATATGACACTGCGCCATCGGCCCATGGTCAACTTCCCAGTTGTGGTGTGAAGCTGTAAGGTTTCTTCCACCAGCGTTTTGGGGTTGACTTCCTTGTTGCTGCCACCAGCATGTGTCCCAATCGATCTGGTCGTTTCCGGTTCAATACCAGCTTTGTCGTTCTCTCGAAGTAACTGCTTTGATTTCAAGTCTAACCTACCCACATTGTGACTTTGATCTTAGGTAGACGAAATCAATCAGGTGCCGGGCCGTAGTGCAAGCTGAATCTGGGGTAAAGTTGATACCGCACAAGCGTAAGTAAAAGAAAAATAATAAAACACACTCATGAGGTTCAAATATGTTGAGAAATAACAATTAACTTTATCTATCTGTTTCTCTCCTGGCCTGTTTTTATGGATTCATGACACTTTTGCGTTTCTTAAGCGGGTTATGGCATCTTAAGTCGTTCGTCAATAAAAACTTGCTTTTGGTAGAAAGGTTAAGTCGAAAAGGATGTGGAAATCTTTTGGTCAGCTTCTGTGAGGCAACACCAACTAACTCCAAACTTGAACTGTCTGAAACTCTGCCTCATGATGGTTGTTTATATGGACATCGACCAACTCCGGGGTGGGGCCTGTCGTGGTTTGGGTTCTTTGACAATTCTTAATTCCCAACAAGAATTCTCTTTGTTCTTAGGCCAGGAAAATTAGTTACTTCCCATTTTTGGAAGATAATCACTTTCCACTTCGGGGTTCCTCCCTCGTCTGTGAGGGAAGTTCAGAGGAGAGTTATCTTCCTAGACTCTTCCTCTCTCACATTGGTATCTCATACCAATCCCCTCAATGGGTGTTAACAACTTCTCCGTCTTTCTCATACATTCACCTCTGCCTATTACCCATGCTACTTCTTAGCCAATGATCTCTCGGCAGTGTGGGTGTGGCTAGACTGGCCCTCTTGTTTACAAAATCCTTTTTTTCTTCCTTTTCCTTTGGCCAAAACAATTCCAATTCCCTGATTGCTATTCAATTCCTTATCACATTCCAAATCCACTTTAGCCAACTTTTAACTGGGTGGTCATGTTTACCTGATAATTAAATTCTTTATTTTTCTCATGTCGTCTTAAAATCACCAGATGCCTATTTTTATTGACACTGCGTCTGATGTCAACAGTTTGAAAAAAGTAATAATAACACTTTCATCCGTGATTTCCTTTCTCATGCCAAGATTCGTACATACACCAGATGGCTTCCCTCGCTGGAATCAGGAATTAAAGTTAAATGATATCTCTGAAATATAATTAATAGCTATTCTCTAGGGTGGTCTCAAGCTGAATTTTTTCATGGCTGCATGCGTCGGCCGACTTTGTTTATCTTTCAGAATTTTGTTTCATTTGACATGTCACTCCCTTATTGTGACATTAATTAATTTGACAGAATCACAGTCTCGCTACTTCTTACTGATTTTCTGTATTTTGTGAAAAGTATCTTCCTTTTGTAAATAAAATAAATTCTTTTTTTTAATGTCGCTCAGTCTATCTTCTGGTATAGCTCTTTCTCGCTTTAAGTATTTCCTGTTTTTAATTTCTATGGTTAATTAATTAGCCAATTATCATAGCTAAATAGTGTCACACCATTATTTTTGGCCCAATTTATAGGGCCTCCTCCATTGTTTCTCTGCTGCCCCAATGAATTTCTGAGTTTTTATGTCGGAGACCAGCAGGGAGATTGTCCTTGTGTTGACAGTGTCCAGCGTTTTCGGAATAGTGAGAAACTCATTTCCTCTCACATATTCCTTGTACTTCTTTTTTGGGCTTGTTTCAGCCCAGGCCATTTTTTTTTCTGAAGTGCAGCTTGTTCCACCTCCACAAGCACCATCATGATGGCAAAACAATTATAAAGTTTGCTCTAAATTCACATAAATTCATAAAACAAAAGAATGGGAACTAAATAAAAATTAAAGTGAAAGAAAAAGAGTCAGGGAAGGGTGAAAAACAAGAAAAAGAGAAATTAAAACTTGGCTTGCAAAAAAAAAAGAAGTCATGTGTAAAATAAAAACAGAAGGAAATTTAGTTCACAAGCAACAAAATCAAAATGAATTAGAATCTGGAGAGGGTAAAAAACAAAGAAAATTAAACTTGGTTTGCAAAATAAAAGAACAAGTTACACATGGAAAAATAAAAGGATTGAACAGAAAGAAAATTTACTAAAACTGGCAACAAAAATAAAGACAAATTAAAGTCAGGGGAACGTGAAACACAAAAGAAAAAAATACACTGAAAAATAAGACTTGGCTTCTGTAGAAAATTAAAAACACAAGGATGGAAAATAAAAGAAAACTGAAAATTAAAAGAAAAGTGCAAAAAAGTTTCACAAATAATGGACAAAACAAAAGAAAAAATTAAATGATAAACTTAATGTGAATTCAGTTCTTCAAATGTAAAAAATTCACAAACTTGTTAGATAAAACTTGTGCTGGACGGATCCAAATTACAGCAGTCACTGTTCTGCCTGTTGCCTCATTCTCTCCATTTTTATGTATCATTTACATCCAAAATTTACATGTTCAATAAATAATCTCACAAGAGAGTATCTGAATCTAGGATTTATCTGTTTTAAATATGTAACCCATGAAGCCACCATTTCTTTCTTTCAACAGTTTACATGTGAGGTACATTCGAATCTTTGTTCACACTGGAGGTTAATTATTTTATTCTAGTGTTGCAAAAAATATATGCAACCTTGGGCCTCTTTGTCCTCTGTTGTAGTTTACTGCATAATCATAATGTTGAATGACATTACTCTTGAAATTAACACTATGCAGTATAAGGATGATATGGATTATGATAATGCCCCAAAATAAAATCGGTATCGCCAATGAAATATGTCTATGCCTCCTTATTATATTTTTATATCTTGTACCCATTGTCCCCTATTAATGTTACATGATTCCCTGATTAGGGCGGGAGGGGCCATATAGCTCTCTAGAACTGCTCTTGTTAAGAAAATAAGCTTGAGTATATTAGTATAAAATGTGTCAAAATTATTTTTTTTAATATATTCATCTTTAAATTAGTGTCCCTCTATCCATTCATTTATTTCTAAATAAACTTTACACACATTGATAAAACACTATATTGTAGAAATATTCCATGTGGTAATTTTACAGAGTAAAGTTTTATGAGCATTCATCAGAAGTATAACTGATCTTCTCTCTCAAAACAGATTTATTAGTAAAGGTTAAAACATAAAAGAATTGTTATAGATTAAAATGAAGTCTATTAGTGAAATTTATGAGAATTCAAACTTGTATATTTATATAAGACTAGCAGTAGAGCCCGGCGTTGCCCTGGGATATAACAGTAAGAGATAGATCAAGTATCCACCATCATAAAGACTGAAAAATAAAATTGACAAAGATTATTGTTTAAGGTTGACAGACACGCATGTCTTAGTTTTTTTTTCTTTTTTTTTTTTTTTTTTTTACGAATTGGTCAAACCCAAACTCAAACAAAAACATTGTTTTCAATCGTTATGAGACTCCCGATTGAATAGAATAATTTTATAAACAATTGTCTTGTAAATGGAATTTTTAAAGCATTCTGAATGTAAAAATAAAGAAAAAAGTGTGCAAGACAATAAGAAACACTACATGCCAAAAAAAAGTGAAGTTTTGTTGAAATCGGTTGAAAAATGTAGGTAGCCTTTCTGTAATCTTTTAGTTTTACAATTTATGATTTTTACTTATTGAATACAGTAAAAAAAATTGCATATTTTGCTTGTGGTGATTCATAATTAGAATTCTGATTTGAATATATTTTCCACTCGTTGTTTCTAATACAAAAAATATTAACTTTATTTGGGTTTATTAATTATGATCTAACAAATCTTATTCATTTAATAGCCTATCTGTAATAATAATCTTTTACAATTTATGATTTTTACTTATTGAATACAGTAAAAAAATTGGACAGCATGTGTATTTAAAGTAGTTTCCCATTCAGGTTATTATTTTTAGTTAGGACTTGTGTATGTTTAGATTTCATTATCTTTCCCTAAAGATAAAGAATTTATTCTGATGTTTGTATTCGTATAATCAGTAGAGATCGTTAGATTATTGTTTAAGGTTGACGGACACGCATGTCTTAATTAGTTTTTTATTTTTTTAATTTTTTACAAATTGGTCAAACTCAAACAAAAACATTGTTTTCAATCATTATGAGTCTCCCAATTGAATAGAATTTTATTATAAATAATTGTCTTGTAAATGGAATTTTTAAAGCATTCTGAATGTTAAAAATAAAGAAAAAAGTGTGCAAGAGAATAAGAAACACTACCTGCCAAAAAAAAAAAAAAAAAAAAAGTGAAGTTTTGTTTTATCGGCTGAAAAAATATAGGAAATCCGCTCCCATATTTAAAGGAAGCCACACACAAAAAACAACCCGATGTGAGTTGTCCCCTTCCATTTTCACGATGTCTCTTAATCGTGTTTTCAAATTGATTTTGTGCAAAAACAATTATTTTTCCCATTTTTGGCGCTGTTAGAACCACCACAAGGTAATTTTATGTAGTCCTGTGAAGTTTTGTTGAAATCGGTTGAAAAATGTAGGAAATCCGATCCAATATATAAACGTTACAGACACACACACACACAATCTGCGTTTTATAATAAGTAAGATACATTGGTATTTTATCATTACAATTTGGATATTGCTTCTTTCAACTACTTTTATAGACACTCAGCACCTTCATTTCTTTTTTCCTTTTGCAGATATGGAGTGGCTGACAGATGATAGTGTTGATCAAGAAAATATGATGGTTGACATTGGTTATATGCCTCAGATGGAACTCAAGTCCATGACTCCTTCAAAGAAGGCTGATGAACAAATCCCACATAGTAGCAGTGATTCAGATCAAGTTTTTGAGCAGATATTAATCAACTCTGAGAAGCCATCCATATCTTGGACAGAAGAGATCACTACAGACGAAGCTATGGATATACTAAGTGTCAAAATGTTTCCTTTTAAAGAGGTAAGCTATTCAAATGTTTTAGACATAATTCTTAGGCAAAACAAAACAAAAATAGGTCAAACAAAAAATAGCAAACTATTAAACTTTTGAAGCTCATAAATGGAACAAAACTGATAGATTAGGGAGAGATCCACAAAATAAATTTTCTTTGGGTCTCAATTTTATGCTTAATATTTTTTTTAAACCTTCTATTGCTGCACTAGTACTTTTTTCTCTGACACTGTTAGTGACAAAGACTGGCACAGTTGTTAATGTTTGGCAACTGCTACCATAAAGATAGGACTTCTTTATTTTTTTACTTCTTTATTTTTAGCCTAGCTAACAAGGTCAACAAGGCGATGAAGGCCTTATTCAGAACCCCATCCCAAGAGGACATCTAACAATGGAAAAGAAATAAAATGAAAAATCAAACAAAGAATGCCAATAAATAAATACTAAAACTAACAAAAGAACATATAAAACTCCTCAATGTTTAATTCATGTCGCAGAATTTGTGTAGAAGGCCGAACAGTGTATCCACTACATTAAATCTGCTAATATTGTCTTTTTGGTTGATAGATAAACAAATGAGATTGGCAAGTTCACCAAAGAAAAATTGATTAAATCGCTGTTGAGTTTAGGTTTAAAGGTCTTACAGACAATAAGCAGTACAGTCTTTCTCTTGTGGTACATACTGTTGCTCACTGCTGAAGATTGACTGCTTCCCACCACCAAAAAAAATATTTGAAAACCAAAGAAAGCATATTCTGTATACTATCAGAGCCATCAAAGTTCCAATGACTCGGTATAAGACATCCCTAGCTATGTGCTGAAAACTAATTTGTCTATGTATTACCTCCAGTTTGGAGAAATTATGGATGTGACTTCTGACCATAAGTGCAGGCAGTTGAAATTTGGAAAAGAAAAAATAATTTGGATATTGAAGTTCAAAAACTGCCAGTCATTGACTCCAGAAGAAAACTGGTATAATTATACTATAGGGAATTTGGTCAGCTCTCTGTAGCTTACTCAGAGAAGGTGGCTTGTGAAAAATTAATTGATGTGGGCCTGACAGTAAAGCAAAATATCATGCAGAAGTTACTGTCAGAAACAGCATAGCTGATCTCCATCAGGCCAACTGTAGTTATTCCAGGATTTACAAGACCTTAAAGGAAGAGGAAATTCATGTTTCTCTGTCAATTATTAAAAATACTTTGGGACAATAGGTAATGATGCCAAAAGAAAGGATCTGAAAGTTCCCAGGCCCCATCATTCAGGGATGAACACTTGCTGAATTTACAGTTCTCAAAGACAGGAAAACAAGTATACAAAAAAAAAACTTTTAGCAGAATTTTATACCTCAAAAAAAAAAAAAATTCTTTGAAGAACAATAATAACCAGAAGGTTATCTAATACAGGTTTTGTGCTTGATAAACATAAAAAAAAACAGAATGAAGTTGCTAGAATATGGAAAGATTGATGCAGAATTATGTGGCATGGGGAATCAAGATTTGAGTTGCATTGTGATTCTCCATATAGATGTCTTTAAAGATCTGGTGAGAAATAAAATAATAAATGCATCACTACCATATTTAAGTATAAAGAAAGTGGTGTTATGGTGTGGGGAATCTTTTCAGCTGCTCATACTGTTCAGCTGCTTCATGGAAAAAAAAGTTGATTATGTTTGGAATATTACAGAAAGGCTTGCTTTCAACAACTGAAAAATTGTTTTCTAAAGAGGAATGTATTGCCTACACTGTACAAAGACCACCAAAATGATTTTAAAAAGCTGCCTGTAAATTTATTTACAAAGTTTAAACGTTTAGTGAAATCAAAGGGAAAACCTATTTCAACTTACTTTATCTGTTTGTTTCATTCTTGTTTCCTGACCATTAATATTATGCCATTTTGGGCTTTGTATTTTTTTCTCTCAAGACATTTTCATATGATTTTATTTGTTTTTATATAGTCAGAAAACATTTGTTTTTAAACTTATCAATTGAGTAGTAAAGTCACTCATGTAAGAATAAGGAAAGATTGTTCACAGTCTGTCATATATACAAGGATTGCTCCCAAAATAAATTTGATACATGTTCATTAATGTACAAATAAAATATTGTACATATGTTACCAGCACTAATTTTTCCATGTATTTGTTATTGAGATTGGTGTACTTCCCATAAGTTCATGAGTGCACAAATATCCTTCTTGAAGAATGTCATCAAGTGACTGGAGCTACCCTGTAACAATATCACCATCTGTATGGGACTGTTTTCCAGATAAATGTTACTTGAGGGGGCCTAAACAGAGGATTACCTTCCCTCAGTCCATTCTGTCTTTCTCCATATCTGACTGTTAACTGACTCAGTATGAAGTCCACAATTAGCACATCTTTTGCATTTCACAACACTGTTGCCATCAATTTCTTCTTTGACTGTTGAATTTTGAATTTGAAGGTGGTAGTTGGTGACGATGGATGCTTCCAGGTCATGGAATCAATCTTTGTCTCTGGGGTAACATGATGCACTCAGATCTTATCACTTGTGATCATGTTCACCAGAATGTCCCCATCAACTCTCCTATACTGTTGAATAGACACTTATGGCAGTAGTCATCTACATTGTAATGTCACATACTCATGCGGTCAATAAAATTAAGGCTGTTCTAAGAAGTATTGCATACCCTCTGTTGTGTTTACAGGCTTCACAATGTTTTAATCCCAGTTGATTTATGTCTATCATAAACATCCTATATAATGAGGGTGCATGAATAAGTCCACATTCTGTCATATACAATTTATATGATGCTTTTTTCCAAAAATTGTTAAAAAATATCACCTGGGTTTTAAAGGTATCTGGTAAGTTTATGTTTACTCAGTAGCTAGCTTGACTCTTGTATATGTTTTATATGCTATCAAACATAGTAGTTATTTTAATTTTGAAATTAAATTTTTACTGTATAATGTTTGATCTATGTGACTAACATTCACCACTGAATTAAAAGCATTAATAAGGAAGAAATATTGAAAAATAAATATAAATATTTAATATCTGTCTATATTTCTGAGTATTGTAATTATTTACACTATTTACATTGTTCAGGCTGTTGTCCTCATTTTTGTTGTCATATTCATTGTTTCAGCCGTTGTATGTTATGGCCTTCTTCAGGTAATTGAAATTTTGAACCAAACCACTTATTTCAAATTTCAACTACTGGAGTAGATTGTTCTAATTCCACGTGCTATGTCTCTTCCGGATATCTCAGTATCAGTTATTTCCCTTTAACTCAACTCTCCAAGTTTTTGTTCACCTCTGCTGTAGCCAGGTATTGAACTCACAAATCTTTGGGTCAAGTCACTGGATTACTTCAACCATTTGTTCTTGAGGACATCTTTGTATGAATTTTTGGGAACTTATAAACCTAATGTCTCAGTAATCATTTTTATCAAAGCTCAATTTGTTTATTATTGTTTTTCTCTAGTCTGTATTACTGGTTCCTATATTGTATTCATGTCTATGCTTAGCCAGCTTAAAAGATTTTTCTTGCCTAGCATATGCACTGATTCCTTAAGTTTTCGGATTTTCCAGTAATGTTCTCTGTCTATTATTTCAACGGCCGAAATGTCATGAATATGGCAACAAAGATGAGGACAACAGTCCGAACAATGTAAATGGTATAAATAAATAAATATTTAATATTATAAGTAATATTAGTTGCTTTAGGGGTTTTTTTTTCAGCTTTATTAATGTATCTATGTATGCATTTGAGATGTACGTTGTGGGGTCAGTCTACATGGATTTTAGGAGGAAAAATAAAATCCAAGTATCATGTCCACAAATTACAGCACAAAATAATACTGCAAAGAAATGATCTTTGCAGAAAAGGTATATATTTAGATGTTGAAAATCAATGTTCTTTGTTGTGGCCATGAAGAGACCAATAGTTTAAGTGTTCAAAATGATTGGTTGCAAGTGAGTCTACAAATTTTTGAAGTGTTTTTGTTGCAAGTGAGTCTGCAAAGTTTGAAATGATATGTATGCCAATATGTGTGTGTGTGTGTGTGTGTGAAGCACATACTAATGAAATGTGTGTGACTGCTGACTGATTGCTTGTAATAGGAGTAATTTTAAAGCATAGTGAAGAAAGAGACGATACAAGACTTACTTTCATCATGGCATTGTATGTAGAAATATCATCATTGGCATATGCGTTGTTATAGTAAAGTATGTCTAAACTGTTTATCAAGGCATCATCTGGTTCACCAATTGTCTTTTGCTGAATGTCCTTCACTTACTGGGTTGTTGCAGATCTGGTCCTGACTGTTCCATTTCAGATTTTGTTGCTGATTGTGGCTGACAAGCCACTTTTATGGCTTATGGCAAGTTGTTGACTGGCTCATGAATCCTATCTGAGTTTTGGGCGGAAATGTACTAGGTAACTCAAGCCTTGCCTTGACCTATTTTCAGGTCATCTGGAGTTCAACCGCGCAGATGTCATAGAGAGCACATCATATGATTGTCATATCCAATCAGGTTCCGGAAATCATTTATTTAATTTCAGAGCTGTGTTTGCACAGAACTGTAACATTTTTTTTGTATCTACTGAATTTAGTAAGATTTATTTGTAGGCATCTCTTGTTTGTGCTTCACTTATTGGTCATAAAATATAGGAATTTATATCCTATAATGTATCTCAGATACAGGAATCTAAATAAGAGGAATCCACTTGTATTTTTATGTTGTCCTTCCCCCTCTTTTTTTTTTTTTAGGTGCCTTATTACAACTTTACAACTGCATTTGAGAAAGCTAAGAAAGAAAATAAATTAGTCCATTCAATTATTCTATGGGGAGTATTGGATGATCAGAGTTGCTGAGGTTCAGGGCGGACTCTGAGGGACATTGTCCTCAAGGGTTCGCCTGTTCTCTCTTTACTCAAGAAAAGTTTCATTAGCAGCTTCTCCCTTGTGCTGGATCTTCAGGTCAGTTGAACAATTAATTTTTTTTTAATTCTTATTTTATTATTTCTTATTTTGATATTTTTTATTTGTGGTTTGTATGATATTTCTTGTATTATTTCAATCCTTCTAATGTTTTGTCCAACATTTTACAATGATATTCATTGAGTTATGCACAATATTTTACACATTTTATCAAATGAAACCATAATCATGTCCTGGGTTTGTTTAATACACTTTTGTAAAATTCCTTATAAAATGTTTCTAAAGTTATGTCCAGTGTTGTATTTAAAATACTAAATGAAATGAGTGTGGAAATCTGCAAGTTTACTAGTATTATATATTCTTTTAATGATGTTGTTTACAGAGTTTTTTGCTTCATATATTTGGGTGAAAATGAAGAATGAATCTACATATACTGTTGTAAAAAGATTCTAGGATTACTTTATGGAAAAAAGCTGATTTTGGTAGACAATTGAAAATGATATTGAAGTCACTATCAAAATAATTAAGTATTGATTTTTATGTGCAATTATAGTTATGAATGAAAAATGGAGAGAAAGTGAAGCTGTTCCATTCACATCTGGTATTCTAGTAAGATTCTTTGTAAGAATTATTTTTAGCTCATAAATATGATCTCTATTTATATCATCAAATATCAGCAAACAATATATTTGGATTTATTGATTGGCTTTACATGCACCATTTTTATTTCCTCTTTTAGGCTGTAAACATTAATGATTTGAATTAATTCTCTAATATTAAAATAACTGTCTTTCTTACAAACACAACATGGGTGGAAATGAACTGCTTTAATAACACTCTAAACCTGTGATAGTTTTTAATTTATTTTTTAAATGCCATGTCTCTTCAAGATATAGGCAATCATGGCCCTCCACAGATTACCTTTCTTTATTATCTCTGAATTGTCATGACTTCTTGCAAAAGATAATGGAGTGGTTTTCTGTTGCCTTCTGCATGGTTTTGAGTTTGGAGTTGTCATTCACTTAGATTGGCTGTCAGCCAAGGCCAGAGAGCCTAGTTTATGCCGCTATTTAACTCATAGCTGGGAAAGATGTGAAATAAAATGAAATGACATCAGTAATGTGCGTGAGCATTTCAGGTTAGTAGAGTTCATTACCAAGCATGGTGGTTTTATGGTTGATTTTAAAAAAAAAAATTTTTTAATCACATTTCATAACATACCATTTCATTATTGAAAGAATAGAAATTTAATAAAATGGAAGAAATTTTATTTCTATTTAAATTATCTTTTTAAATTATAGAACATTCAATTTTTTTTGTACTCTAATTTCAGGAGTTAAAGAATGATCCCTGTCCTGAGGTTGCAGAACTGGCTAAGATTTCTCTTGATAACTATAGCTTTCCTGCCATGATGATGGTGCAATTGCCCAATGGTACAGTTGTGACAAAGATTAATGCAAATGAATTACTTGATATGAATACTCTAATGTTGGAAACAGGGTAAGGATTTCTTATTGTCTCTAATAAGTGAGTTTACATTTTATAGAAATATTTCATGAAGTTTTCATAAATTTAATATTGTTTTTAAAAAAAAGAAAATGCTATATTACTAAAGTACATATTTAATTTTTTTCTAATCTGAAACAATAAAATGATCAGTTCTTGATCAGTTCTTATAAGAGCAAAAAACAAATTCTTTCAAATTTTTAAAACCATGTTTTCCAAAACATTCACTAAGATATTTGATTCAGATAGTTATGTGAACATAGGGAGGCTTGTTTAAAATTTTTTTTTTCTAATGTTTTAATAATACATTGTTTGTTTTTTCTCATTTTGAAGATGGGACGAATATAAGGAAAATTTATAAAATGTTTATCAATGATTTAACTAAATATCATAAACAGCAAAAAAAAACCCCAAAGAAACAAAGATATTTTAGCCTTGGTAAAGTGGGAGCACATGTGTACATGGGCCAAGGTTAAAAAATTGCTCATGCCTCCTTCAACACTTTAATTTGTGTATTGCGCAGGTGCCAAAGATTAACCCTAGCCTAGAGGTATTGTCTGGTGACATGCACCCTGGCTCCTTATATGAATAAGTGTACAACCTGCAGAAATGAGTTTGCTAGAAAGAAGTCTGACTAAAAACTGTTCAAAGCAATTGATATAAAGATATTAGTTTAAAAAGTCTCCAAGGCTAAATTTATAAATATATAAACATTTCTAAAAGCTTGTGATGATTGAAATGAATAAATAAAAATAACAAGACCAAAATTTCACCATCTATAAAAATAGATGGATAATCAGAATTGTGAGGTCATAATGCCATATTTTGATCAACCAATCAGAAAGCTTTCACAACTAGGGCATAAGAAATAAACAATAACAAGGAGACCAAAATTTCCCCATATCTAATAATAGATGTATATTTAAAATCACCAGGTAAATAAAGCCATATTTTGACCAAGCAATCAGAAAGCTTTCACAACCAGGATATAAGACTGCAAGCCAATGAGAAGTAGAGCAGCCTTTTTGAAGCAGATCTATAGATGTGTATATAACCAGATGAAAAAAATCAAACAAAACCAGAATCAGTGAATTAATTTTGTCCTTTCTCCAATGCTGCAGTCATCATAACATACCCAGAGATGAAATATGACATTTGTATGATTGGCTGGCAACTTTAAATGCCTAAACCATTTTGCTTCATGTAAAAACTTACACCCTTTCTTTCTCCACCTTTTTAAGCAGGCTGCTGATACATTTGAAAACATTTTCCTTTACTGATATTGTCAAGTGATGGCTCCTACATTTTGATACATAAATACATTTATATACCTGTACATATTTCTTCCTCCAAGACTCTTTCTCTCATATGTACAAGAAGTTTTACAATTGAAGTTTGAAACTTTAACTTTCACCTTATCCTTCTGTATTATTATATTGTGTCATATAAAGATTCATTTTGTATTTTTCAACACTTTGTGCATTTTTTTAATCCTTACACAAAGCCAATATTCACTCAAATCAATTATATTGATATATAGAAGTGATTGACATTGTCAGAAGATAAATAACTCATCTATGATAGCCTCCTAACCATCATAAGCCAACACATAGCATTAATGATTGGCACACGTTAAATCAATTCTGAAAAACCTGTGGAAGCCACTGATTACTTAATAAATAGTTGTAATTAGGAAGGTCAAGTTGATGATCTTCATATTGCTAAATAAACTTAGGTGTTGCATTATTGAGAATTTTGGCATCTTAGATTAAATATTTTCATGGCTATGTCCTGTGTTGAGTGTCTACTTAGTAGCCCCCTTAATATATGTCAAACTTCATCTGACAACTTAAGATATAACATTTCAAAGACCAAATTTTTTATTTTGTAATCAAAATGCTTATATACTATAAATTACCTTGATCTCCATATTTTCACGTTCCTTTGTCAATTTTGCAACATTTCTTTAGGAAAGATTGAGTAAAAGTTAACAAAGACAACAAATATAAGAATCTGATTATAAAAAAATAATTTTTAGCCAATCTTGTTTATGTAATCTCTTTTCTACTAACTGAATTTTTTTTTTTCAGATTCTTTCATCCATCAAGTCTAATCTACAAAAGATTCTTGGAGAAAGGTATCAAGATGAGTGGTGACTATCTTTAAAAATCCAGTTGCTGAAAAGTGTGAATTTTTTTTTTTTTTTCATTATTTCAGCATAACTTTTATTAAGGATGATGCAGGAGACCCTCTCAACTTGCTGTGATATTCATTATTATTATTAGTTTTTTTTATTAAGGGACCTGCTTTTTATCTATTTTTTATGTTTTTTTATTAGTTATTTGACTTGAGTCATTGCTAGGTCAAAAATTAGTGGTTGTTCTTTTTTTTTTTAAGCAAATTTGTTTATTACTTTTCAGAACAGGACGTCACATCCATTTTGAGATTTTCTATTGCTAATATAAAACCACTTTTCAATGGATTTTCTGATGGCTAAAAGAATACATAGATATCCAATAAATAAGATCAATTTTAAAATCAAATTATGTTTTTTATAATTCAGTTGAATCTGCCTCAAATTTTGAATCCTGCTATATTTTCTAACAATCTAAAATTTTGAATTTATAGAAAGTGATATATTTAATTTTATAATAATTTTTACATAAGCGATAAGTTTTTTGATCAAATTTGCCAGTATTATATATTTTTTAAATCTGGAAATCTTTGAAAATATGTTAAATGTTTGCTAGAAGCCCACACATTTTAGAAAAATAATATACATATTTGGTTATCCTATTTTATATTTTATGTCAGTTCATCAGATTTGAGTTAATATTTCAGTTACAACTATTTAAAAACATCTTATGTTTCATAGTTTTGTTAACTTGAATTCTTCATTGGTGCTTTTTTAAAGATGATTTTTCAAACAAATAAATGTAAATTAGTTTTGTTTTGATTCTATGATGTACATGCATAAAATAATTATATATTACCGAAAGTAATGTTGCAAGATAAAAATGAATGCAAATAATAACTGGTAAAAAAAGGTGTGTTAAAAGGATGTTTTTTCCTTTGACAAAGCTATTACTTTAACTACCTTCACTCCTCAGCAATATTTTATAGATTTAAAAAGTGATAATTAGAATTGTAATAAAACCTAAACATATGATAAAAGTAAATTTATATATTTTCTTTGTTCTTAAGAATTTACAACAAAAATATTAAACACTGCTTATTAGATTGTTTATTTACAAGAATAATTTTATATTTACAACATTCTAAAAACTAATGCCAATAAAACCAGGGTTGTTTGATTTAAATCAAACCAATTTAAATCATTTAAATCAAATGATTTTTTTTAATCACTAATTAAAATCAATCTTAAAAAATCTTTATTCAAAAAGAAATAAAACACAATTTTTTTTATTTTCATGCTATTTCATGAAGGAAAAAGTGTTAAATTTATTGAATCAAATATTTATTAATCAAGTGAATAATTTTTTTATTATAAAATAAAGTTTTAATCATTAGCAAACTTTTAAAATTCAACATGAACAGTTTTTGCATTCATGGATTTAAGTAGAAAGACCAATTTCGCTGCTTTATCTGTACCATGAAGGATTCTCATATGGTTTCACCAGTTCATCGGACAGCAAAACTGATTTAACACCAGAGAAGGAGGAGGCCACTGATAGCAAGAAGGTGTGCTATGGTGATAACTTAGTTGTATGTTTTTTTACTATCTCTATCAGTTTTTGTTTTGTTCAGGAGCTTTTTTTTCAAAATTCTTGAACAATTTTTTTCAAATATCTGCTGCTTCAGCAATAGTGCATATGTCACTCTGAATTTTCTTCAGAGTGCCATGTTTGTAACTGTAAAAGCTGTTCCTCTGCAGATTGGTCACCTTATTTCTCACTATTGAATCTATTTTGTTCCTGCTAACTTCACAAATTTGGAAGAGAATTGGTTTGTTGTTTATATAATTCTTCAAGCAGTCTGACATGAATAATATATATACATATTTGTTTATCCTGGAGGCATGACATGACAATTACCACCTTCTTGACAATATCTTGTTGATTGTTCCTAAAGTATTTAACCATATAAACCAGATATGTTCTTTTACATTTGGAACTTGTAAATCATGAGCCAGCAGATTTAAAATGTGTGTTGAATATCCATAAGTCAAAACACTCAATTCACTTTCTTCTAATAATTTTCTCATCTTCTTAACATTAGATGAATTAACTGTTAGCACACTACCAACATAACATCAGTTATTTACTGACTTCTTTATTGAAGACATGGCAATTTCCTGAAGGTATTTTGCAATGTGGAGTTGGCCTGATATGACTATTGTGTTCACTATGTATAGGTGACCAGTTAATATTTTCAGAGTAACACATAATGGGCTAATTGTGAATGTTTGACCATCCATCTTATGCAACCAAATGCTTAATATATTGTTCAGTGTGACGTTCATATTAAAACAGTTATTCAATAAACATAAATTACGACAACATAGAAACTAAAAGAAACTTTTTCTCCTTATAAAAACTCTTTCTTTCACTTTTTTCCTACACTTGAAAAAAAGTGCTTAGCACAAATCTTTCATGGGTAGAAAATTGCACATCAGAACAATTTTTCAATCATATAGTTCCTGGGGAAATTTTATAAGCTTTTATTTTGAATGTTTGATATAATTTAGCCAAGGTTGTCCTGATTGGAAGTAGTACCACAAGTTAAAAACAGAACAAAACAAAAAAAAAACAAACTTATAAAATAGTACTGGAAAGTATATGATAGGGAAAGTATTTTGATGGGCACTTTTCTATGTGGTTTACTTCCTGGTGGGCATATTTTTGGCATTTTGTAATGCCTCTTGTCAGACCTAGTCAACAGTAACCAATAATGTCACCTCCACAAGTCAGTCCTCGTCAACAGCTCTGTAGCCCTATGCCCTGCATTGGTCTTCAAGTTCCTTCAGACCATTATGGTTACCATAGTTGACTCTTCACTCATTAACTTGTGACCTGTTTGTCGCTGGTATCATGTTGGTATGCATGGTTTCACTCGACTTAGCTGGTGTTTGTTCATGATCATCCACTCCTTTGCCATGTTGTGTTTTTTTAATGTCAGAAGGTGAGAGGATCACTGATGAAGCAAAGTGAAGTGAAGTGAAGGCAGTTTGACAGCTGGAGTGACACAAAGAAACAAGAATCCTTTGGAATAAAGAATTGGGTTAAAAATATAACAACAATTTGGTTTATATATGATTTGTTGTATACAGAGGTTTTAACCTTTCCCACTTGTTATAATCAAATGACACTGGGATCCCACTTGGAGTCTGCAGCTTGTGTTAGTAGTAACTTAAACTTCTAATCTGGTCTTTAGGAACGTAAGTTGTCCAAATCTCTGGATTATATGGAATCCTATGTCCAACAGGGGTGGGGTTGACTAGGGTTTGGGTTTGATTGTCTTCTACTCTAAGCATCAACCTTTTCTAAGTTTCCATATATAAATATACATTTACTCAAGTGGTTTTCCAAATTTGGGGTTTTCCAGTCCCCTTTTGAAAGTGGTCAGAGGAATGAAGCTGCCGCTTAACTCCACTCCCTTCATGTCTCACTTTATGCCATCACTCCATATAGGCAGTGCTAATCTCACTCTTCCTTCTGCCACTTTCTCAGCAGTTAACCTCAGCCTGTTCCCAGGGCTGGTGTGAGAAATACAACTTCTAGATGTTGTAGTGAAAACAAAAGAATTTCCAATCATTAATCTTTTTTATCAACTTGTCCCACCAACCAGATCATTCAAGAATTGAGAAAGAAAAAGAAAGAAAATTATTTCCACTCTCCTTAAAAACAAAAGTTTATCTTTTCTCTGTCTATGCACTTTTATGATCAACAGACCACACAGCCTTTCTCATTGGTGGGAAGTGGGGAAGAATGGGTCATCTTGGTTTTGCTCAATCTTACTGAGTTCCATCTAGTTAAATTTGGGTTTGATTCTCCTTGGAATTATTTTCATTTCATTTTTAATTCTCTTAACTTTTCAATCCTTCTTCCTGTGAATTTCAACAATTACCATCCAGTTAGTAGACTCTTTCTTCTTCTTTCTTTCTTTCTCTTTTTGTTTGATCAACCTTCGGAGATCTCAGTGTCACATTTAGCACTCAATAGATTTAAGTAATAAAAAATGCAAAACTGTAATGCCTGAGAAAAAAAAATGATTTCATTAAATTTCAAAGTTAAAAAACAACACTGACAGGAATTCAAAAACCCAGATTTAAATTTAAAAAAACAACACTGGCTCAGTGTTGCTAGCACACTACTCATAAAAAAATTTACGAAATTACTTATGTACAAATTTGTCATAAATAGCAGATGATCAACATGTCAATCTGTTATTTTAAAATTCTGTAAGAATAAAATAGTTGTATGACCTTAGCTGCTGAAAAAATAACAACAAAAACAAGATTGTAAGTTTAATGTATATGCACCTTAAAATGGTAAAATTTAACTGTACATTTTTATTGACTAAATTGGGAATAAATCAGCCAGATATAACCAAAAGTTAATTTTGCAACCCTAAATTATCCTACTGTCTGTTAATCTCTTAAGCTTTGATCTTTCTTTTGCTTTCTTTATGTGCAAAAATTAAAAATAAATCAAATCAGCAACCCTAAAAAATTCTTCAATATTTATCATTTATCAATTTATAAAGAAATACATGTGAAAACTATTTTTATTCATAAATTTATAAACATTTACTAAATTATATGTGAACCAACTACAAGGAAATTTTTATTATTTACCATTTTATAAAGTTTGAATCAATAGGCAATTTTTTCTAACCATTTCAATAAACAATAGTGTTTATTATTTTTGTTATCAATTCTCGAGAACAAAGAAAATGATTAAATTCACTTTCATATATTTAGGTTTTATTATAATTCTAATCATCACTTTTTAAAACAAACATTGCTGTGGCGTGAAGATAGTTAAAATAATAGCAGTGTTAAGGGGAAAAAATGTCTTTTAACACACTTTTTTTGTGGTTAACTATTGTTGAAGTAATTTTTATTAATCAATAACAGTTGCATCCATTATTAATTACAGTAGCCCAACAAGTCTTCCATTCCTGCCAAAATGCTTGAAAACAAAACTGAATGAAAAAGAAAAGAAAATCAGGGAGATGTAAAGGGACTTTTTCTTTTTTCCCAATCTACAGACATTAAGAAAAAGTTCTAATGACTGAAATGATAATCCAAAGATGCTAGATCAGGGGAATATGGAGGACATGATAAAACCTCCTAGCCTAATGACTTTATTTTTTTTCTTGGATTTGTTTTGCTGAATTGTAACATTATTTGTGTTTCCACCAGATGTAGATGCTTTCTTATATTTGATTTTGGGAATGGTTATCAAACCATAAAGGTATTAAATGCATACAATACTCATTTTTGATCTGTCTCAAGAGACTCTTGAACATTGCAGTAGGTTATCTGATGAGGAAGTCAAATTCCCTCTTCAGATTTATTTTGAACTAGCTTGATTGGATTTGGTGTAGTGCTTCGATTGAGAATCTGCTTCTAGAATATTTTTTAAAGATCACTACATAGTGGTTGATCTTCCAGATTGAACCTTATCAGAAAGATCAGAGTTACTGTTTTTTAAATTTTCTAGACTATTTTTGGTATGCATATTTATTGCACTTAACTTCACAACAGAGATCTTTTTTTTATTATCTGTGTTGCATTTTTGCCTTTTATGAATTTCATATTGAATGCAATAGTGTACATGGCACTCATTAATGTCTCTCTTTCTTATACCAGAAAGTGTAAATGACACACAGACTGATGGGATAAATGTTAAACTAAGATCATGTTCTTTATTTAACCTGGATTTTGAAATAGCTACTTATAAATTTCTATATTTTAAATGTGTATATTTTTGAAACAACCTAATACTTGATCATATTCCAGCCATCATTATTGTGATTAAGTTGCTACTACATATTAATAAATCATCAGAATTTTCCTGTGGGTTCAAATCTTGATCTTAGATAATTATATATACATGTTATTCTAGGCATGTATAGGTAATATGACTTGTCCAAATATTCAAGTTAAACATCAAACAATTTTGTTTTTGATTCAAAATTTTTACTTGAAATTAAATGAAGTAATTATTTGATCGAGAAAGTTATTTTTCAAAAATAATTTATTCTTATATTAATGACTAATCAAATGTACTAGATTGAACAATGATATGATGTACCCTTGCCACACTTTTATTTGTAATATATATATATATATATATATATATATATATATATATTTAGTGGGATTAATGTGAGTTTGTGACCCTGGGTTTCATGCTCTCTGCGATCGTCAGACAAAATTGCATATATATATATATATATATGTGTGTGTGTGGTACTTAGTGGAAAGTGCTCAATATTTGTGATAGAGCTAACATATTCAGTTGTATGGATATTAGTTTGTAACTCTGGGTTTCCCACTTTTGTGATCATCAGACAAACTAGTTTATTTTTCAAAAGTGTATCTATTTATGCTTATTTGTGTTTGATTATCTGTGTGTGGTGAAGGCGGGGAATTTTCTTCTGTGTTTGTTTGAAATGACACTGTCACATACATAGACACACATACATATAGGTGTATACATTTTAGTTTATACAAACACACCCGTATCAATAATCTGGGGTTAGGCACAGATACACGTCCATGTGTTTGAGCATATGTATATATGCAATTGTCATTCTATTTCGGTGTTGAGACTGTAGCATTACATATGTAGCAATGTTCTCTCAACAAGGAACAGGGGAGGGTGGTCTTGACATTTTTCAGATTGGCCGTTTGCACCATCAGATAAGCTCATATTTCCTCACACATACATACACACATATAGTGGTTGTGTCTGTAGGTGGTGGTTTTGGTAACAATGCTGATAGTGTTATTGATTCCTATTGATGGTTATGTTTTGGTGTTATTGTGTTTTAGTGTCCTACCATTTCCCCCCTACCCCCACCCCCCAGGAGGTTCTTTCCTTGTTGTGCTCAGTTTTGTTGTAGATATTATTCATTTGGTATGATCTGTGATAGTAGATATTTTTTTTCCATTTCTGCATTTTGAAATTATTTCCGATCTTTGGTTTAGTAATTCTTTTTGTTGAGATTATTGTCACTTTTTTCTGTGCAAACAAAGTAGACATCTCTTTGACATGTTATTATAGGCAGGTGCAGTTTTCATGATTTCCCAGCTTATTTTTGGTGTGATGTTTTTGTCTTTTAGTTGCCATATGTATGTGGATAGTGTGGTGCTGTTGGAGTATTTTCTGTTGGAGAACGAAAGGTCATGGGTGTATTTTGTTTGCTTGAATGTTCCTTCTGTGGCACCAATGTAGTGCATTGTAGTGTTGTTTGCATTTACCTTAGCTTTGTGTACTATGTTTGTTTGTAGGCAGTTTCCTTTAGTGGGCATGTGGTTTTGTTACTGTAGTTGCATACCACCACAATCAAAACGGAAAAACATCTTGATTGTGCTATTTCAGATTATTGTTTTTTTTTGTTGCGGCATTTTATTATTTGTGTTATGTTCTTAGTGCAGCTGTAGCTAACTTTTACATTGTTTTTGTTAAATATTTTTACTAAGGGGTTTGTTATGGAGAAGTGTTTTTCTATTAGATTTAGGAATGTTTCTGCCAATGTTTGTTCTGATGGTTTTGTTGTATGGTGGGTTAAACCAAATTATATTTCTTTCTCTGTTTTTCCGTTTTGATTGTGGTGGTATGTATTCTACCTGTTACATGTATCTGCCTTTCTTAGTGCATTGTTATATGGCATTTTTTTTTGTTGTTGTTAAAAATGTCTGTTGGATGAGTTGTCTGATAGCCTGCAGCTGAGGGATTTCTTGATGATTGAGGGTGAATGGTTGACAGATGTGTATATGTAATAAACATAAATAGATCCACTTTTGAAAAAATAAACCAGTATGTCTGATGATTGCAAAAGTGTAAAGCCCAGGGTTACAAACTAATATCAGCGTATGTAAATATAAATGTGGACAACACCAAATGCTAATAGCCTCTTCTTGAACACAATCTTCAGGCCATGTGTGTCTTGGTTTGACTATTTATGTACTGGTCAATGATGCATCATTGTTAGCAAGATCTATAGACCATGCACCATATGATATTTTTATCATATATATATATATATATATATATATATATATATATATATAATAAACAGTAGAGCCGAAACAGACTGTTGCCACTCTGTATTGATGTTAGTGTTGATGTATAGGATGAATCTGTTTCAATCATTGTTTCCTATATATACAGACAGATTTTTGTTTGTTATGAAATATAGTTCTTACGTACAAAAATGTAAATTCTTTCATTCAGAATAAGAAAATGGAAAACTGGGAGTTAATTCTTTGATAGTTAATCAGTTTTATCAAAATAACTTTCTATAATTCCTAATTTATTGATAAATTAATCTGAAAATGAGATAGTGTTGTGTTGTTATAGTTTAATCTCCTGTTTTGTTCATAAACAATTCATACATATCTTAAATGTCCATTTAGGTGGCCCCAGCAGCAGCTGCTCGACATTGCATGGATATATTAGATTATATGACTTAAAAGATCTGTTGAAACAGAAGCTTAACCTAGATTGTGCAGCTGTTTGAGAAACATTTCACAAATTATATCCTCTACTCTCTTTATTTTCTGTTGATATTTTTGATGCCTAAATAATGATTTATTCTCTACATTACTGTCTAATTCTCTTAATCTTGCATCCTTTAAAAAATTGACTCCTGCATATGGAACTACAAAAAAATGAATCATCTTGAAGAATATTCATAAGCTACAATTCTTGTTGCTATATAATCTTTATAAGTGATCAAGTTTATTTATTAAATACAGTATTATTGAAGAAATGTTGAAAACAGTTTGGTTTTTTTAATTATCAACTGATAATGATATGCTTTTATTTATTTATTTATTTTTATTTTTTGGTTGTTAGTTTCTTTTAGAATAATCTTGTATATATTTTTTTCTTACAGGGGAATCCTTAAATCTGATTAGTTCTTTGTTGAGTAGTCTATTGTTTACTTTTAAATATAAACCTGCATCTTTTTATTGTATCTTGTGCAACAATTTTTTTAATGGTCAATAACTTGCATTTATAACTAATCAGTCTATAATGACTTTGTTTTACTTGAACAATGACCATTTTTGGTGCTATTATTCAATTTATCTTTAACATTAGTTTTTAAATAATATGTTGTTGGTAATTTCAAAAATATACTCCTAATTTCTTTTTTTCATATAGTTTTATTTGGTTATTAAAAGAAAACACAAAATTCTATATTATGGTTTTACTTTGAATTTATTGCCATTAAGAACAAATTGTGAGATAATTCACCATTATTTTCATGAGAACTTATGTAGAAAAGAAATTTTAAATTTTGCTTTCATTAGAGTAGTATTTTGATTTTTGCTTAACTTTTATTGCAATTATTAAAATGCACAATATTGTTTGGAAACAAGTTGGAAACTACTCCAGTAATTTACAGTATTGCAAACTTCATGAAAAGGTCTATTTATTTTCTTAGAAATAAATTCAGAAAAAAGAAGTAAAAATGATTACATTTGGGTTATTGAGTTTAGTAGATTAAAACTGTTTAGAAACAAAGAAAAATATTATTTCTTCTGCTTTAATGGCCAAATTTTTTTCTCCTGTGCAACACTCAACACAAACTATTGTTTGAACCCTTGATCTTTTTGCAGCCATCTTACAGTTCATCACTATAGATTATTGTTTTAGTTAAAACTTGTCTTTGAAGAAAAAACTTTTTTATTCAAATTCATAATCAGCTTCTTTAAGTTTTAGACAGTAATATATAGTGCAATCAAATGTATAAATTTCTAAGCTGTTATTGTGTTTGAAATCAAATTGCAAAAGCAAAAATAAGATATCTTAATTTGAACATCTAGAAAATGAAATTATTTCAAATTGTAATGTTCAAATTAGAGTATGTATATTTTCTTCTCCTAAAAATGCATATCATAATTCAGTATTAATTATCTTTGACACTCCACAAAAAGTATGTATTGTTCAAATGAAAAAAAAAAAAAAAACATTGCAAAACAGGTAAACCAGATAAAAATATTTCTTGGATGTTGAAGATAACTTTGTATCCATTTTCAAATTGTCTTCTCTAGTTCATTAGTTAGAATATTGATTCACAATCCATTTTTACTATCCAAATCTGATATGTGTATTTGTCTTATTCACCACCATTTGGTTTCAGTTGAATGATAATGTCAGTATAAAGCTTTATTTGTCTGCTGGCATCTGATGAAATCTGATCTGATTGGTTGTGTCTATGACAATTACACAATTGGAAATTTTCTTTTATTGCTTCTCATCTTATCTTCCATTTGTACCATTTGTTTATTCTAATAGCTATTATTTTGACAGTAACTCCACTGCATATGTTTACTAAGTTTTTTTATTTGAATAGAGAGAAGTAAAGATGTCAGTTACTGAAAAGTAATTTTATTTCATCTTTTTACTAAAAATTAATATTAAAGATCTGCTTCTATTCAACTGAATTAAAACTGAGGAAAATCTCCCAGACCTGATTCAAACATATAATTTGCTGGATTTGGATCTGTTACCATCTTGACTGGATCAAGTTAGTTCAAATGGCTGTGAATTCAATCTGTTTATTGGTTCTACAGTTTTAATAATTATGTATGAAAGGAAATCAAATTATAAAAAAAAAAAAAAAATTTGCAAATATAATTAGATTCACTTTTTTATTTTTAAGCAAAATAAACTTCTCTTTACTTAGTAGATTTGGAGAAAGTAACAAAATAATAATGTTCATAATAAAAACATTATTTTCTAAATTTAATTTTATAATGAAGCTTATCTTTATATTCTTGAAAGCGAGCTCATTAAGATGTTTGTATGTAATCTTTTTATTTTATTTCATATTTTGTGTTGTTTCATTATTTAACTTTGCCTATAAAATCTAGCTTCATTATCCACCTGGTTAAAAATAAAAATGAGATAATGTTTGTTGTACATGTGCCATATAGATGTTGCAATGTCATAAAGCCATTACTTATGTTAGTTCTTACTTCTCAATAATGTTAATTCTTATTTCATATGCCTGTTTCATATTTTAATTATTTTTCCTAATGTTAAGTCTGGTAATGATATAAACATAAATTAATTTGAATTACTTGAAAAGTATAAATCTTTTAATCTTGAACAAATGGAAGAAAAGATTGAGTTGCAATTTAAATTATGGAAAAAATGATTGAATTTCCTATAATTTGTGTGTGTATTTGCTTACAAAGATTTATGTTGTAAAAATTTGCTCATTAAAGAAAATAAATTAATGATTTCTTTGATTTTACTGTTTGTGTTTTTTTTTTTTTTTTGGGATATAAAACCTTAGTCTGTCAACATGAGTTACTTGTCCTTAAATCTAATCACAATAAGTATCAGATGTTCATTTTTTTTTTTTTCCTCTTCAAATTGTAACTTTATTACTTCTTGTGAAATAAAGGATAATATAAATTTAGTAGTGATGATAAAAACTCACACAAATGTTTATATAACTCAATTTTGAAAGTATATATTTGTATGTAAGACATACATAGTTTTAAATCAAAAGTTGAAGTTCCAATTAAGATATTTACATCTTTCTCAATCTTGTTACAAACTGGAATTAAAAATAAAATTTACAAGCATCTTCTTGAAAAGCAAACATGAGTTTTCTTAAAAAAAATTATACTTGAAAAGGGGATTTTTGTAAAATATATACAAAAATGTTCTCCCTACTTAATAACTAATACATTTAGAGAAGATGTTGATTTCTATGTATTATGTTTTTTTTGTTTTGTTTTTTTTTTGTATTTTTTTAAACTTCCTGACCATTGAAAATTTTTCTTCCTGAAATCTTCAGTTCATTACATTCATTGTTGGAATTTTAAGTTTAAGAAAAATATAAGCACCAATGTTAGCATATTGATTTTAACTTATAGTCCTTGAATAACCTTGCAAGCAAGACCAACTAAGTGTAGGCGATTCCAAATTTCTCGTGATATTGTTGTAGTTATCTTTAGTCATTTCAAATTTTTTTTTTTTTTTAGCAAGCCATAGATTATAAATCATTAGTTTTATATATATATATATATATATATATATATATGGTGGCAATAAAGTCACTATGCAGTTACTTCTATTAAAAACCAAAGCATTGAAGCAGGTGGCTTGCAGTTCAAACAGCATCACTAATTAATTTACTCTTGTTTACCATAGCATTTTATTGTTAATCAGAACTATTTTAATAATAGATTTCATAATAAACAGTCCATTGTTTATTAATTGCTTTGTATTGTTATTGTAAGTGATTTACTTGTACCCTGTGTGTGTGTATATATATATATATATATATATATATATATATATATATATATATAAACAATGATGTTCACCTCCAGTACATGGCTCAAGAGCCACTTGTGGTAGATGGTTACAGAGTTTATGGGGAATATAACAGTTAACCATAGACTTGAACAGCTTAAGATTGTAGTGATTGTGGAAGTATCCTCTTGGGAGTTGGTTCCACAAAAGTTATGTGGGAACTAGCTACTCGAGTGGAACATTACATCTCAGGAATGGAATATGGAGGTAATGACGGTGGTTTGTTATAATGTGTGTGGCATAGTGGGTCTTAGTTCTACCACTTCTAACATAACATTCACAGCTAAGGAATGTAGTTCATCGGAAGTAGCAATAGAGAAGTGAGAGGCTTGAAATGTGTTGTCTGTGAGAAAGGGATGTAGCATGGAAAATAATTTGTTATACACAAAGATGCTAAGATGCTTTTGGACTCTATCAAGACTGAAAAGTGAAGACTGGGCAGCTCCTGCCTGTATATGGCAGCAGTACACCATTTTCAGCCTGATCTGGCAAAGGTAAAGTATAACAGAAGGAGTCAAGTACTTACTGAAGCATTATAGGGAACCACAGCAGTAGATTGTGTGTACAAATTCCACTTGAGATATGGTTTAAGTCCCAATAGGCACTTAAGGTACAGTGCCTCCATGAAGAAATATCTGTTAATTGTGATTGGTGAAAGTTGTTGATCTGCTCACTTGATGATGGAATGTGCCCAAATAGTTCCCCCCCCACTGAGCTGTTAGAACTAGGTAAGAAGAGAAGCTCTGGTCATCTAGGGTTTTGGATACTGTTGTATCATCAGCTATAGATATTCACAAATGATCAGAGTATACTCTTAGCCAGGTCATTTATGTAAAGTAGAAAGAGAATTGGACCAAGCAGTGAACCTTGGTGGTAGCCCTTTATGTCAAAGGTTTTTTAAATATCTATGTGATTGTTGAGATGTATTTTTTTGTCTAGTGCCTTCACTGAATAATATCACCAGTGATCAACAACTTGATTTGCCATCCTGTAATAAAAATATTACTGAGATTGAGACGTGGGGAGGGGATGGCCTTTGTTATTTAATGTTAATTTAGAGGCAAAGAGATTCACCTTATCTGATGAGGATGAGATGACCTTGTGGCCATTTATAATAGTAGGCACTGATGATTTGCCTCAGTTCAGAATTTGGTTAGAGATCTTCCAGAACTCCTGGAATCCAATTTGTTTGCTTTCAACCATGGTCTGAACTGCTTGTGCATAGCTACACTTAGTATTTTCTAGAATCTTGCAATGAGTGTGAGCCATTCTAAATGCAGCAAGTGTCCTGGTTCCCTGTGATAGATATTGTAGTAATGGTCATGGTGAGCTATAATTGCAGTACATTTAGGGATGAATCAGAAACATTAAAAGTACATAAATAGTTCTATAACCTAATAAAGAAAAAGCAATTTAGTCAACAAATGGTTTTCAAGAGAGAAAATTAACTAAACATTGTTCTATTAACATGGATCTGACAGTGACAATTTAAGATTGAAATTTAGGCTAACTGTATCAGGCTATGGACTTACTGATCTACTCTTACAATACTTTTACTAATGGCTGTGTAAATGTAGTGATAGAGAAATAAGTAGATAAAAATAAGGTGGCCAAAATTTCACTATCTCTAAAAATAGAAGGATAATCAGAATAGCCATGCTGCAAAGCCATATTTTGACCAACCAACATGAAAGCTTTCACAACCAAGATATAAGGCCATGAGCCAATTAAAATCAAGGCAGCATTTTCAAAGTGGATCTATAGATGTGTATATAACCAGATGAAAAATCAACCAGAATTGATAAATGAATTTTGTCCATTCTCAAATGCCATGATCATCATAACTAGAGCCGAAATGCAACCAGCTGGTGATCTGAAATGGCTAATCAATCCTGCTACATTTAAAAAACATACGTGCTTTCTTTCTCCACCTTTTTAAGCAGGCTGCTGATACATTTGAAAACAGACATACCTTTCTTCACCCACATTATCAATCAGGTGGCTACTACATTTGGATATATTTATTTCCTCTTGGATTTTTTTCTCTTTTGGACACTTGACTTTTTGAAACTAACTTTCACCTTATCCTTCTGAATTATATTGTATTATATACAGATTTATTTTCTAATTTTCAACACTTTGTACATTTTCTTTTAACCATTACACAAGTCCAATATACACTGAAACCAAATTATTCTTATATATGGAGTTAATGGATGTTTTCAAAAGATATCCTCCATATATGTATAATCATTTTTGATATTTAATAGCTTTTAGTGATATCATTTCTCGCCTCAAATCATCTGATATCATTTTGTAATGAACTCTTCCAGAGTATATGGCAACTAAACTGAAGTTGAGTTTACTTAACTGATAATATAGTTATAATTTGTATTTCTACATATATTATCATATTAATTTTGTATTGAAATTTCAAAGAAGATACTATACAGCCATAAAGGGGGCTTGAAATTAAACAACACTCAAAGCACTGGTATGCCACCAAGAACTTCATGATATCAATTTTAATCTTAATTTTAAGATGAAGATGCATTGATTGATTGATTGATTTATTTTCTACAGCTTTGCAGGTTATTTAAAGCTAGAACATATTTTAAGAATTTATTTTTGTGATCTCTTACTAATTAGCCCTATAACAGAGAGAAAAGGTGGATTCATACCTTTCCCAAGAGTATTTACATGTAAGTGAATATAATGAACTCAACAAGAATTAGAACTGTTCTCCAATTAACAATTCTCAGCCATTATACACCACCTGCACATGCAATCTTACACCTGTTATTCCCAAGCAGTCACCTGTCTAGCTATTGACCAGGTTTGATGTTGCTTAACTTTGATGATTGTATGGGAACCAGTGTTTCAATATGATGTATCCATAAGCCAAAGATGCATTGAATGTGCTATACTATGAATCTCCTGGGGTTAATATATGACTGGACTTCTTCAGTCTTTTTCAATGCAAGTTTAGTAACAATTTGGGATATGAAAAATTAAAAAAAAAAAAAAAAATTAATATATAAATAAAAACAGAGTTGAAATTAGTAAAATCTAATTTAAGAAAAAATTATATGGTTAAAGTAATAAAAAAATAGCAATTGTTCTGATGAGCTCTTCACTTTGGTACCTTGACTTAAGCATAGTACTAGATTGGCAGCTAGATCTCATCCCTTTACTGTTGAAATTGCTAAGTGCAAGTTCTATTCTAATAGTTTCCTCTCTTGCACTTCTTGCCTGTGGAACTACAATCTTCAAAAATTTAAATGAAACATCAACCATCACCTTGAGTGTTCTTTTATTGTCTTTTCTCAGTTTCTTTGCTTGGAGTGAAATGATTTAAGGGGAAAAAAAAAAAGAAAGAAAAAATACTTTACAACATTTGGATTGATTTGTACAAAATGGAAAGTACTTTTTAAAACTTGATGCTTCAAAATTATTATTCCAGATTTGCTTAAAGAAAAATAAACAATACAAAAAACAAATTCCAATTTAGAGTTTTATTATTATTATTTTTTTTTTTTATTACATCACATTTACACAAGATTGTTTTAAAAATTAAGTTTTTATACAATATAGTGTGTTTAATACAGATTTAAGAAAAAAATTAAGGACAAACATTAAAACTGGTAACCACATGAAGGTCACAGAAACTATTTTGTAAAGGCATCAGAATCAGCCCATCATTATTATGACTAATCTTTGGTTTCTATCATTTTCTGAATAGAGCTGTAACATTTCTAAATACTGGTTTACAATGCAATCTAATTTCAGTTGCACCATATAAGATTCAGAATTGTCAATTTTATTTCCAGTTTCATTAGGAAGAAATGATTTACTTACAACATGCATTCAGAACACAAGAAAGATTAACCTTGGTGTCTTTTTTTCTTTTTTTTTTATGTAATCTATGAAAGACTTAACACTATAGAAGAAGACACTTTGAACATTTGTTATGGAGATGTCATTCTGAATCCCCTGATGAAGGGCTAAGAATTTAAGGTCCAACAATACATTTTTTTTAAATATAGATATGAACAAGGATTCATAATGTTGCTATATAATAGTTCTGATGCTTTTTGTATTCAAAATCAGATATCCTGATGTATTGTTAAAGAATATTTACCATTTTACACAAAATTCCTTAAAAATTAGAGATTTTAAATTAATGCATGAAAAAGCATAATTGAAAAAATAAATAATTACCAAAAGATGAAAAAAAAAGGAACATTTGAAACCTTGCTTGTCTTTTTGATTTAGGAATATTTGGTACTTTTTAGATACATTATTCTAATTTTAAAAAAGAAAAAAGGTAATTTGCAAACTTGATTATTCTCAAATAAATCAACCTAAAAAGTTTGCCTTCATATAACAGATTATAAGAAAAACACTGTCTTTTATAATGTTAAAACTGTTAAAACTATTACAACTGTTGAAAATTTCAAATTTACAATTTATCCAGTTTGCTAAGATATTCCATTAAAGCATTTTTGTTTTTAGTTTAGAAATCCTAGTTGACAATTTATCAACTATCCTATTTATAAAAAATGTATTATTTGTAAATAAAAACAAATATAATAAACTGAATAGATAAACTTCATTAAATCTAACAATGACTGAATTAATTATTGCTGCCTAATTACACACACACGCAAACTGATCACTTAAACCTAAAACTAATTTTGGCTGACACTATTGGATAAGTTATTTGCCTGTATTTAGCACATAAAATGCAAAGCTTTTATTCAAATATATTAACAGTATTATAGTTCAAGAAAATAAGCCATTTGGTTATTAATAATTTGAGGGATTTAGCTTAATATTAAAGAATTTGAGAGCACATTACATAAAATGTATGTTTCTACATTCTTATTAAAAAGTACGAAATCAGAGTATTGTCTCATGTTTAGATTTATTCTACTCTTTTAAGCAATCTCATTAATTGATAAACTCTTATGGATTGTCTGATCTTTTTGTCTTGACTATTTGACTGTCTGTACCTGTTGAATTTTAATAACAGAGATATTTAAAAAACAAAAAAAATAAATAAAAGAAGCTGGCAGTGTTGAGAATTTAAGAACCATCTTGTTGACATTATATGAACAGAGAAATCAATAAGTCATAAATGCTGATTTATTTTTACTTTGCTTCAAACATTTTTTTTTTTATTCAGAAAATTCTTTTCCCCTATTTATTTATATTAAGATATTCCAAGAGTGACATTAATACTTAAAATTGAATTTTTTAAGGTTTATGGTATTTTGTTCTTTTATTTAACAATCATGATCCTAAAACTTAGACTTATGCTTTGCATGTATTTTCAATAAAAATAAATCTTTTTAACAATTAACAAGTACATTTGTACAGTTCTTTTCGCATACCACAAGAATGAGAAATAAATGGCATAGTGTTTACATGCTGGTTAGCCTAAACTAGCAATAATGATATAAAAGAAACAAAGTTGTTAAATTTAATTTTAATTATGCAGTCTGGTTTGATATTTCATCAATCAAAAAAAAAAAAAAAAGAAAAAAAAAAAAGTGATTTTTACTGAAAATCCCTTTTCTTTACAAAGAAAAAACAAGTTGTACTTAATATAACTTATTCCTAATTCTATTTCACTGATAAGAATAGAAATATGATTCTTAAAATAAATATGTAAATTAAATCATTTGAAGAAATAATTTGAAACAATGTTAATATATTTAAAAAAAAAAAAAAAAAAAAAAAAAAAAAATTTTACACTATAAATGTTTAGGCATTGACCAATTGAAGTGGAAGAAAGGAAAAAAAAAGGAAGCAAATTAACCCCTTCCCTTTTGTAGCTGAAACTGTTGCATTAATATCTTAATGCTAGAAAACAAGTGAAAGAAATTAATTTCAATGTAATATCCTCTCTTGAAATGGAACCAGTTTCCATACATTGAAAGTTTGCAAGAATTGCTTAAAAATATCAATAGACAGAATGATAGAAACTAACTTTTAGTTAGTTTTTATGATTCTATCCTATTTCTTTTTCATAAGTTTAATCTCCTAGAGATATCTAGAAGAATTTTACTCTACAAGATGAATGTAGAAGAGTAAAAGAGCATTGTATAAATTGGCTAGCAAAGTCAAGGGAGATAACCTCCCATTGCTTCCCCATTATTTGTTTTTTTTTTTTTTTGGTTTTGCATAAGCAAAAGGAGATTTTGAATTTTATCTGTTTTATTTGATTTTTGAGATGAGGAATTTTTAATATGCTATGGACTGCTATAAAGCTCACGACCTGACAAAGAATAATAGCCTAAATCCATGAAATATACGTCTCACAGTTCAACACTCTTGACATTGTTTCTCAAGTTTCTTGAACTCTTCACAAAAAATCAGATGTTTAGTCATTAAAATACTGATTCTAGTGGGCCAGGTTGAGAAGTTTCAGCCCACCCACCAACTTCGATTGTTTAATTGTTCTCATCTTTTGTTGTTTATATCATTGTAAACACCTTTTGGTTGAGTACCCCCTGTCTATCTTCAGATAGATTTATTTTTTTTTTTTAATCTGTTGTACTTACTAGATACTGCTGAACCAAAAATATGCTTTCTGTTTAAAATTTCCTATATTTGTAGAGGAAGAATGCCCAAAATCGGATATAGAGTGTTTATAGATTTTTTTTTTTTTTTTCACCTCAAGTAAAGCGATAATACCATTAAGATCTGAGGGACTACTAGGAGTGAAAGAGAATGAAAAAAAAAAAAAAAAAAAAAGATAAAAAAGGGACTGGAGACCAAATCCTAAACAGGAAACAAGGAATAAACCCTTACTCCTGTTCAAAAGGAGATAAACAAACCTAAATGCATATAGTGCAGTATAGACCCCATGCAGTACTGATTCCAATATCTATACTATCGCTCTCATATATATATATATAATTTTTTTTCACTACTTTACAAAAGGGATTAAACTCCTCATTAGGTTATTGCAACACTTGACCAACATTTATATCCACTATGCTTCTATGTTAGTTATTTTTTGAGTTAACATAGTAATCAAATGAATACAATGAGAACCACCTGATTTTGGAATTAAACAAAGTATATTAACTATTATCACTTCAAATAAAATGTGTGTAAATAATGCATATGAGCACTTTACTTTTTATCATATTGAAACAGAATTTATTCAGGATACAATAAAGAAACACTTATCTTCATGAGCCTTATTTTTTAAATGAACTAATTTTGATAAATTTATGAATAAAAGAATTCAGAACCATAAGATATTAGGATTATAAGATTGGGAAACTTTGAGAATCTTACAGATATTTGAAGAAAGTATTTGTAGAAGATATATTTAGAAAATTACTTTTAATTGATCTTTATTTTTATTAATAAAATAAATTCTCAATCATTGTAATGAACAAATATCTTCTCCATAAACAAGGAGAATAATTTTTTTTCCCTTTGTACACAGAGCAACTACAAAGAGAGGGATAGTGATAGGGGATCATCTTGCCTTGTTATTTAAGCCTAAATATACAATAGCCAAATTGGAGTTCAATGAAATACTCACTAAAATGAGGTATTCCTCATGTTACAAAAGTATTTTTAGCAAGTATAACAAATGACCATATCAAAAATCAAAAACATTTTGTTTTTTGAATTCAATTGAGAGGTACTTTGAAATCAATTAAATTAAGGAAGAGGTTAATTTAATAAGAAAGATTTTTCTCTAACTTTATTTTCTTAATTAAAAAGCGAGATTACTGTATATATGTATAAATATTAACTTATGAGTGATAAGGCTTGGGAAAGATATTTTGTAATGATAGATATCCATGGGAATGGGTCTAGATTTTTCCATTAAACATTGTAGAAAAGTTTAGAATTTCAAGCAAATTTTTGCCCCTCCCCAAACCAACAAAAAACAAAATAAAAAAAATGCCTGGTTTCTAAATTACTATTTCCCTATGCTTTTTAAAAATTCAAATTTATTAAATAAAATTTCTTTGCTTTTAAAAGATATTACTTTTTTGAAAAAGAGAACAGTTTAAATTATAATCTAGATCTCATTACACAGGCAAATGGGCATTTAAAATCTTTTATGCTAATATCAGATTTTTGATACACTGATATAGAGAATTCAAATACTGAATAGCTGTTCCATTTTATAGAATAATTAAATATAAATTATAATGTAATATTCTCTAATATTAAAATAATTTACTTTATAGAGAAATCTAGGCTTTCTTATTTCAGTGGTGTTGAAATTAGAAATTTACAATCGGGTAAATAAATTTTATTAGCTTATCTATTAAACAAATGCCATAATGAAGGTCCTGAACTAGATATTTAAATTATATTGTTGGGTATAAATTCAATAATCTTAACAAGTCTGTACTCAATTTGTTAATTATATTAAAATGGAAAAAAGTCAAAAGTTAAGTATTGACTTAAAATTCTAATTTGTTTTTTTTATAATTTAAATAAGCCAAGTTTTTCCAACAAAAGAACATAACCAAAAAATAAGAATCAAATTCTGAAGTTAAAATAGAAAAGAATCTGAGGTATTTTCCATTACTGTAGTTAAACAAGCGACAAGTTTCAAATATAAAATTTCTTTCATGCATCAATAAAAAAAAAAATAAAAAAAAAAAAAAAAAGTTGAGTTTAGTGACAAGAGGAAAATATGTAACAAGATGTACAATGGACTTTGAGAATTGGCAGAATACAAGAAATTGCAGTTATTAATAAATATATGGATCAATAAAAAAATTTATGACTTTTTTGGTAATGTTTTCCATAAATTTTTTAAAAAAAAAAAAAAAAAAAATGACAGGAATATTTACTCAAGAGAGAATATTTCTATGATTACTAATATAATCAACTCTTATATCATTAAAGTGAATATATTTAGTTCATAGACCATTAAGACTTATTGAAGTAGAATTTAATGATTAACAGGAATTATTTGGATTAAAAAAAAGTGAAATTTTAAAAGCTTACATTACAAATGGCAGTCATGTGAATACAGAGGACATCATTTAAATCATGTTAAAAAGCAAACGTTTTTATATTCACTTTGTGAAGTATTTTAATTTATCTGTACAGAATTAGTCATTAAATATCCTTGTTAAAGACTAAAAGATATCTTTTTTTCATATAATAAATAGTAAACTGTATTTCATAATGTTGGACAATAAAAAAAACCCAGTAAAACTTAAAATTTTACTTGTTTCTTGATACTGGTAGATCATTCTGGAATAATCTGCCATAATATCTGATAATCATGAAAATTAAAAACTTATTTTATAGTAATTTAATACACATATCATTGTTAGTAATAGGTACTGATCAGTACTAACATTGATGAAAATAAGATATCCAACAATATTTAATATTAACACTGACAATGTGCTAACAAGCACAAACACTAATGATTATGTATCTACTAATACTACAAATATAGGTTTTAATCAGTCTTATGTTATTTTTAACCACTTGGTTGGAGTAATACCTTTAACAGTTTATCTCATATCTCTATTTTGATAATTTCATTATTACAACATGAGGCAAGAAATGGTTTTTATTACTTACAAAATCTTAAAGACAATACATTTTTCCATCTCAATTCCCAAAAATAAAATGAATCAGTTGGGTGCTCAATATTTGAACAAAGATGAAAATGGTTTACAATGAAGAGTGGAAACAAATAAGAAAACAATGTAAGGATTTCAGTTATATAATAGTGTTATAGTATTTCAATATATTGCTGAGTTTTTGTTTCTGCTGTTTGCAGTGCTGCCATAATTGTTTTTGCAAGAAAAATTTAAACAGAAATTCTCCAAAGCAACAACTTAAAAAAAAAAGAAAAAAAAAGAAAAGAAAAAAATGAAATAAAAGGCAACAAATTATCAAAATATTTTTTCTTCTGCATTTTTAACAAGTGATTGGTAAACAAAATAACAGGTGGAGAGTAAAATTAAAAATGAATTTATGTTAATGATTGTTTTGCTTTGTTTATATATAAAAAAAAAGTACCTGTTGCCTTCCCCAAGGATTAAGAGAAGTGATAAAAATGCAGTCATCATTAAAAAACATAAAATCTAACAGGCATTTGACCATTACGCAATATTTATTAGTGAAAAAGATGTCAGGAATTATTTTTTATAAAAAGGAAAATAATTTAATCTTTACAAATTTAAATTAATTTTTCATAGAATTTTGATGAATTGGAAAGAAATATATAAATAGAAAAACAAAAATCAGTTTAAAGTATTTTCAAATATTAATTAAAATATTATCCTTTGACCAATATATGGCCAATAATAACATTTCACATAGTATAATTAAATCTATATTATTTAAAGGATTTTTTTAATTTTAAGATATAAAATATTTTTTGGTACATAACTAAGAAAATGCCAATAATTAAGCTTAAATTTAAATGTCATACAAAATTTACTTTTTTGATGACTCATATTTTAAGTGGTAGATTTAGTACAGCCAAAACACTTCAAGCTTCATGATCAAAAGCCACTATTTCAACCAACTTGCATTACTTTGTATATATACATTTTTTATTCCTGGAATATCTTGTGTTATGTGACTGTTCCACACATATCACATACTGTTAAGCAAATAACTTTCATGCATACACAATTATTGAAAATGGTTGAGCAGATGTGAAAATGCATTTTAAAAAAATTATTTGAATACATTTCTTTGGAATAAAATATGCAGTAATTTTTAACAGCTTGTTACAGATATAATAAATGCAAAACAAACTATGAATTTTTAGAAATACTTCAAGTGAACTGTTGTTAAAAAGAATTAAGTAATTTTTCCAAAATGCCTTTGATAGAAAAAGATACAATTTTTTTTTTAATAAAACAAGAAAATATATTGAAAATCAACTGGCAACTTTTCTACAAAACAGTTCCAGGGAATGTGGTTATGTGGTCCAAACACACAACCCTATCACATAAGTCAGAATAATATCTCAACAATGTAGCATGACAAGGATAATTTAAAGTGTTATAAAGTCATTAAATATTTTTATTCTTATAAAAAAAACTATTAAAAATTTGTTAAAAGCCTTGAAAAGATAATATTGTTTAAAAAAAAAAAGAAAAAAAAAAAAAAGAAAAAAAAAAGCCAAATTTCAGTTGAATGATTTTTTTTATATTTTGAAGACTTTTGTAAAATGAAAGGCCCAATTCAAATTTTGGTAGATTATTTTATGAAATTTACTTAAATGTTCAAAGTCAGCAACATGAAAAAACAATTTTGAAATAAAAAAAAATTTGATAATTTTATATCAAAGCAAAAAAATAAATTAACTACAGTGGAAGACACTGGATAATTACCCTGCGCAGTTATTTTGCTTTGACTGAAAATATTCCCTTCTTCATAAATCCTTAAGATTAAGAAATTCAGCTTAATTTAAACTTTTATAGTTAATTTAAAATACTTGTCAGAACCAAATACATTACAATTTGAATTAAGTTCTAAGACACTGTAGCAGTCATATTTCAGGTATTTAAAAAAAAAAAAAAAAAAACTTTAAATATAGCTTAGTCTCAGCACCTAGGGACAACAGTAGTAATAGTTCATAATACTAACTTGATAACTTCTATTCAATGGCAAGGTATCTAGCCTAAGAAAAAAAGCAAGAAATGTAAAGACATTTTTTTAAAAATGTAAATTAACAAAAATGTATTGTAAATGTAACACTGTAGTAACAACCCAACATTAGTTTAAAAAAAACAAAAAAAAAACAACTTGTTTTGGGTTAGAGGTAAAATTCACCTTGACATTTAGATAAAACTAGCAATAAAGTTATCACTTCTATTGAAACTAACAAAACACTTCTTTTGGAGAAGTTTTACTGATATAATAGAATTTAGTGAAAATATTTGATTGGCTCCAAAAACGTGTTTATTCAACATGACTTGCTGAAAGTTGGAACCTTTAAATTACAAAGTTGATGACATGTAAATTGATTTTTCAATTACTTTGCAATATAATTGGCTGTAGACAGAAGATACTTCATCGCTGTAAATGGAGTTTTTGTTGCAATCCACAAGACAGATGTTTGGCTGTAAACAAAATTCTTAGTCTAAAGAATCTTCCAATTTAACATGTGAATCCAAAACAGTTTCTATACCTGAGAAAATGTAGCAATTCAGGAATATTTACTATTTGTAGAAATCAATAAACTTGGCATAGGCACCATGCAAAATAATGGTAATAAATTTGCATTACCATCAAAAGAATAGTTCTAATCTATAAGCTTTATAAAAATAACCAAATTGCCAGTTTTTCAATGACTTCATCAGCATGCTTGAATAAAAATTCAACATGCAAAAACAGAGAATGAAACTCCATGCTTATTGTATGGTATTTGAAAAGGAAGCATGTTCAACATTCATTGAAATTTTGCTTATTCAGAATTGAGATTTTAACTCAAAGCATTTTGAATGTTATTTGATTTTCTGTGTTTATGGCTTCATGTTTGATCATAATTAAAGTTTAAACAAAAAAGATTCCAAATATTCAAAAATGTTAATTAAAAGTTTAGTTATAAAAATTCATCTTAAGAATTATTTGGAAACATTTTCAAATCCTTGATTTCACAATGTCCCCAAATATTTTTAGTTGATACAGCACATGCTCTGATAAGCTTAGAGACCCATTCTGATAACGTTATTTTGGAAGAGGTTAACACTTTGATGTAGTTCTGTCACTTGAATATAGTACAACTGATTTGTTATGTTATAAAATTAACATTGATATTGTTATTTTAACCTTTTTTCACAGATTTGAAGACTTCATTGTTCAAAATTTTTTCAATTAGAAATTTAATTCATATATTGATAGGAAAAATTTCAAATGCTGACAGATATACTTATTGATTATGCTTAATATAGAAGAGAGAATGTGTTGAGCACCAGAGTTTAGTTTTCAAAATGATTCATAAAACTGCTAGCTTTGTTAACAATAACTCAGGTATCAATAAAATTCTTTCATCTTTTTAAAATGTTAATTTGAAATCAATCAGTATTAACAAAGGAAAATTACATTGTATTAGTTGAAATTAAGCCAGTTTTCAGATCTCAAGGAATGAAGAAATTAAAACATACAAATACACAGATTATGACCACTGGTTACAAATAACTTTTTTCTTCTAGATCTGAGGGATTGCCTTAGATTTATAATGCCTGGTTATGCTGAAATTACCACTTAGTAACAAGGAGTCGTCAAGTGGTTGTCCAATATTTTACTTTTTGCTGAACTAGAATTATCTCCATTGTACTAATGTCATCAGTGAAAAGATATAAGGCTGATTGTTTTAGATGTTTTATGAAGAGAGGCTGTAAAAAGACTGAAAGAACGGTGCAATAATGTTAATATTTACTTTATTAATAAAAGAAGTATGTAGAATTATAACAATTTCAAGCTGTTGTTTCAAATTTAAAAGAAAAAAGAAACAAACTTGCATTTTACATTAATATTTTAAATTGCTTTGCATAAGAAGTAGTAATGAAATTGTTCAAACTCAGTTTGGTTTGTTTTTGCACATTGAAATTTTAAATGAGATTTTAAGAAATATTTTGTGTTGATTACAAAAAAGATTTTATGGAATTAAAAGTTCAAATAGAAAAAAAAATCAGGTTATTTATGTCAATTGTTTTTAATTTCATTGAAATAAATTTGAAGAATAATTGAAGTAAACAAGACTTTTTAAAGGATTAACATTTATGCAGGTGCCAATGAAACACTTCCAGTTAATGAACAAGTAAATAAATAAATAACAGGAAAACACTACTCTACTAAAATTATGTTAATTGTAAGTGGTAATAACAGCCAAACTTTGCTATGTCACTTGCCTGAGCTTCCAATAAAGCATAGGCAAAATGCATGATGTGATTAACCAAGATCAACAGAATACATAACATTACTAATCAAAGGCCAAACTGTCAACAATTAAATTCCCTCATTACTTTCAGAAATCAAAAGAATGAACAAGAGAGAGAGAGAACAATTTATGAGAACTTTAAACCAAAATGTACAAAAAGGCAAGTAGAAATGATGTTTGTTACACAGCTTCAAAGTGAGGTATCTGACTTTAGAAGTGACAGTGTTGTTTCTTTTAATGCTGTTTGTCCTTACGAAATGAGAAGTTTCGAAATATGCCATGTTTTTTGTGATGATTAATGTCTGTCTTCCCATGTGAGAGTTCTACTTCTAGTTCAATGTTGTTGTTCAGGGTCAACCATTTCCGTACATTCCCTGTGTCGTTATCTAGAAATACAAAGCAAAGAAAAAAAAATATTAAAAAAAAATGGGAAATTAGGAAAGCTGATTATTATTCTTAGAATAGAAGACAAAATGGGCTTTGTTGCCATTTTTTAACAAGATAATTTTATACTCCTATATGTGAGGTATTTCATAAAATAAATTTCAATAAAACTATCTCTGGTCAGCCTTTTATAAAGTGAAGAAAACTAAACATTCAGAAATTAAATTGACCTTATACAAAAACTAAATTTACGATACCTCTCAAATCAGTTGGTCACTTGGATCATGACAGTGATTCCATTAAACAATTAAAAAGTGTTTATCATGAGGTATTTTTTTCTCAATTGATGAAATCCAGATTATTTATGGGAGGCACCTCCAGTGTGTCACCAAATTTATTTATAATGGAAAACATATGTTGGATAATCTACAAAATTAATAATTCTATTTTTAACTATGATACTTGCTGCACTTTGCCTAATTAGATATTTGAATTCTTTTATCTAAAGTAAATTTTAGATATTCTAAATTAACAGCACAAAAAGTGAGTGGAGGAATATAGTTGTGTATATGAGCTAGGATATATAAATTGCTGATCTTATATGTATCAAAAATAGTAATTTGTTTTCATGATTTTTAAATTTTTTTATTTTTTGATTCAGCTCCATCCCATAAATAGTAAAAAAAGAAAAGACATTAACACACTTCCAAGCCTATTCTATAGATTGTTGTTGATCAGACAAAAGCTTATATACTAAAATATTCTGTGAAAATTACAACATTTGTCTTTTTTACATAAAGTTAGAGTACAGCATTTTGATAAAGCTTTTAGACCTCTCAGGAGACATTCTGTTGAACTAACCACTAATGTAACACTGTATCCTCACCCCACTGGAACCATACACTCCACAAGACCAGCTGTTGGTCCGGTATGGTCCAGTATTACAAGTTAGACAAGTCTCCAGTTCCCAATGTCAATTTGAAGCCACCCTCCAGCCACATTGTGATTGTTTTGATCTTGGAGAGTGATCATCAGATTGTGGAAATCCGGAAGCTCTCTGTTGGTCCACCTGCGAGTTTGTCAGGTGAGAATCAGGTTAATAGAAAAATAAATATAACCAAGTTGAAAAGTATTGAAAGGACAAAAGTTTTTTTTATATATAAAAGTAAACACACACAAAAAAATAATTCTTGTTGCATGAGGTTGAATGTTCTTGTATGTGAACAATAATCAAACAAAACAAATACTTCGAATAATTTCGGTAAAAGGAGAGATGTGTCCTTCATTTTAACTGTTTTTGGTCTGTTCTTAGCACAACTACAACAACCTTCGATGTTCCTGTTCTCAGTAGTAATATTAGTAGTAGCAGTACTTAGATGTTAGTGGTGGTATTTCGCTTCTTCGGCTTCAGCAACACACAGTGGATGCTTCCTTTTCAATCTCCGACGTCTCTCCACTCAGTTCGACTGCATTCAAAGATAGACAAGCCGAAAACACTCTACTCAGTTCGCTCGCCTCTTTATTAAGAGAACCCACTCACGTCCCAGACGGGTGACGTGTTTGTTTTTCTAGTTCAAACATACTGACATACCAAAGTACAACTTCACTCCTCCGAAAATAAACAATTTACTTTTTCATTGATTAATTTTCAAGGTTCACAACAAGATGCTATTGTTTATCACTTCACTATCAACCACTCTGCTGCTCTTTGTAAACTACAGAGAGTCTTGTTTAAAAAAATAAATTTAGATCTAAACATCCTTTATTTTAACTTTGATTCTTATAGTGTCAAAATCCATTTATTTGTTTAAAAGTTCCAAATTATCATTGTTCCAGTAATTTTCTATTAGTAATCTGATATCCTTTTTACACTTACAAAAAGATTGTATTTCGTGTTCTAAATTAACTTTCTGCAACATTTATGTTTCAAAGTCTTTACAGTATATTAACATCTTGGTTATACGAAAACACCTCTCTATTACCCAGCGTCCTCTGTCTTACAGCATATCCTCCTTTATTATCATTATTTCTGGGGTGATATCGCCCCTGCCACACTAAGCCAAATGAGTAAATTATTTTTTTTTTATTAGAATGTTTTGCTTTTTTAAATCTAGCAAGTTGTATTCTGTAAAATTAAAATTTCTATTAATAAGATTAACCTTGTAGACAAAAATTTAATTATTTAATCTTCCCCCAAAAGTGACTGCTGACTGACCTCCAATTAATTCCCGTAGAGAAAAACTTTTAGTGGCAAGGTGTTCCTTTGTTCCTTTCTTAATGTCAAAGATGAGTAATGTCTCAGCAGACACTCCAGCTCCACGGTCAACCTGGAATAAAGAGACCAATATACATATCTCAATGATTGCTTCGGTTTAGTTATTTAAATATTTGATATAAATATATATTGTCTTAATTACTTACTAGTGAAACCCAATATGTTAAAAATCATTTTGTGATATTTTAAATTGATATTAAATAAGTATCACTCAAGTCAAACATATAATAAAAGATTTGGAGAGGCATTAAATATTTCACATGGTAATTTTAGTTTATAACTTTGCATTCGAGACATCTAAGTACCAATATTAGAAAAGACAAACGACACCATCATCAGTGAAATTAGATTATCAAAATGTTTTCAAGGTAAAATATTAAATATATAAAATTCATTTTTTGTATGTATACATCAATGAAATTACATTTTGAATTTTCAATAATAGGATTTATAATCATTGTAAAAACTACTTGTTTGGTTTTTGAAGTTATCTGTATATTGCAAATAATGAAATAGTCACTTATGGCAACTCACCTCAAAAGACAGATCAAAGATCGGCTCTAATTGAGCCTTAACTGTAGCAGATCGGGCAAGAATTCGTCCAGCTGATCGTAATTTGGTTCGATTACTTGAATGATGACTAGAATAACAAAAATAATAATAGTGTATAATTTGCAAAACAAAGTATGGGACAAGACATCAGCTTTTGGTTATAACAGAAAGAGCAAAGCTAACAGACATGATACTAAGTTGATTTCTTTGTCTTTAATCTTTAGACATTATCTTTAAATGCTGTTCCTTTGGGACATAAGTGATTATGGTTCTCCACAGTTTCCTTTGTTATATGTGATATGCACTAACTTCCATTCTACATCCTTTTCCAGGTGTACAATCTATAAGGGAGAAAAAAGTCAATTCCCCTATCCTGGAAATGGTAGTAAATATACTGATCAACTCCTCTTCCAACAATGCATGTTATATAGGAAATACATCATATAGGTTGTTAAGAATGGTAATGCATGCGACTATATTTTTAACATGCAGATGCACACAATGTTTTTTTTCTTAGCCGAGTAAATAAATACTAAACAACCTGATTTATCCTTTTTTTTCATTATGCTGCTGCTCTTAATTTTCTCAATTTCCATCAATATTGATTATTTGGACGTTATTCTAGCATGGGTAATCAGGAATCAACTGATTTCTTCAATCATGCAATGTTGCATTGAAAACTGCAAATACTTGACATACTTACATTTGCAATCTGACCTTGCAATAAACTTCTCCATCCAACAACATGAGATGGCGTCCTTGGATTACACGACCAGTAACACCGTAGTATTTATCTGCAGATAAAATGCTGCCATCTGCGAAAGTCAACACACAAGGAATATTTAAGTGGCGTTATTGGAAATAAAGCATTTTTGAGATCATAAATTATTTTTAACTAAGTTATAAGATATTGTTTAAACTCTTTAGTGCAACAAGTTAAAAGGAAATTATTTGTAAGTCTTTATTCTTATGTGTGTTATGTTTAGCAAGTTAAATTCAAAGTCTCAGTGAATAGTTAATAAGATAAATTATTTGTGCTTGTCTTTGACAAAAGAAAAAAAAAAAAAAAAAAAAAAAAAAAAAAAAAAAAAAAAAAAAAAAAAAAAAAAAAGGAACTTTTGTAGTTAAAGCAGGATACATATTTGCTGATCCTATATTTTAATTTTTATTATTATCAATACCATATAATCTTATACTAAAATTTATTTGCATATTCATATTTTTCATGGTGTACTATCTAGTTTGCTCATATAAGGACATAAACTGCAAAGATGGTGGTCAGGCACCAAATACCACGTGCATCTCACTAAGAACACCACAAATATAAATTAGTTACCTCCCTTGTAGTATAACTTGGCAGCAATGGCAATCTTCATACATTTACTTTTGTTAAAGTGGAAACACAAAGAAAAAGTTTAGAAAAAAACAAAAAAAACAGACTTCATAAAATTTACATATACAATTATAAATTTCTCTTTATGCATTATCAACTTTGCAGTTAAAACTTTTCACCTTGAGAAAAAAAAAATTGTTTAGTAATTTTACCCTCGCTTAAATACTTAGCACATATAAAATAACATGGAATTATGAGAGCATATTTTTACTGTAAAAATCCGATTTTAGTGACCAATTGTTCCCTTGTTTATAAGAAATGTGTCACTTTTAAAAGATGATTTTTTTTAATAAAAAAAAAAAAAAAAAAAAAAATTAATATTTCGATTATTATTATCAGTTAATGCAAGGAGAATTAGATGGATTCATAAGTGAACCCCACATTTATTTTGAATAAAACATTTAAAGCCAATTGTCATTAAATAGAAAAAAGATTTGAATTATAAAACAATGAATAGAAAAAAAGAATAAAATTATCATAGATTTATGATTATAAAGAATTACATATTTTATATTATTTTTATGACAAATTATGCTTATCATCACTGTTTTATTATTTACATAATCATTAATTTTAAAATTTGTTTGTATCTTTGTGAAACTAGTAAAAAATTAATGAAAATGCTTAATCTAATAAATTTGGACAAATTAAAAACCTTTTATAAAAATCTTCCTTTGTTTTTGTTTTTTTTAAGTAAAAATTATTTTGAATAGTTCTCTAATGTCAAACTATTTGAACTTATTTAATATCAATAAAAGAAACTTTCAAAATAAAGAAAAAGAGAAAAGTGATTATTTTCGTCAGGGGATTACGAGAGCTGAACTGATTTATAAAACATATCTTACAAAGTCTTCATGCATAAAAAATACAACATTTATTAAAATCTGCAACAAAAGATTCATTTGTAAAATTATTTTAAAATGGCTGAGAAGCACACAGATAATGAAAAGAGTGAGTGACTGTAAGCAGCATATAGATAACATGACAGCATTTGGAGACAATCCCAAAATAATGTTTAAAATGTAACAAGATAATGTAAGGAAAAAATCTGTAGTGAAGTTAACGATACTTATAAATTTATAATAAAATTCTATAAATCATAAAATATATTTAAAAAAAAAGTAATTCTGCATTAAATATATAAGATTAGTAAATGCTGCTAATTATTGATAAGGATCAATGTAATAAAAACATCCTGAAATAGTTATGATCATAAAACTAAAATATAATACTTAAGAGTAGCTATAAACAATATTCATAATATAAAAAAAAATAAGTATCATTGATGAGTAAATGTGAAATTCAAGTGGAATATGAGTACACTAATCTGAACAATTTTTTAAATATATAAATTTTGTATACACAAATGTACATAAGTATTAGTTTTGTAGTTCATATTTACTTTTCATGGTTATGTGTATTTATATTTCACTTTTTATTGAAGTATAAATTTATATTTATACACAATTGCTTAAAAAAATGAAAACATTACTAAAACATTAGGATGCTTCATGAAATAATCACCAAATCAAATAAATTCAGAAAAGTAGTCAATATTGCGAATATTATTTTATCTCTCTCAAAGTAACATTTTAAGTAAACGATAAAACATATTCAATTAAATTACTACCTGATATTGTAGGGAAAAGACAAAATGTAATCTTTCAAACTATCTGATCTTTCTCAAGAATAGTTTTATAGCTAATTTTTTCAGTATAATCACATGAAATTACTTTAAAACAGATCACATAGAACAAAAAACAGAGTTATGTCTTTTGCATCTCATTAGATGCAAAAGTTTATTTAATATCTATAGGCTATTTGTATAAAAATTAGTTTCCTTGTCCTTTAAAGCAATTTTCTGGATTTAAAAATTCATTTTTACAAACCTTTAAGTAATGAATAAATTTCTTATATTTTATAACACAAAATATATTATTTGTACCAATAGAAGGCAGTGAATGGTAAGTTAAAAAGATGGTTGAAAAAAGGATGTAAAAGAAACTATTCACAAATACAAAGGAGCATGTTCTAACATCCATGAAGCAATAGTGGATAAATGAAGACAGAGAGAGTATTTTGTAAAAATTAGAGATGGAAAAGGAAAAGAAATCAAGACTGCAAGAGAAGGACAGATAGCTTCTTTAAAAAAAAAAAAAAGAAAAAAAAACAACTGAAGAGCAAGAGGGTAAGTAAGAAAATGTGATCTCCAAATCAACCACTGATGTTATTGAGTCAAAAGAAAATAATCCCCCATCCACTTAAGCCAATGATTTTAAATTATGCTGCAAATAATAATAATCAGTTAAAAGTATCCATGTTATTTGAGATTATATATATTTCAATATATGGATTCATTCACTCAATATATATATATATATACACACACCATGTAGGATTAATGCTTTGCTTTTCTGTATGCTTTATAACTAATTATATAATTTCTAAACATAAATAAAATAAATTTTTTTTTATTGAAGATATTTCAAATGATTTGAAAAAGGTTTAGAAAAAAAAAATTGGGGGAAAAATACAGACTTATTTTAAATAAGATGTTTAAAAGCAATATGTAATATTTCTTTTTTGTCTTAGGTTTTTTTTTTCAAAATTAATCCTGAAAATAATTTACCAACAAACAAAACAAAAAAAAAAACACTAGTTTATGCACTATAAATAATTTTTCTAATTATTATTGTTATACTTTACACTTTCAGGGAGTCAGTCAACCTACCAGATTTAAAAACATCGGCCGAGTTACCTACCCTGCAAAAGCGAAACCAGTGCAAGGGGCATAACTAGTAGAGTCGTTACAGAGTGGCATGTTCTATAGTAAGATTTCAAGCGGTTTAGTTGAAGTCAGGCTTAGTTTTTCACAGAAGTGAAGTGACATATACTTTACTAATAATAGATATACTACAAGCAACAAAGTAGATAGCGATTTTGTTAGTGCATAGAAAATTGAAAGTCTTAACATTTCCATTTCTGAAGCAGAATAATATTAAGAGATCTACTTTTAAGCCTATCATGATCATCGTGCCATATTTATAAAATACACAATCCAAGTAATACTGGCTGATAGTGATGATCACAAGGCATCACATGAATAGACACTAAAAAGATAAAAAAAAAAATAATGAAAATTAGGAAAAGAAATTAAATCTTTAAAAAGACAGGTAGCTTTTTTTCCAAAACCAACTGAATAGCAAGAGGGTAAGAAAGATAAAATGTGATCTCCAAATCAACCTAATAAAGAAAAGCTATAAAAAGCAGACTAAAAAAAGAATATAATACAAAAAGGAAAAGTTCAAGACACTTTGCTTATACAGAGAAAGCACATTGGCAACCATAAATATTAAAGCATGATGACAGTAACTAAATTGCACTAAAATGATTCACATCTTTTCAGTTTATATAAATGAAACAAGAACAGCATATATTTTTAGGCATCAATAATTAAATCTATATTTGTTTTTATTTTATACTTATTGTATATTTTAATAGCCTTTCTTGTCATTTACTTTTGAAGATAAAATTGCTATCATATTGCAGAATCACCTGTCCATAGCATTTTCACCTTGCACACATCATGTCATGGAGGGCTGAGAAGTGTATTACATAAGGAAGGGATGGGGTTAAATAATCACAAAATTGTGAGTACCTGATATTTAATTATTTCTTATAGTGCTTTTTGATTATACAAAATTTCAGCAACATGATAGCATTTAAAATTATTTTAGAAATCAAGTATTATGATCCTGCATTGATCTTGTAAATATCAAGAATTATGACAATTCTGCTTCTCCAAAAGGTAAAATGTTAATTTAAAAAAAAAAAAAAAAAAAAAATCACCCAAATCAAAAGGTTTCTTCAGACTGATCCATTTATGAAAAACAATTTATCCATTCTATTCTATATTTTCTTCATAAATGTTCAAAAATCAATCATAAAAGAACTACTTTTAATGAGAACACTGTAGTCAATCAGAGAATAAGATATATTTTCATTTAAAAGAAAATTCAAGAATACAAATTGGAGACATTAAAAGTGTTTCAAAGTATTTGATGTTATAGATGTACATTTCAAAATGAATATTAAACAAATGTCCAGTGATGACACTTGAATAAACAAACTACATGGATAATGTTAATGCTCTTACTGAGCAAATATATTTGCCAATTGCATGACAGTGTATATGAACATGTAGCTCAGATTTGAATGTCACTACTTTACAGTATTGCATGTAAACAGAAACTTCAGCTTTTTGAATTTCTATTGCATAACTTTGTAACTCACCCCATTTGATAGAAATGTTATAAAAACAAAATATAAATAAGTAGACCAGTCTGAAGAAGTGTTTATTAATCTGTTTTGAAAGGTGTTTGATAGCTGTACTCCTGTTACATGAGAGCTGGTTATTTTAGAGTGGTTCAGTAGAAAAAGGGAAAAAAATCAATAGCACATACATTGGCATTTTGAGAAATAAAAAAAAGGAAGAATTAGGCATGAAAGAGAAGTTTTTTCAAAATTAGTGTAATCTCAGAAATAGCAAATACCATTACCTTCTGTGGTATTATCTTCTGCAGACAAAAAAAAATGAAAACAAAAATAGAAAAAAAAATGATCAAGTTTTAAGATACTGTCAAAAACAATGGAGGAAAATGTTATCTTTCTTCTAACTGTTCATGTGTCAAACTTTCCACAAATTTACCTTAATCCATTGTACACAAGGAACACAAATTAAGCTGGGATACTGAATAATTTCTTAGTATAAAATAATTATGATTTAAATGTTATATTTTATCCCTCTAGAGTAATAATTTGGATTAGAACTGACAGGAATTTAAGAGACATAAGAGTTTTATTTTTCTAAAAGTGTCACCTTGGATACTCTGGGTTAATATTAGGATCAAACCATATTCTTGCCAATTTTTAAAAAAATCTTCTGAAAACAATTTTTAAGTAAAACTATAATTAAATAAGTATCAGTTTATTTTTTAATAATTATAAGAACTTTAATAGAAGATTCAAAGAATTAGAATTAAAAAATTTTGAGTATGATATATATGTTTTATATGCATTTATATATTGAATTTAGTTTTGTGGATGCTAAACTTAATTCATTCTTATAATACTTAAAAGAAAATATGAATTCTTATTTTCTCATTTTGTTGTCCACTTTGAAAAAGACCTTCAAGTCAACAAACATATTTTAAGTGATGAGACTGGATAACAAAAAAACAAAAAAAAAAACAAAAACAAAAAAAAACACTTGTCACTTGTCTACAGTCACCAGAAATCATAAAATTTTAAACTTGATAGCAAGGGCAGGAATTAGAGTAGAAAACCAAAAAGATTTTTTTTTTATTTTGTAAATAGAATAACAAAGGAAAGCATCATATTGTGTATAACAAATTACAGAAGGCACAAATGAGAAATTGGAAACACAAATAGAAAGAAATTAGATAATTAAAATATCAAGAAAATCATGGAAGTTTATTTTTTTTTTTTTACTTATTTTGTATTTTAATTGATATATTTTTCAAGTAAAATGACTCAAGAGAAGATTCTGAAAATCATTAACTTATATAGTTGTATAAGTTTTGTATAAAGTAAAGAATTCTTAGAAATGGATCTAATTGCAATTTGATCCAAACATAACTAATTTTGCTAGATTTAAAGAGATACTCAGTTCATAGCTATTTTTTCTATTATAATTAAGATGAAGTGAAAAGGAATTTTTGATAGTTAATACTTGTTTCAAAAATAAAATGCTAATATCATATACTATAAATCATCATAATGCAATAAAGGTTGAAGAAAACTTCTCATAACAAAATTTGCAGAAAATAAATTTAAACATTTTCAATATTCCATCAGGCTAACACCTTTTGCTTTGTGAACATAACATTTTGCTTGGATTATATGTTAAATGTTAGTGTAATAAATAAAATATTTCTAAGAACAAGTGTGTGTGTGTATATATATATATATATATATATATATATATATATATATATATAATGCTTAATGACAAAAATCATATAGAAATTACTGACATTTTATATAAATGAAAATTCACTCTTAACCAAATGTAACCTTTTCAAATTTTTTGAATACAACTTTTGTCAAGTTAACATTCTGATATATTTAACAGCTTCGAAAATATTTCCATATTAACCTTTTTGAAGAAAACCTTTAGGTGTTTTAACAATTGTATGTTAGGCATGGCGTTATTTACTCCCTGTTTTTATGATCATAATTAATAGATGCTAAACATTCAGAAGTTTCTTTAACATCAAAGAAAGAACAAAGCTTTAAAAGATAAATTATCTTCCTACTTTATCTATATAACACACAAACATACTTATTCAAAACTATAACAATTTTAACTTGCTTCATTTTCCACCAGACAGCATGTCATTCTGCTATAAATGGTTATAGTTTCCTGCTTTACAATTCAAACAATCTTACTACACAAATATTTCTAAACAGTTCAGTCAAAAATGTTATCACTACAAATGAGTGTGTTAAGTGTTAATCTAGATAATATTTATGTAAATATTCATACGTCAAACCAAAACTACACTGGACTTAAAAAAGAAAGAAAAAACAAACATTTATTAAATAAAGTCAATCAAAATTTGTAATTTATACCAAAGTATACTTTAAATAGGAATACAAAATATAGTCCACCAATCCAGTTCAAATCTTTTGTTATTGCTACACATTAAATCTTAATTTATTTCTCCAACCTTATTTTTTTTAAATATTTTATATTTCATGTTAATATTTTCATAACTGTCAACCAAAATCCAAAGCCAACTACAATTGGGGGTGAAAGTAGAAAGCAAAAATTAAAATTGGTTGTGCATATATATAATTTTCACCTAACAACTTTCAACTAAAACTATTTTTTCTTACCCATCAAAAATTGGAATAAGATTTTTATGAAAACTTATTCAGTTAGTTTAATATAACAACTTTGATACAGAAGAAATTATGAAATACACTTCAGCAAGAAGGTAAAGTTACTTTTCTCAGAAAATCTTTGATTACGGCTATTTCTTTAGAAATGGTCACATTTATCTAACAGATGATAGCTAACATTCCTCCATTAGTTGAATTGATATAAAAATAGTCATCTAAATAATGACAAACTATAGAAAAAAAACAAAAATGAAAACTGACAATATTTAAGAGGAGGTATTTAGAATATTTTTTCAGGAATGAATAATTCTTTGCAAAAATGATAAAATCAGTCAAATACATTAAAAGCAAAATTATTAGTTTACGCACCAAGTGAACTGCCATCTTCATTATGAAAATATGCAGGACCAAGAGAATTAATTCTGTAATACAAAAGCAATGCAAAATGGTTTTAGATTGGTTACTGAGATGGTCCACTTCAAATAAATTAGTCATCAACAGAGGAAAAATTCAGCAACAATAAAAAAAAAAATCTACCAATAAATAGAAGTGTGTCAAAATAAATTAACTGAAAGTAATTTTTCCTTTTTATTTTCAGATTTATTTTGAGACATCAATATTATGTTTGATTTTAATTTAAGAAAAAAAAAAAAAAAAAAAAAAGAATGAAAAGGCTTTTGAGCAGTTAAAAAATAAGTTTTTATTGAATTTAATAATGGTTTACCTGTCAACTTCTAATGAAAACACATTCATAAAGTTATTGAAAAATAAAGAGAATATGAAATTAGTATATTAAAGTAAATGCTATTAGTAGGTCAGGAAAAAAAAAAAAAAAAATAAATAAAAAAAAAAAAAATAAAAAAAAAAAAAAAAAAATAAATAAATAAAATAAATAAATAAAAAAACAAAAAAAATTAATAAATAAAAAAAAAACAAAAAAAAACAACAAAAGTTCAATTTTTCTACTAATAATCTAGCAATACAATTTTAAAAAATAAAAAATAAAAAAAATGAGGACTAACAAAGTACCAGTCAAGCAAGAATAAAGAAAAAACCACATATCTGAAACTGAAGCCATGAGAAATTTCTCTTAAACAAAAAGTATACATTTTATATCATTTCAATTTGTAAATAATGACCAGGTTTACATTGGTTAATACCATTTACAAAAAATTTACCTTCTTTATAATTTTCTCACCATTAAACTATTATTCAGTTTGAATTTTTGATATGAGGAATTGTAATTATTATTCACAGATCTATTTATCTAGTGTTACTGTCTTGATTCTTATAGTTTCTTATAATGTTTTGGCCATTATACAATCTAGCATTCTTCAGGCATCTGTCATATTCAGTAACATTCTAATTTATTAAGAATAAAAACTAATAAAAAATATGAGAAGCACTGATAATCAAGTGGCAATCAAAAGCAACTTTATATTTACATACAAAAAAACAACAGATCAATAGTTAGTAGTGAAGCATTAGTTTCAATTATTTCCAGGTATACTTGGCTCCAACAAAATGTATATATAAAAATAAAAAAAATTAAAAAAAAAAAAACTACAAAAGGAGAGCTGAAAAGTTTGACTTGATCCATGTTCCAAAATTTGATCAAATGACCAAATATCAGACAGTTTTGGTGGGGAAAAGATTCTAGGTCAGACATAACTTTTCAGCACTCCCTTAATACTTAGCAGTAATGACAATAAACTGTTATTTGAATCCAATCATGAATGATGGTAACTCTTATACAAGTAGAAAAAAATTACAAAAACTGCCCATTTACCAATTTTAAGAAAAAGAGGAAATAAAAGTGTATAAGCAATTGCTCACAGAGTTTGATGACATTCTTAAGCTAAGCTAGAAGAAAATCTTTAAAAGACATGACTTTGAACATGGCATATTTTCTTTAACTGATAATGAAATTTTGTACATTTACAATTGATGAAATCACCAACATAGATAAGTTTATACAAGATGCCATCGAAAGTTTATTGGAATTTGAACAAACTGATCAATCTATTCATAAATCAAATTACTTAGTATTTCTTGTATCCTGCTAAAATCTTCATACATTTTTTTTTTTACATCAATCCACCAGAAAACAAATTAGCTAATTTTCTATCAATTTTTTAAAGAGGCATTTCATTTGTAAAGTTCCTTGAATATCACTAAGTGCTATATGTTTATTTTTGTAAGATTTAAGTTTTAGTAGAGTTGGAATTTTTGTCAATGAATTCATTTATTTTATAATGAATATTTTGAAACAAACTAAAAACTTGGAAATAAACCATTAAGGATGAACTCCAAGGTACACAAGTTGTGAAATATAAATGACTGAAAGCAGAGCTAATAAAATCATTAAACAGAAATTTTATTTTAAAAATGATGTCTATTACCTACAATATACATCCCAATTATACTTTGAGAAACAAAGATTAAATTTAATTTGAAATTTTTTTATTTTTAAAGTAGAAATGTTTACATTATGGCTGGTTATCTAGCTTAAGTCTTGAAAGAACATTTTACTTTATTCTGTAAAATAAAAACATTTTACATATTTTAGTGATGAGTAAAATCATCAGAAAGCAAATGGATGAATTAACAATGTCATTTACTTCAAATAATTATCTAAGTTTGTATAAAAACAAAAATTGCTTGGCATCCTGAAGTAATTTCTAGTTACATTCATATAACATTTTATTCAGGATCACAAGTAATGGAAGGTTTTGATAATATACAGCAATTATAGACCGACTTATTTTAACTATTTTTGTTAAGATACTGTGAATTATTATCATAAAACTAAATACTTTCAGTCTCTTTTGAATTTCAGTCCACATATATTATTTATAAAGTTATTAAGAATGACTGCAGTGACTATGGGGTACTAATGCATATTCTGAGATGTACATATTGTACCTTAATACAAAGTAATATTTGGTAAAAAAAATATTTCTTTGTTTATACTGGTTATAACACGTAATATTAATGACAATTATAAAAATTTTAAAGAAAAATTTCTACAAAGCTTGAAATAAAAGAAAGCTTATAAATTTATGCAAACACTAATATATAAATTCTGTGTTAAACATTATCATAAAAGCAGAACAAGCAGCAAAAATTTCTAATCTAAAATTAGTTGAACTAAAATTGATACAGAAAAATCAAAATCCACATTAAATACAAAGTTTGTGTTCTCAGTTTAAAATGTGTTACCAAATCTAAAGTGGTTTAATTCAATTTTAGAATTAAAATTTTTGTAGGATTTGATTCTCTGCTATACATCAATATTGTCATAAAGAAAGCAAGATCATGCAAAAAATTGTATGCAGGTTGAATAATATGGTATAATTATTTACAATATAAAAATTTCTATAAAAACAAAACAAAATGGAACAGAATTTTTTGGCAAAGTTTAGCATACATAAACACAAAACAAATGGTGTATGAAAAGGACAGTTTTTGTCTTGATACCACTATTATTGCATACACTCTTGGCAACTATTATTGCTTTAAAAAGCTATTTTTAGAATTTTAGTAAAATCTAAATATAAGAAACTGGTTTTATAGATTCTTTTTCTTTAGAATTGACCGCAAAAGTAAACACTATTTTATTTAGATTGTTTATTTACAGGAATAATATTATATTTACAAGTTTATAAAAATATGTGAACCAGCTACAATACAATATTTATCATATTATGATGAAATAAATATGAAATTTGTTTTTCATAAATTTATAAAAATATCTGAACAAGAAAATTTAAATAAATATATAATGAGGAATAACTAATTATAAATTTTGAAAAAATGCATTTTCCAGGTATTTCTTTCATTTTCTCTTTTTATAAATTCACTAAAATAGTTTGCAACTATCTGGATTTTGTTTTGAGAAATCACAACAGAAATGTTAAACACTATTTAGTAGACTGTTTATTTACAAGAATAGTGTCTTTTATTGTCAATTCTTGAGAAAAAAAAATTCATATGTCTGGGTTTTATTAAAATTCTAAAAATAGGTTTAAAAAAAAATAAAAATTGCCAAAGCATTATCAAAAGAAAAACCACACTTTCAACAGTTTTTTTTGTGGGTATGTTTGCCAATTTTTCATTGATTTTTTTTAATTGAATAAGATTAAATATTAAATCATAAACTAAGCTGAGTATTAGACAATTCCACCTCTAAAAAGCATTTAAAGTCATCAAAAAGTCAATTTTGATTAGAAACATTTTTCTTTAAAATAATGCTGTCTTTTAGAATGCAACACACCAAATTAAATCAGTTTGCAATTACTTTATGAAAATATGAAAACTAGTAGTAACACTGAAATTTAAATAAATTGCTATTTAACAATGTACAACATAACAAAATTTAGACTTTTCTTTTTCAGACAAGTTTTACCTAACAACTACACCATTAAAAATGCATTTAACAAGTATACTTCTGTATACCTTAATTTTTGGAGAATACATTTATTAGATGAATGTAATTTTCAAAATAAAAAATAAGCAACCATATTTTTCACCTGAATACAAAGAGAAAAGCACAAGGGAAACAAAGTAGTTACAAGGTGAAGGTAATGTGGTTAATACAATAAAAGGATGTAGGTACAGGGTAGGTCATGATTAATGGACAGTTGCATGCTACAGTGGTGCATTTCATAAGTTTGAACACTAACCCAGGTACCATAATGAAAAACTTTAAAGGAAACATGTTTTATCTTTCATTTGAAAAAAAATATTGCTATCAGAATTTAAATTAGCAAAGAATGTTCTGTATAAAAAATATTTGAAAGGGTTAAAACATTTATGAAGTGAATTTTAAGTGACTACTTGACATTAAATTACTGAAATTAGTGTAACAAGAATTTGGAGTACAAGTTATTTGCTAAAATATCTTTGTGAAATAGGCCTATATTTTTTTTTATAATAGAAAGAAGGCTTAACTAATGACACAAAGACCCTTAAGGAGAAATCTCTACAGTTCAGAAAACATTATTAAACAATACTATGTGATAAAAGATAAAAAAAAAAAAAAAAAAAAAAAAAAAAGGTATTAATTTTCTTCAAGCAAAAATGTCAGTCTTTGCTTTTACAAAATACAAGATGGGCAAAATTGCTGCTACATAGATAAGTACACTGTTTTTAATTTAATAGCTCACTGGAAAAAGTGTTAGTTGTTCCCCCCATTAGTACAATGAGAAATGCTGATTTTATTAATAATACTGCAGCTGTACAAAGCTAACTTTTATTCACTACTAGCAGTAGAGCCCGGCGTTGCCCGGGGATGTAACAGTAAGAGATAGATCAAGTATCGACCATCATAAAGACTGAAAAACAAAATTGACAAAGATTATTGTTTAAGGTTGACGGACACATGTCTTAATTAGCTTTTTTTTTTTTTTTTTTACGAATTGGTCAAACCCAAACAAAAAATATTGTTTACAATCGTTATGAGTCTATCGATTGGTGAATAGAATTTTATTATAAACAATTGTCTTGTAAATGGATTTTTAAAGCATTCTGAATGTAAAAATAAAGAAAAAAAGTGTGCAAGACAATAAGAAATACTACCTGCCAAAAAAAAAAAAAGTGGATGTTTGTTTTATCGGCTGAAAATGTAAGAAATCCGATCCCATATATAAAGGAACACACACACACAAAACAACCTGGGTTTTTTAACCTAAGTCACTCCATGGAATCGCTAAAACATATAGAGCATAGTCTGATGAAAAAACGCTAAAGTTTATGAAAACAAAATTTTATCATCAAAATGCTTATGTTTTTTATGAAGAGGATAGACTAAATTTTTTTTTAATTATTTTTAAAAATTTTCCATCTTTTAGAATATTCTAAATTTTGATTTAAAAAACCTTATTTCTCTTTTGTCGCAACAAGGGGTAGTAAATAACAGATAATTTTTAGCGCGTTTTTTTTTGTATTTACACACATTAATATGGAAAATCTTGCAAAAATAAAAATAATTGTCAGATGTTAATGAAACTTTCAGAAACTATTCACAGATGATCGAAATTATTATAAATATGTTTTTTTTTTTTTTTTTTTTATTAAAGTCATGGCAGAAATATTTTTTTTATATTTATTAACACTCCCATAACTAATTTTAAGAAAAACTCTAGAAATTCGAGACCATCGGTTTTAGTGATTACAATAGTTAAAAGCACAAGGCTTTGAAGAATGCAAATCATGTATTTTTTGGCCAACGTACCTGAAAATCAGCTGTGAATTGTAACATACAAAACTCAATAAAACAAATACATTATTTAGTTTCAAATGCTTTTATTTGTTTTAATTTGTTTTTATGAATATGGACAATATTTTCTGAAAGCAAAAAATTTTTTCAATGGAAATTGAATTTTTAATACAATTATTTCTTTAATTTTAAAAAGATTTTTAAAAAATGTTTAAATTGAATTTTAAAAAATGTTAAATGCAACATCAACCTTTCAAAATGTCCGTGTGAGATTGTCTAGCGCTTTGAAAATTGTATAATTTGGACCAATCAGATTAGCCATGGTAATTAAGAAATGCAATTTTTGTGTTTATAGTCGGACAGTAATTATCAAGTACGGAAGACCAACCAGAATACAATTTAGTTGCATTATTTGAGTTCAGCATTGTTCTCCTCTGTTAAGCCCTTTTTACTTTTAAAAACACGTATGGAGAAGTTAATTTGAGTTTTCAATTTCAACTGAGAAGGGTACCTACAAGTAACAGTATCATCTTATGAAATTTAACTACTGCTAAACTTTAATTTATATGATCTTATTTTTATATTAATCTCAGTTATGACATTTTTCCATAAATGAAATATCAAAATTAATAATAAAATGAATGGAAATACAAATAACACAGTAAAATGTAATAAATGTACATAAAATTATAGTATTTTATGTACACTTCTGATAAAATTTCATAAGAAAGGTACCTAAATTAATTAGATACCTTTTTCTTATGAAATTTAATCTCACTATTATTTAATAATCTTATTTTTTAATTTTTTTATATTTTCCATAAAGCATCGTAAACGTAAAAATGAAAGCTAAGTACAAAAAAAAAAATGAAAAAATTAGAGCGCTGAAAAGTTTTCCTTAAAAAGTAACGAGGTAAATAATTTGTTCACTTAAATAATTTCACTTCCTTCCATCCGTAGAAAGAATTACCCTCCGTAAGTTATCTCAACGTCATGAATGTGCCTTTCGTCAATCGTGAAGCGACGCGAAAGGTTATGACCTGCTTTGTTTTATTTTCAAATTACATTTTTTCGAAGAGAAGCTAAGTTAAGCTTGGTTCAAAATATTTTAAATAAACAGTATAATATCTGTTTTTATTAAGATCAGTTTTGAAAAAATGATAATTGATTTTTAAAAGAATATCAAAGTAAGATTTTAATCTTTTTTATCAAATCGAAAAAAATGATTGATTATCTGTCCTTTTTTTTGACCAAAAAAAAAAAAAAAAAAAAAAAAAACTATTTTTAACGAAAATTTCAGACGTGCTAGGAACGATTAAAAAATGTAAAAAAATACCCCAAAAATACTTTGATCTTTCCTCTTTAATAATAATAATATGAACATTAGACGATAAAATTTTGTTTTTAATCAAGTTCGGCGTCTTTTTTTTCATCATGCTATGCTCTTTTGTTTACATTTTCGTGGGTGAGTTGTCCCCGTTTCATTCTCACGATGTGTCTTAATCGTGTTTTCAAATTGATTTTCTTAAAAAAACAACTGTGTTTTTCCCCATTTTTGGCGCCGTTAGAACCACCAAAAGGTAATTTTATGTAGTCCTGTGAAGTTTTGTTGAAATCGGCTAAAAAATGTAGGAAATTCGATCCAACATGTAAACGTTACAGACACACACAACCTGCATTTTATAATAAGATTATCTGGTAACACAATCTACTGTAAATCTACTAAATTTATGCAACATATTCTGCAAAAAGTCATTTTCATGTTTCTCTTTAGCACATATTTAAAGGCAGAATTCTATGATTATATTAGAAAATATTTAAAATCTTCATTGTTTTTTTTTTTTTTTATTTGTAACTGACATAGAAAAGTAAATAATTTTAAATTAGGTTTTATTAAATCAAAAACTATAGTGAGCCTTATTTTTTCAAAAGTTAATTTAAATAAAACTCGAAATTTAAACATTCACATTTCAAAACTAAATTCTCAATGTATCTTGCTTCTACTCTTTCAAAATAGTAATTAATGTTTAAAAGTAAAACTTTATTTACTTAAAAAAAATCTAAATTATTCCCCTCCAAAATAAATAGTAAATTATTTTTCAAAATAAGGCTCACATAGTTTTTGCTTGAAAAAATGATTAAATTAAATGTTTAAATATATCTTAAGTTTATTTACTATTTTATTAATAATAATAATTTGAAAAAGGTTAATTAACTTTTATCTAAGTTTGTTAACATTGTTTTCAAACAAATCAGAGTATTTATGTTAGTATTTAAATAAAAAATATAAAGTGCCTTTTTGAATTAAGGTACTTTAATAATAGAATAGATTTAGTGTTAATCATATCATACTGGTTACAAAAATAGCCTATTTTTTTAACAATGAAAAAGTCAGGATTTCAATATCATTTACATCATGAGATACAAATGCAAAATGAATAAATTTACAAGTAAAAAGAAAATTCTTCAGATTTTGAATAGATTATATTCACGGAAAGATAAAACATGTTTTTTACTTTTAAATCAACATAGAATAAAGAATACTTCATTTTGAAAGAAAGAAAAATAATTTGGAGTCTGAAAATAAAAATTGAGTGAGTAAAAAGCAAACCAAAGAAATTGAAATTTGAAGAAAAAACCCAAATGCATACATGTCTAGTTAAGGTTTTATTTTAATGAAACAATTGTAAATCAAATGAATGAATAAAACTAGAAAATCTTACTTTACAATGAATGATAGGAAGACCAAGAAAATTATTGGATGCAAAGAATCTAAGTTTTGATATTTTATTATATGCTATTTATTTTCTGCAGTTCCAAACTTTTAAATAAAGTGAAGTGAATAATTGTTTTGTCTTTTGGTAAAATCAGATTCTATGAAATGTTCTGATTCATTAAATGAACTGCTGATGTTATTGCCAGAGTATCACAGTTAAAGCATTCTTTGTATGTAGAATCTGTAAAGAATGAGTATTTTTTTTATTTAAATAGGACAAAATGGTGACAAAACAGGCTCAAAATGGATCATCTGAAACATTGTGGTGACCACATCAGATCAGTGACAAAGAAAAAAGTTCAATGATCAAAACAAATCTTTGAATGTTAATGACTTCTCAAAATTAAAGACAATAAAGCAGTTGAATAATATAGAATTTGTATTTATGCATCAAATTCTTATTTACTTCAACTGAAAATTTAAGTTGTTATGGGTAAACAATTTGGAATAAAAGATTCACACTTTAAAAGGTAAAGACAAAAATGAATGTGGCCAATAGTAAGAGAAATCTCCAAATAAATGTTGAATATATAAGATGTAGTAAGTTGTTTAATCTTGGTGCTTAATTATTTATCAACTAAACCAACGCGAGTTGCATTGTTGCCACATTTAAAGTAAAATGTCAGTAACAAAAGTACTTAAAGATTGCTTTAAATTAATAAATCCTTACTTTACATACTTAAAAAATAGGAGTTACGTCCCTTAAATCTCACCCAATCAGATGTAAAATAATTAAAGTCATATTTGTGTAAAAGATAATATTTATTGAATGGTTATTACAAACTGTTAGGAACTGTGATTTCCTTTATATTTTTTCAGTCCTGTGGTGGTAGTAGTAAAGCGCATGCATTTGTAGCCGACACTTTTTCCTTGTTCTGCTGAACCACAGCCATGAAAGAGATCAGACCTTTAGACGGACCTCTATCCAGGTACAAAGCTCCTATAGGGGTACCACCAACTACAAGAAGGGTTATATCACCAGCATTATCAGCCAACATTGTCATGGTCAATGGAACTGTGCCATGTAAAGGATCTCTCCTGTCCTTGACACAACACCACCAATGAGTGACAGTAGTGATGTGTCATTTGAGAACAAACTTATTTTTGTACCATACCAGCACAAACCTAAGAGCCTGACTGCAGAGATAAATGTTGCATATGCCCTTTCCAAGAGCTCTTCTGAAGAAGAGGCCTAGCTTGTTCCCCTTTTGAAGGGAGTGCCTGCAACAAGAAGCCACGTCCCCCCTGCAGCTTGTGTGAAAATAATGAGATCCAGGGTGCATGTGTGTGTGTGTGTGTGTGTGTGGTGGGTGTAGCAGGAATAATAAAACAGAGGAGAATCTGGTTGTTTCTTGCCTGCCCAGATCAAACTCGCATCCTTTGGAATGCAGAAAACATGATTTAAGCGTGATGCATGATTTGATTCAGGTGCCTGGATGTACAAAAAGCTGTGTGGACTCTGAAGTAGATAAATAGACAGGCCAATAGATAGTAGGAGAATGTGTCTAGCATGGCAGATTGCATTGTTGGAATTTGTGAGTTGTGGATTTGAAATAGATTCCCTGTGTCAATCCTCACAAGAGAGAAGGTACCAGTGTTATTGTTACCAACCAGTTTACAGTATTGTATTCTGCCCCACTTCTTACTGCTTGGAACTTATATAGTATCTATGCCTTAGCTATGCTAATTAGGCTGTCATTTACATATCACTAGACATATGAATTGATTAGATTAAAACATTAGTATATTAGCATTCAAATTTCATTGTATGTATATTAATAAAAATACGTAATAAAATACCTTTATTTTAGTTCATTATTTTTATAATTGCAGAGTTCCATTTTAAAAATTGACAATTTTCTAATCATATTGTATTCTTTAGAAATAGCTTTTCACAGATAAATGAGTAAATGATTCAAAATTAGCAAAAATTATAAGTTTTCATTGATTTTTTTTAAGTACAACATCAGAACATTTATTTGATATACAATTGTTCATAAAATAAAATGAAGTTGTGGCAAAATATCATTTAATCATGAAAAATCATTTAATTTTAATCCCAAAATTGAATTTGGGAAAGATCCTTATTTTTTCATTACTGAGTGAATAAAGAGGATTTCCTAATGGTACCCAAACGTTAGTTTTCATTACTCACGAGACAGTTTTATGGAGATTATCTCCATGCCCATTACGTGTGACAACAGAGGAGCCAAGTATGGACCTGCTGATACTGCGTCGGAAACTTGATTTCTTTACGTTAGCATCTGAAATTGAACGGGTTAGGATAGATTTTCCATTCAGTGGAGATTTAGACTTGCTCACAGACCTTCCTGGTGAGGGTAGATGCATGTCAGATGGACTGCTTCTTACGGACTCTTCCTGCAAAAAGAAAGAAATTATACAAATAGTATACATGTGGGTGTGTACACATACACCTCACCACTTTTTCTTTCAAGTGCTCTTTACCATTTTGAAATTGAGAACTTAATGTTAAAACATTTGAAAGAAAGCAACTCTAAGTTGTATTCATTGTTGGAACAGAATGTTAACATAGTAAATCACTATAGAGCTTGTTACTAAGTCTAGTTTGGCACAAGGTTTAAAGCTCTAAAGACAATATGGGCTTATGGCCACATCACATTGAAACACTGGTTCTTGTATGGTCATTGAAGTTAAGCAAAATTGAGCCTGGTCAGTACCTAGATAGGTGACTACTTGGGAATACTAGGTGCTGTAAGCTTGGATGTTCAAGTGGAGTACTAGATAATGGTTCAGAATTGTTAATCAGCAAGCTGAGTTCCAATTCCAGTTAGGTTCATTATATTCACTTATGCACAAATACCCTTAGGAAAGGTATGAACACACCTCCCTCACCCCAGATATGATTAATTAGTAAAACTTGCATTGTTAATCATTATCTAAAAAATATTACAAATAAAAATATTACAATCTTAAAATATTTTCTCTCTAAATAACCTGCAAAGGGTTGATAAGCTGTAGAAAACAAATCAATCAAATCTAGAGATTTATTATGCTATTAACATAATACACCAATTGATTTGAGCAATACACACATTCTTTATATTTTTGTATAGTAAAACTGCAAAACTGTATTTTTTAATAAATGGTAAGCATTTTCATTTTAAAATGTAAAACAGTTACTAATTAAGATTTATTATGATTTACATTTTATTTTTCATTTTGTCTATCAAATTTTTATTTCAGTAAAAATAAATCACTTACAAATGAGGACTGTGCTGGTGATTTTGTATATTTTGTCTTTAAGGCCTCGTTGTTAATTTCTTCATTATGAAATTGGGGATGATTGTTTTTCTCTTTAGATTGCTGAAATACAAAATCACAGACCCAACTTGAAATAGAAAAATACAAAATAATAATAAATCAATAACAGTAATTATCTTCTAATCAAAACAAAATTCTTATTGATAGTTTAAAGAAGTATTTTAAAAACAAATATGACAAGAAAAATTTGTCTTTTAAGCCTCAGTCATCTTTCCCACTTTTGTGAAATTTTAATTATCTTGTCTATTGATTTGTAAATCTAAAGATATTGTTATACTTTTCTAAAGATTACATATTGGGTTTTCAGATTAATCTCTACTGGAATGATTGGTAGAGATGAATTTACCTTAGCATCCTAACATCAGCATTATCATGTCACTAGGCCATGAATAGCAAGAGAAAATGGAAGGCTGGCATAGCTGATCAATTCATCAAGTGACTTACATTTCATGCCTCTTGTTAGACTGTTATATAATTCATTTCTTACCTTTTGACATGTGCATAAATTATAGCTGAGTCAAGGGATAGATAATTAAATTGGACCAAAGCCCTAATGTTGTTTTGCTTTTGAGACTTGTCAGACCCTCAGAACCAGAGTCTTTGAGTCAATTTCCTGAACAGGATTCACATTTTGCCATTATGAACATAGTTGATATATTCTGAAATAAACTACTCCTACATCCAAAGTTTTACTAGCCTATGACCATCTACCTTACTGGCATAAAGAAAAAAAAATCATACATTGCTACAATTTAAAGAAAAGAATTTTGAATATATGAAAAACGTACCACAGTGTCTTTGGATGTCACAGTGCACTGTAGTTGGATTGAACCAGATTTACATTTTGACAAGGGAAACCACTCTGAATGTCCCTGAAATGTTAAACAAAATATTTTATTGCATTAACAATCAGCAGAGTAATACTTCAGCAGGAGGTGTTCACATGATGCTAACAATTTAAAAAAAAAAATATAGATCAATTCTTAAAAAATGTCTACTAACATTCATTGACATCTCTTTCATCTTCCCCATCGTTAACTGTAAATTCCCAAGGAAATCATTGTAAATAAGGTCCTTGTCAGATACAATCTACAAAGAACAAAAGGAAAAAAAAAAAAAAAAAAATCAAAGTAAAAATAAAATACTTGTACAAAACATTTTTCAAAACAATTTAGAATCTACTTTGAATCTGTAATTAATATAAAAGAAAGAAATTGGAAATCTAGTAAGATGATAGTATAGGCTATGTTATATAACATCAGTTAGATGACCTTAAGTCATAAGTTGTTTGATCCTAGCTATCTTAGTATAGTATCCTAGCTATTTTTTAGGATTACAAGTCTTCTATAGTTTTGTCTACTTCTAGATTAAGTTACATGTTTCCATCACCAAGACATATTATAATTAAAGCTTACCACTGCTTCCTGATCACTTTCAGAATTTTCAAATTCTCATAAATGCTAATAATTTAGATTAGACATGGGCAACTATTTTGAATTGTGGGCTGCATCAAATATGGCTCATTATAAAGCTGGCCACACTACTAAAAAAAATTCAAGGTAATTTTTTTTTATTGAAAGTGCCTTAGCCATTTTCACCACAGAAGGCTATATGTGTAATCATCTGCCATAGAAATGGTAAAAGGTTGGTTTTTGGAGGTAAGATTTCTCCATAATTAAAAAATTAAGTCTTATAATATTATCACAGATGACAGTGATTAACACACACGTGTGCAGTGTGATTTGTTTATTATTTATTCATTTGAAAATACAAAGATAATTTTTAAAATAAAAAATATATTTCTTCTCCAGAAAGAAAAAAAATGTAATCAGTTTAGATAATCAAGTATACTTCCACTGAAATGTTTAGTAACACACACACACATTAGATGGAATGGAAAACACAAATTTCAGTTGAAACTGCTTATATCCACTTTACTCTATTATGGAAAAGGTAGGAAATCTATTTTCCTTGTACTGTCTTAAAATTATATATCTTGACAAAATGTTTTATTGATCTGCCATGATGATTAACAGAGAACAGTGTAGTTAAATCGATTAAGTTAAGCACTTAGGTGAACTACAAGACCAGCAAAAAGCTTTTAATGCCATAACCAACTTTGGCAAAAGGCAAACCACACGCATACACATATACACAAGAGAGTGCCAAAAAAATATATTTCAAAATTCTCGTCTGTTCTTACTCACCATAAACATAACACTTTAAGAAATCTATAAAAATAATAGAAGAGAAAAAAAAGAAAGCAAAATCTCTAAGAATAATTATGTACTTACAAGTTCCACAGTTGCATTGCTATCATCAGGAAGTTCTAGAGTGACACTTTCATTCCAAATGGGAAACAGGGTCTTCTTCTTAACTGTTGTCTTGAATACTTTCTTCTTTCCTAACAACAACTCACAAAATGGATCACTGAAACCTGGAAAAAAAATTATGCTATAAACCAGGTTGAGATTATTTGGACTATCAACCTTTTTATGATTATTTATACCACTATGTATATTTTTTTTTTTTTTTTTTTTTTTTACAGAATTCTCTTGTTTGATTTTGTCATTCATTTTTTATCTAAACATTCTATTTGTTTTAGATCTACTATTTAGCATGTACATGTGTTTAAATGAATATATATAAATATATTGTATGGAAAGCCCATAATGCCTTTGTTAAAAATCAACTTTTAATTCTCTACAGTTTTTAGGCATTGTATTCATATTAACAACAGAAGATACAGACTAAATAAATCTTTTACTTATAACTAATTTTATTTAATTTCAAATTCCATCCTTTAGAAAACTACACAAATTAAGATCTTGCTTTGAGCTAGACTGAAAAATTAAAACGTTAATTTTTTTCTTTAAAAAAAAAAAAAAAAAAAAAAAAAAAAAAAAAAAATAGTATGATTTGGAATGTAACAATGCCAAGTTAAAATATAGCTTGATTCAAGTAAAAATGCATCAGAAATAGGTATAAATAAACTGAAAGTGCAATTGCTAAAAGATGGTTATTTTGTTAAAATAACAAATACCATTCCGGTCTTTTGCATCCAAGTTCTTTGCTTGTATAATTTTGAAGTCTACAAAAGTCTTCCCTGTAATTAAAAGAAACTAATGTTAGTTTGGTGAAACATATCTCTACATAGATATATGCATACATGTGAATTGGGATCAAATATGGATCAGAATCTGACAGAATGATAGGATAAAGAACAAATAGGAAACAGTTATAAAACTATCATGTTTCGCTTTTATTAAAGCTTCAACAGAAAATGAGAGATATAAAAAAAAAATTTCAGGTATTTTTATTTTTGTAGTTTTTCATTGAAAAAACTTACACACAAACATTGCTTGACAAGTCAAATGCCTGTGAATCTGCTTAAACAATGAAAACCAAATACAAAAATAACAGAAAATATTTTATTCCCATATTATATTTTCTAATGAAGCTTTAGTAAATTTGAAACATGTTAGATTTACAAACATTTCCTATTTGTTCTTTATTCTATCATACATACATGTATTTAAATAAAAAAAATGTTTAAATTTTATACGAAAGTTGTTTCCATACAAATATAAGGGTGTAATTAGTATATTTAAAAACAATCCAAATGTTTTCATGAACTTGTTTAAACATTAATATCCAACACCTTAATATTTGGGAATAAAAACATTCTGTCTCTCTCTCTCTCTATATATATATATATATATATATATATATATATATATATTATTGTTTATTTAATTTTTAATTACATTAATTTTGCAGTGTGTGTGTGCATATATATATATATATATATATATATAAATTGTTAAAAATTTCAGACACACTGAGTCGTATATTAATATTTTTGTTTTATTTGTTAATTAGGTTCCTCAACTGGTTTTGGTCAGCACGGTCATCATCAGGAGAAAAAAAATTAATGCTTGTTACTAGCAGTGAACTACAGAAGTGAAATTGGCCTGTAGTTTTCATTTGTTTTTTTATAGTTTATTTTTGGTCAGTTCTGGGACTGTTCAAAGATCTTTTTCAAGATGTTTTTTTTTTAATGAAGATGTTGGGAGATCCAAGAGTCTCAGATTTACCTCTTTAGTCATTTTGACAGCTTTATTGGTTGCTGGAAAGGGGATGTGTGTGTTATGTGTATGTTATTGTTTAATTTTTTGAGAGTGTGTGTAATGTATGTATGTGTATATATTTGTGTGGGAGTGTGTATATGGGAGACATCATCACCTGTAAGCATGTCTGCCTGGTGTGGTCGAGGGTGGGAAGGGTTAGGGGAGTCAGCTTGGGCTCTTCATGGGTGGTGTCATCTATGTAGTAGCAGTAGAGTATACAGAGATTATGTGTGAGAGAGAAATATGGGTGTCGAGGGAGGGTGATCTATGGGGTTATATATTAATTCTATCTGTGATGTTTAGTTTGTTGTTGAATCCATCTGGACAAACTGTTTTAAGGCACAAAATCAATTTTTCTTCATGTTCTAATATTTTCCTAACTTTGTCTTTTGTGTATTTCTATTCTTTCAATATTAGTGAATTTTGCATGGCTATTAATATCATGTTTTTCTAGACAGAAATATTGTTCTACAGGTAATAATCTTTCGTGGAGAGCTAACTTAATCCAATTTTGATAATTATTGTTTCTGGCATAGTGTGCATTCTAATAAGTAAATTATGTTATGATTTCTACAGTTAGAGTTGTGGTAGATTTTGAAAGTAGATTTAGTGACTGAGTTAATGAATGAATTGGTGTGTTTAATGTGGTTACAACATAGGCTTCTTTTGTTGTTGCATGATTGGGACAATCCTATTGTTATTCTTGGTTTATTCTGTGTTAGTTTGTCATCTGAAATTTGGTTACCACCTATGATTTCCTTAAGGTTCTTTGATTTATGATACACTAGAAGGCCAGGTTCCTCAAAGTTTTTAGGTTTTTGAGATGTAGTATTTCCCAGCAACTTTTGATTATTTGAGATAGTGAAGGTAGAGTAGTATTGAAAGTGGTTACTAAAGGATTTATTTTTAATTTTATACTTTATGATGTCTTCTCTTGGTGTGGAAATTGCTTTATTTATTTGTTCTATAATTAAGTGTTTATAGCCATGTGCTGTGAAAGATTTTTAGTATGTTTAGTTAGATCTTCATTGTTGGAACATATCCTAAGTCTTGCTTGTAAATAGGGAAAGTTTCTTTGAGGTGTTTTGGGTGGGAAGTGTAGATAGTTGTGGGTGTCGGTTTTAGTATGTAGCGTGATTTGTAGTTTTCTATTTTTATCACTATAGATATGGGTGTCTAGAAATTTTACCAATTGTGATTTTTCATGATCAAACTTAATGGAGTTGTGTACTGTGTTTAGGGCCACAAGGAATTCAGTAAGTTTTTCCTCATTGCCTGTATATATGAAAATATCGATACATCTTGTGTAGAACATGCAGTCATTACTGATGAAAGGATAAATATGGGTCTCCTCAAATTTGCCCATGAAGATCATGGCATATGATGGAGCTACAACAGTGCTCATAGCACAGCTTTTACAATTTCCATTGAAATTATTCAATGTGAGAATGTTCTCCATAAATTTTATGATTACTTCTGAGGAGTGGGGGTATTCTTGTTTTGTTTTTTTCCTAAGTGCTCCTTTAAGAGCGATTAGTCCTTCGTTGTATTTGATGTTGAAATAAAGAGATCTAATGTCCATGGTTAATAGTGTTGCATTTTCTGGTACTGTTTGTATATGTTTAATTCTGTTTAGTAGGCCTGTTGTGTCTCTTATGTAGGATTTTACTTCCTTAGCTAGGAGCTGTATATAGTGATCTATGTATTTGGAAATTTTAATTGTATGGCAGTTAAATGACAGAATGACTGACCTTCCTGGGTTATTTTTGTGTATGAGAGAGAGAGAGAGAGAGAGAGAGATAGATAGATATATATATCAAAGTAATTGGCATGATATCTGTCTTAAAAATGTTAAACAACATCAATTAAAGATTTTATTTACAAATCTCTCATAATATTTTCTTATTATTTGCTTGATCAATCTGGATATTAATTTAAAGAAAATATTTTTCAGGTAGTGATTACATTAAATTAATAATAGTTTCAAATAAAAATTTTAATTCTCAACAGCAAAAGTAGTGAATAAAGTCACTGAAAACCTTTGTAATTGCTCAAAATGGTCCTAACAGAAATATAAATTGAATTAATAAATCATAGAAATAAATATATTCTTCACATATTTTAAGTTATAATTCAAGATGAATGCAAATCTGTACTAAATTGGTTAAGAAAAGCAATGATAAGTAACAATATCAATAATCATGTTCTTTAGGTAGATATATTTTGTATAGAATAAAATTCTAATTCACTACACATCTTTAAATGGTTTCTTTTAAAGTACTCATTTGTGAATTCATTGAATCATCTAATTTTATTTTAAAATAAAGAAAAAACATTTTAATTCAGAAAATCATTTCTTAAAAATAAGAAATGAGATTTTTTCCCTTTCTAACTATATTTATATCCCTTTGTCATTTTTGTATAACTTACAGGGATTTCTTTTTGGTATACAATCATTTCTCATTTCAAAATACATTTAGTGATATTGATGGAAAACTTTAACTGATAGAAATTGAATTTTTTTTAGAGTTAGGATTTTCATTACTTTTTTAAAAAGGTAAAATGTTCAGATGGTCACATAAATAATCACTTTGAAGTTGATAGAGATATTTTGTTTCTGGGTAAAATAAATGTGACATTTGCAGTTTGAATTTGGAAAACTAAAATCAAACAATAAAATTGCAATCCAATAAACATATCACAAAAAATAAAATACATTTACCTTCTAAATATTTTTCAATAAAAGCTGTAGACTGTCGTGAATTGGTGGTTTGTGCCTGAAATTAAACAGTTTGCAATTATACAATATTTTACTTTAATGATTAAACAGAAATTAATGACATTTTTTTATAAAACATACAATATCAAAATGAAAAATAGTGCAGACAAAAATGAAAATGTCTATAAAAGCTGCATTTTAAAAACAGTTTGACTATATTTTAAACACTGTTCAATTATTTAAACAATGATTAAAATATAGTACTATTTTTAAACTTAAATAGAATATCAATAGAAAACACTTTAAAATATATTTCTTGGATCCAATAAAATAATTTTTAAGGGATCATCCATTTACCACATTAAATCAATGATTCCTTGTAGAATGAAAGGATGATAAATCATAACACAGATTAAACATGCAGTTGTTGATATTTTCATAAATTTAAAGAGGTTTTTTTTTTTTTTAAAGAGAGATTTTTAATAATTTTATTTTAGTAAATATTTTTATTTAATATTTGTTTTCTTCAAAACTATTTAAATATTTTAACACTGTAGTTAAGAATATGACTATATATAATTTCTCAATTTGGTTTGATATAATTACTTGATAGACTACTGCAAACTACAGATAATGAATACTGTTGGTAACTGCTTTCAGCTTTTTCAAAATGTGTCATTGAAGTTTGAGAAAGATATGGAAATTTGAAATCAACAAGCAGGTTGGGGCATAGTCTAAGAAGTCACTCAGCAGTCAGTATGAAAACAAAATGCTTTATTTTAAATAGAAAAGTGCACCAATATCGGATCAAAATTATTAAAATTTGTTGAAATCTTGTTCAGTCTTCAAAAATTTGTGTGTGCATTATATATATATATATATATATAAATATAAAATGGGGAAAGGACATGCAAGCCATAATGAACCATTTCTTTTCAAGAGCATGCACTGTATCAACATTAAAAGACTAAGGTTATGTACACCCACCCCAAAGAAAACACTATATTGAACTTAACATTTTTGTTTAGGGTCAGAGGCTCGTGTTTGTTGATACCTTTGTCTACCTTGGAAGTACTCTCCCTAAGGATGGTTCTTTGGATCCTGAAATCAATCATGGAATTAAAAAAAAAGCCAGCAAAGCCTTCTGTAAATAGGAAAAATAGGGTTTGGTCAGACAGAGATATCACACTTTACACTAAAATCAGTGTGTTCTGACTGCTCTCATGTACACTTTGGAGACATGGAGATCACCATCATATCAAAACTTTGGAAAGATTTTATCAAAAGAATCTTATCATATCAAGTGGCAGTCTTTTATAAGAGACGCAGTTCTTCTGCAATGGTCCACAACACCTAGCATAGAGAAACTGCTCATTTGTAACCAGCTGTGCTGGGCAGGGCATCTCAGGAGAATGAAAGATGAGAGCTTACCTAAGCACTTGTTTTATGAGAGCTCACTCTTGGAGCGAAGACAAACCCAAGAAGCATTTCAAAAGACAACCTGAAAAATCTTGAAATTAGTGTCAAAGATGAAGTAGAAAATAGATCTTGTTGGAGAAAGTTAGTTTTTGATGGTTGCAATCATTTTGAGGTCAAAAGAGTTGATTGTTTGAAGTTTAAAAGAACTCTTAGAAAAGGTCATGTAGATTTAATCCCAGAAGATATTCATCTTGAGCTTGTATGTAACATATGTGGGAACGGTGTTATATCTTGTGTCAAATTTGCTAGTCATCAAACATCACATGAAAATCAGCATTTTGTTTTTCCTGACAGACTTTCAGGGTACTTATGTAGGTAATTTACTCTATGATAACTATATTTATATCTGTATTTTTGGTTTCAACTTTATTTCAATTTATGTGCAAATGAACATGAAATCTATCCACTAGAAACAATTCTTTCAAAATATCAACTCTTATATTGTTGATGTAATATTGAAAAAACAAAATAGTTTTAAACATTCACTTGTTACTTCTACCAGTTTGTATTTCTGCTATATAATAGAATTATGGTTGGACTTTTATGATAAAATCCAGGAAATGTTTTAAATGACATTTACTTTTATTTCCATTTTTCAAAATTGTGCTTTTTGCTGAATGATCAACTTATCTTCTGATTAAATATATTGCAAATTCCAAAATCTTCATTATATATTGTCTTGTATCCAAAAACATCCACATCTGTGCTATTGAATATAAAGTTGTCCAGCATTGTGCATAAATAATAAAGCTTGTTTTTTATACTAATTCCTATTTCTTAAACAAAATGTTATATTCTTGTTCTTAAATATTAACTTCCATGGAAATAAATTCTGTAATGTGTTTTGTGTTTCTATTCAGTTTACATATAACAAAGTTAAACTATAAAAATAAAAACAGTATATATAATGTTAAAAATGTGACTCAGTTAAAAATCAAAAATAATATGAAAATGGATCATATAAAACTTTATGCATGAAAATGGAGAAAAGGATAAACTATTTTTTTAGCATAGTTTATTATTTTTAGAAAATATTACTGTCATTAAGTCACTTGTTACCAACTTGGACACTAAAAATATATTAATTCCAATTTGACATTTATCAAAAACAATTCATAATATGCATAGTTCTTATGATGAACAAGGAATAAATGACATTAAACTAAATTAGCAGCCCCAGAAATTGAAAATAGAAAAATTCAAAATTTAGTATCCCTGATCTTTCAAAAGTATTTCAATCTGGCAAACTGGACTGAAAATGAAAGATTTTAAAATCTGTCATTTGCCATGATTACTTTTTGGAAATTTGTTAATTTAATGGTTGTCATTTTAGTGTGCCCTCTTCACTACCAAATGTGACACAAAGTTGAGGTTTAAAGTGGGTTTAATGGCAATACCATGAAAAAACTGCCCAAGCCACCACCTCACCTTTTAGGAAATGCCTCAAGTGCCGGGCAATAAACCCAGCCTCCTCCTGAAGAAGAGGTACTACCTGGTAGCCTTGGGCCCTAGTGCTTGGGCTTAATATTTTTTATACTTACATGGTACATTCTGGCAAAGGATAAAAAAGATACTAAGAAAAGTAACAACAAAAATAAAACAAACAAAAAGCAATGTATTAAGAACCTGATCTCCCCTAATCACTAATGAGATATTCTGTTATTATAGTAACAGGATGTATGTTTACTTATTGACATCCTGTTAACAATGGAACAATCTCATTAATAAGGGGAGATCAGCCTGTCTGAACAATAAATGTATAAAGTCACATTGCATTTTATACAATAGATTATTTGGTCAAACTATTCCAAGGATCTGGAAATAACCATTATTTGAATCAATCATGTAACTGAACTAAATTCCAATTTGACATTTTTTTATTGCATTTAAGGATTAAGTTAAATTTCTATATCAAACTTCTATTTACACAGAATATTATCACTGAGATAACCTAATGATTTTATTCAATATTGTCTAAGTTACAGAAAGTACACAAAATATTCTAAATAAAAAATGCCAAATTACTTTTGTTGAATTTTTAGTTTAAAAATAAATCATTAGTACACTAAAAGACTACTTACTAAAACTTACTATCAAATTGAAAACTAGATATACTTTTCATTTAAAAAAGAAAAAATATTTATATTGTATTCATTTTCAACTGATATGCAGAATGCTAAAATAAGTCCAGATCAGCAAAAACTACTATCCATATTAAAAAAAAAAAAAAAAAATTGGTGGACATGTTGAAATACATAATAAAAATATTTACTGAAAAGTTAAAATCATGACAAAGTTCAAAAATAAAAATTTTATCCATTTGTCTGAAACACACCACAAAATAGTAATTTATAAAATGCAAAACATTAGTTAACTATCATGCATCAATTCAGTCAAGAAAACAATTTTTTAGTTAGGATCTTTTTTGTAACAATATCTACTGAGCCATGTTACTGCAAGATAAAATACCAGGTTTAAACAGTCAGCATCTATAATGAAAGATTATTACTTCATCAAATGAACTCTAAATATATTCTTCATCAAGTCCTAAAAGTGTTCAAATTTTAAAAGTATGTTTATTAGCTTGACAACATTTAAAGCCTACTCACAGTATAAATTAGAAATATATGAAAGAAAAACAGATCTCCCCACCAAAAAATAACAGACTTTATCCTGACATGACAATTCAGTCCGATTCAAAAAGTGCATTCTTTTTTTCTTCTGTGGATAGCAAAAATTTATTTGCCTTTTGGAAAGGGAATTTTATAAAACTCACAAGGGAAATTTTAGCATTTTATCAAAATGGTCCAAGTTATTTTAAATTTGCTTTTCCCAAATTTGAAATTAATGCTATCAAAAGTTTAACTATTTGACAATTTTATAATTCACCTGATTTTACAAACATTTAAATGGGTGATCTATGATAGAATTATTTATGCTAAATAAATAATGAGGATTGTAGAAGTACAATAACTTTTTGATATGATTTGAAAAAAATCAATTTTCTATTTCTTATACTAGTTTGAATAATTTTGTGTGAATTTCCAAGATGAGGAATTATCATTATTATACAATGATTTATTCAAAGTATTGTCCTCGAAGAGTACAAGAGCAGAAATATTGAACAACCAGAACAATGATGCCAGTTTAAATAAATAAGGATAGCTACCCATCTGAAGTTTATATTTATACTTTGTAAGTATTATGCTTTACAAACATCCAGTGGTTGGTATGGAGGACTTTATAACCTATTCCACAGTAAAGAGCAATTTTGAAATCTGATCATTTCAATCAGCTATGCCACCAATGATAATTACCTTTTAAGTTCAATGTTTTATCAGTAAAACTGATTTTCTTTCAATAGAAACCCATATATATATATATATATATATATATATAAGCATGCAGATACTTACAAGAATATAATGTATCTAGATTCACTCTTTATTTGTTGAAGATTAAAAAATGTTCTTTATAAACAATTGATGCTTTAAGCAAAGCTGTCCTTTTGTCAAGAATTAGTGATAACATTCAGCAATTCTCAAATAACTGGCCTGATATTAGTAAATAAAGAGTATTTTTAAATCATCCTTGTTGCAACTTGTAAGCCTAGGAACAAAAAAGTTTCCAAATTATTATCAAAAGAAAACTATAATTAGATTGCATAGAAAAAAAAAACAGTAAGTATTATGTTCCTGTATTGATTAAAATCAATCTTTATTAAATTATAATAAAACAAGTTTATATAATCTACATATATGGAAAGAAGCATTTTAAGTTCTAACAAAAAGGTGAAACTAATCATTCACATTTTTTTTTACCATAGTAAACTTGTGACTGGGAACACATCAAGATGGAATCATTAAAAAACTAATTTTTCACTGAATTTGAGTTTTGGTTGCTATTTATTTTCAATAATTTTGAAAAGTGTATGTTCCATAATTCATAAGATTTGAACCATAACCAAATAAAAAAAAAAAAAAAAAGAAGCAGAATAAAAACCATATTGTATATCATTTTAAAAAGCAAAGTGTTTCAATATTTTCAAAGAAGCATTTGATGGAGAAGCAATGAAAAATTTTTGCTACTGCTCCTGCCATAGAAATGTCTAAAAATGTCTTACCTTTAAAATAATGGAACAAAATGAAAGAATGACTAGAGAAATAAACTTAATGAGAAAGTGTTAAACATTCAAGTAAATATCTGAACTATTATTATTTTCATATATACAAGGTGTGGCATATTAGGAATTTATTTTAAATGCTATGAAGTTAATAGCCTAAGCAAAGCTACATTTTTTTCATTTTATTTTACAAAACTAATAGGGTTTTGAAATCTAAGATTATTATCAGATAACAGACTGATTATCAACAAAAATGACCAGCAAAAAAAAAAAAAAAAAAAAAAAAAAAAAAAAGTTTTAAAAAAATAAAACAAAATAAATAAAATAGCAAGCAGGTATTGAGAGAACTCTAAGATGGCAGAAAACAGATTGACTGAAGAGTCATAGCTGTGAAAGCAATTTGTAGTGCATCCAGTAGCTAAGGAAAGGAAAATGAAACTGAAATAAAAATAAAATCAAAAGAAAAGGCAAGATAACCAAACAAAAAAAAAAAAAAAAAAAGTAAAAAAACGTCTAATACCAACTGTGAACTAATATTGCAACAGCAGCACTCAGGAGTATGGATTTTTGTCTGAGGCTACATTAATTTTACTGGCTACTCACTTCCTAACCACTCAATAATGCTGATGTTCACTAGAAAACTGTTTTAATCTCAATTTTATTACAATTATCATTATTGCAAAAAGTAAACATTAATTAAACTAAAATCAAATAAAAATATTGAAAAAATCTCTTAAGTTGTATTCTAAATGAACACATTTTAGAGATAAATTGCTTTTTTGTATGTGACATTTCAGAAAGAGAAGAAAAATGAACTTACAGAAAAAAAAATCAAGCTCCATTTATTTCTGAACATAAAGTAAAAAAAAAAAGTGATTGCATTATTAAATCAATCAATTTGTCTCTTTCGGGGGAAAAATATCATGGTACCTCCATTAAGGAATCATCATAGGTTAATTTTGTAGCATTGTTGTACTCTACTTCAAATTAGAACTCTTTCTGATTCACTCCACATAAAAACCTGTTGCTTGAATGTAAATGCTATGAAAGCAAAATTAAAAAAAATATTGCTCTCTGCACGAGGGCTCCAAGCATCACATCCAGTTCACAAAACAAATCCAAAAAATAAAATTTAAGTGAAGTCAATCATTAACCTTGGCCCCAAAGGAAAAACATGACAAAAATGCCAAGTTATTTATTTGCCCCGAGTGCTTAAAAGGACCCACTTGGCAACTCTCAAGGCAGTTCATAGCAGCCTCTCAGTCAACTGACCCGATATATATGCTTCAATGTGAGGCCAGTACACAACCAACTCTTTCAAGATCAGACTTTTTTTTTTCTTTTTTACCCACAATAATCAATTAAATTGCCTACAAGGGACATTCTACCTTGATCCAATGTATACATTGGTAATACAGATTATTTTATTAATGCTATAAAAATGGACATACTGAAATTGTATATAACTATATACAGTAATGAATATGAAAACAAACAGGGGGTAAAAGAGCAAGGATAATAAAATAAATCACCATGAAGAGGTGAATCAAAACAATATCAACAAAACAAAAAAGAGGATAACCAGTTTTCAATCCTCACCCTTCAGAGCCAATAGAGGACAAACAAGTTTTTTTTCTTCATATCCATTGCTGTATATAGCTATATACAATTTAATATATTCATTTTTGTAACATTAATAAAGTTTTGTACCTTGATAGATAGTTTAATTTTATTTTAAGATATCTTGTCTCCTTTTCTTTCTGCCTCACCAGCATTGTTTTTTTGCTAGTCTATACTCAGTATATAACAGCATATAAGAGTGAAGGAGAGGACTTGAAACAGAGTGATGAAGCCTTGTATGCAAGTCTGCCTAATAATAAATCCAAATCATAGACCAGAAAAAAATTGTTCTTTATGCAGTCATTATTTTGGTTGTATCTTTGAATAAAAGACTGGTTGCTTTTTATATAATATTAGACAATATACAAAAGACTGTTTTATTCATTAGAGATAAACTTTTCTGTGCCTTTAACACAAAACTAGTTTCAGCATTAATGAGGTAAAGAATGAAGATTCCAGTAAAATCAATAGTGACAAACTTTCTTGTTGTTCAGGGAATTGGTTAAAGAAAAAAGAAAAAGAATTTTGCAAATAGAAAATACCTCTTTTGTGTTGACATTGTCAAATGGCTCGATCTGAACAGGGGACTAATAAAAAACATAAATAAACTCAGGACAGTCGTAAAAAAAAAAAAAAAAAAAAAAAAAAAAAAAAAAAAAAGAACACAGCATATACAGGCAAAAATTTGGTGGGGGGGTATTAAAAAAAAAATCAGATCAGTTAGGCAAAAGTTTTTTTTTTTATTTTTTTTTTTAAATATCTTGCATGCACGCAAGTGAACATACATTTTTTTTTTAACATTAAACACACGTGAAGGGATATTAGGTTTTTTTCTTTCTCAGACACACATGCTCTCAAAGTTTTTTGTTTTTTTTCACCAACAGAAATAAAACTAACATCACTGAGAAATATAAACATGAAAACAAAGACATCTTTTAACATCCAAGTTTAGCATTTCATGCATTTGATCCTAAATTTTATTAAAACTTAAATGTAAAAAATAAGATTTAACCATTTTAGTACTAGATCCCTTCAGATTGCAAATATTTGTAATAATTTAATTGTTGTGACTTGTCTGCTTCCTATTAATTCCATGGTTTAATTTTATACTTCAAAGTGTTTATTTCATCATATTTAGTAATAATGTCAAGTTACTTTCATAACATGTTTAAAAGAAAAAAGCTATCTATCAGTCAGCAAGCAATTTTAATAAAGCTACAATTTGGCTAAATGTAAAATTAAAAAAGTCAGCTAGACTATACTGGTACATTTCATGATTACTATCCAACACAACAGTTTGTAATTTATTAACTAGTAGATATTGTATGAGCAGTATTATAGCAGTATTTTGTTATTATACAATTGCTACTAAAAGCAATGGGAAACTACTTCACTATATTTCCAAAAAATCCATATCACTTCAGAGATAAGAAAAACGAACATGTAAATAAGAACCATGATTACCTCTTACATTTTGAAGTGTTAAGATATAAATAAAGCTGAAGACAATTAGACAATTAGCTAAATATTTCTTTAGAATAAACTATGGCTTCATCTACATTACACCTGAGATTACACTAAATATCATGGAAATATCTAATTGAACATTAAAATTCTTATATTATCAAATGTGAACAATATAAACAATGCTGGTTTATGCTACCCGAATGATTGGTTTGGTTTGTTTTACAGCATATCAACCTCAATGGGTTATTTAATGTAGACAAAATTTTTATGACTGGTAATATTTTGTTTTGTCAAAAATCTATTTCTGGTAATATTTTTCCTTCAAAAACGTATTGCTGGTAATAATTTTTTAAAGTATTTCTGGTATTAAAACCTATTTTTACACTTTCATAGTGGTTTTTATCCCAGTTTCGGGGTTAACTATTTGCCCATAGCTGGGACCCTAAAAGGTGCTACCACCTCGAGTCAGGGTGGACCTGGGAACATTAGCAATTAAGAGGTGGTTCCACGCTCCTCAAAACCTCCTGATCAGAAGCCTTGCTGCTGGACGTAGTTTATCGTCTTACTCAGGATGGGCTACCTGAATGACAAAGATGATTTTATTAATTTCTACCAGAATGAATTGTTATTTTGAGAGTTTATTCTTTATTTCCAATTCACACTGCTTACTTTTGATCAGAAAATAACAATCTGGGAGTTATGATGAAATAAGATTTAAAAAAAATACAAGTTCATCCAGCAGCTTGATGATCAAATTAAAAATCTAAATTGTTTGTCCATTTAAAATGCTCTTTTTATTAGAAAATATATTTAGTTTGAATACAGAAGGAGTCCTAAAAATGGCTTTAAATGGCTTTTTCTGTTAGTCAGACACAAAGGGAAATTTAGCCCCTAGTGACACAGATGGCCATTTCGATTTCATTCAAATTGTGTATATTCATGTGTACTTTTGTTTGCGTGTACCTCAAATAACACAAACACATGTAAGTCACTTGGTAGCATTGATATACACATACCATATAAAGGCACAGCAGAATGTGTGATGGACAGAGAATCAGTTTCCATTTTATAATATAGATGAGCAAAAATAATAATTTACAATGCTTCATCCAAGAAATTAGTGTACATTTATATCTAAGGCAAATATGAAAAAATATAAAACAAGCAAAATGGTAGTGTATGGCATTTGGAAAAGTAAAGAATATTGCTACATGGTTAAATATTAGAAAGGTGCTGAAAAGTTCTTGATCTGATTAACATGATTTAAAAAAAAAAAAAAAAATGAAGATGCTTGGTCATTGGTAAGATTTTTGAAAGTTGGTCAGGCTAATAATTTTTCAGTAGCCTGAATGACTCCCACTAGTTGGTTTTTCTAGCCTAATCGATAAGGTGCTGTCATGGAGAGACACTGTTTTCAAAAGATAAGGAATGTGCATTGCCAGACTTTTTTTTTTTAAATTTATTCACACTGCGTATTTAGCAATGATAGATCTGGAAGTTGCAAAAAAGCAACAAAATAAGAAGAAAGTAATACTGGTTAAAGCTTAATAACAGCTATGCATTTTTAATTTATTTTATTTTTTTTTTTTAAATGGATTTAGCACAAGCAAGGTGTAAATGTCACAAATACATGGGGAAGGGGTTGCTGGAAGTGAAAGAAAAGGAAAATCCTTTAGAAGGAACCAGAAACTCAATCCAAAACAGGAAACAAAAAATAAACCTCTCCACCAGTTCAAAAAAACTGGGGAGGAATGTGAACTGGATGATAATCAAACGTATCTATTCCTATTATGTTTTGGTTTAGTTTAAATATTTTTATATCAATGTCTTGCAAAACAGTCATCTGTTCACATTTACAGTCAGATCAGTAAAATACAGTTTTTGATAACCAAACATCAGTAAGTCAGCAATGACAAACTAGCTGCATAACAAAGAAAAAACAGTTATTTCTCTGCCACATATCAGGGTTGTGGATTTTTTTTATTACTCATATTGAAAAGTTTTATACAATTTAATCTAGTCCCTTAAATACAGAAAATGCCTTTGGTTATAAGAACAAAGAGAAATACTTTTTTTTTTCACAAAGGACAGAAATGTTCTCAGCTAACCTCCAACATCTGATCAAATAAACTTTTTTTTTTTTTTTTTTTAAATCCTTCCTTGGTTGGACAAAGATCTTTTTAGCTATTATACAAAAAGGTAATAGAGGTTATAACTTATATTTGCAATTTTTATTGTAATTAAAAAGCCTTTAAAGAGACCAGGAAAATGTAGTGAACAGTAATAAATCAAAATCTATTAAACTAACAAATTTCCATAATTAAATGTTTAAAAGTATAAAGCATAGCTTTTTGATTTTCAGGTAGATTAACATTATTTTACATTGTATAGTACCAACACTATTTTCCATTGATGAAAATATAGGGAGCAAAATTATTAAAAATATCTAAACTAAGATATTTAATGAGAAGGAATTTACTGAATCATTTGGTCTAGCAAACAACATTTGAGAAGAGCAGATATTTTTTGTATAGTGAATAAACAAAAAAATTTTCTGGATCACAATATTGTGATATTTAATGAATCATATTGATATAAATTTATAGCAGAAATGATAACACTTTAACCTATTGTACCTAAAAGATTTTATTTTAAAAGAAAAGTTAAATAAAGGAACTTGATTGTATTTATTTTGAGCAACATTGGTGGAATTATATATATATATAAACTTTTTTGTTTATACATTATTTGTAATGGATACAATTTAAGTAAATGCTCGGTTTTTTTAAACAATATTAATTACATTTACCAGCCTGAATATATATATATATATATATATATATATATATATATATATATATATATATATAAACATATATATATTAAACAATGTGCATGTTTATTATTGCTCAAAGATGTTGAAAGTTCTTGGTCAGACCAAGAAACTCTTTAAAAATACTTGTTAATTTGGACAGATTATGGAAGTGGGTTAGACTAAGAACTTTTCAGCACCTCCTCATATTTGTGTGTAACACTTTTCACATAGTGCACAGATACTACACTCTAATCATAGAAGTATTGACCTGTCTCATTTTTTTTTAATAGGTATGATGTCAGTTTTGCAATTGACCTGGATAGACATAACTTATTTTTTTCTCTATCAACACCTCTTGATACAATGGGCTAAGCGATTGAGGTTTTCACAGATGCCCAAAAGTGACATCTTTTCTTTGTACTTACAACAGATTGAGGTGAAACCCTGTCTTCAACATATAAACCATTCTTTAACCCAGACTGGAACTGCTGGAATTTTTCTGCAATAAATATTAAATATAATAAATTGATAATATTAACAAACTACCAGAGACATACAAAAAGCAAGGAATAAACATTTACTAAACCCAACATTTTTATTACAATACAAATAAAACATTGCCTATAGCACTACTATGCTACTTTTCAATGAAGTCCATAATGAGATCGATACATTTCTCCCATTACTGCACCATCACATAAATACCCTCCTTGAAGAATGTGGCATCAAGCAACTGGAACCATCCTCTGGAAAAATAGCATCATATATAAAAATGGAATATTTTTTTTTAAGGGGTGCTATATTTATAGGAGAAAAGTGCCCAAAATCAGGGTGAGAGCATTTGTAAATACAAACTGTATATAAACAGTGTTTCATGTTTAAACAATTGTCAGGCTATTATATTTGTTAATAAATAGAAGTTCAAGCAACTCATCTTAAGAGAAGTTGCTTAGGCATTTATTAACTACTATTAGAAATATCCGGCATTGATTCATCTTCCTTCCCACTATAGGGCATGACACAAAGGATATAAAGACATAACAGTAATTATTATATAGTGTTCATGATTGTTGCTCTAGTTATCTATTGAGCATTCTCTTGACAGAAATTCTGCTAGTTATACATTAAATTCTAGTAATTTTGATATTTGTGTGTATATATATATATATATATATATATATATATATATATATAAAGGAAGTGCTTATAGTTGTTCCAACAAGAGAAAAGTGTATATTTTAAAAAGAACAGAGAAACCGTTTTTGGTTATGTGGATTTTTTTTTTAAATATATATTATGCTTTATTTTCCATAATTTTGCAACATGCATTTCAGGTGTCCTGACCTTCTTCAGGCAAAGAGTGGATATTTCCACATATTATTAAAATGAATTAATTTTCCTTATGTTTTTCAATGTTAAACATTATCTTTTTTGTGTGGTAGTGATACAAATGTCTTTTTTGGACTGGTGGTGAGAAAGTTCTGCTTAATTATGAAAAATAAAGCATAATATATATTTAAAAAAAAAAAAAAAAAAAAAAAAAAATCACATTACAACCAAAAATTTTTGTGATTTCTCTCTTTTTAATATATATATATATATATTATACAAAACATTTAATAAAAAAAAAAAAAAAAAGTTGGGGGGGGGGAATTTTTTAATTGTCACTTTTACTTTTTTTTTTCTCTCCAAAAGGATTCCTAGCCAATATGTACAAATATTAAAAAGAAGTGTGTACAGAAGACGGGGGGGCAGAGGGTGCGGCCCTGGTCATCCAAACAAAGAGTGAAGTAAAAATTTACTTTATATTTAATTTGAATAAAGTGTTTATTTCATGTTTCATCTGTTTTTACATATTTAAAATGTTTTTTCTTTTTCACATTTCTCAGTATTAGGCCCTATAGGTGCCCCTACTTGAATCTTAGGCACATACAAACAAGGAGATGAGCCTGGGCATCACCAGGCCTCTGCACGTCACTGTGTGTGTATTTTAAAAGTAAAAATGACTTATTAAACAGAATTAAGAAATGTATTGCTATAAAGAACTAACATATTGATGCTGGTATTTAAAAACAACAAAAAAAAAAAAAAAAAAAGTATGCTTTAAAGTTTTATTCTTGAATAAATGTATGCACAAAGCTTTTCTTCTAAAATAATTTTAGCTCATAAAATAACTAAGCACTTCAAATCCTCATCAATCAAATGGACTATCTGGTGTTAAGAGTTTTAACATGTACCAAGAATATTATTGTAATGATATCAAAGTTAATGAAACCAAACATAAAAATAATAACTTCTGAGATTTATCTTCAAGGAACACTTGTTTAATTCCTGCTGAATAATAAAAAAAAAAAAAAAAAGTTTCCTTACATCATGAGCTCTACCTACAAAAACTGGATTGGTCATTTTTTGTTTTTTAATTCAGTTTTAGCTTTTCATTTGATAAGTAGAAAAATATCAGAGCAGAAAATAAATTAATGGCAATATAATTAAATAGACAGATTCATCAATGTTCATTGTCCAATGACAAAAAAAAGTGTTTTATCTTACAAAAATATTTTTCAGCATAATCTACTTCTTTATCAATGCACTTAATCTAGTGGTAAATATTAATCATATCCATTGAACATTATACGGTGAAAATTTCAGATTATAACTATGCTCCACCCACATAAATTTTCACAAAGTCTGTCATGTCCAAAAAATGTATAGCCAAAAACTTCTGTGATCATATCTGATATAATTTACCAAGTTAACTGGTATTATTTATAGATGTTCTGCTAGGATTGACAAGGATTTAATTGGCCTGGCTTTAATTATTCCACAAAAATGCACAGATTAAATCACATTAAACCTATTTACAGTTATTCTAATAATTTTCAACATTAAAAACTTTAAAAATTTGGTTTAATCTCAAATTTTTTGTTTGTTCCCAATTTCAAAGCATGTCTCTTAATTTTTTAGATCAATCAGGAGAAGGATTACTGATTTTTAGGAGGAGATTACCCACCTGATTTTGCCACTGACAGCACAGAACGAAATATCACAGAGACAATGACATGTCCTAATGTTTTGTCAGGAGTATGCCCAGCAGTAGGTTTATCATGGCCCAAGGGGAGCGCTTTCCGGATAAACATAGATTCTTTCTGTAAATAAAGAAAAAATATTTATTACATTAAAGTCCACAAGCAAAAATATATTTGGGTTTATAATATATATTTCAGTTTCAAAAAAATATAAAAAATTTAAGAAATTGTACAATTTTTTTTAATTAGAATAAACTGACATATGTGTTGCTACTCTGGGAATTTGAACAATGTATATAAAGCAATTGTAGTACAGACATTTACTCCTAACCTTTGTGAGCCAATGTGCAAACAATTAAAGAAAGAGAACTACTTTGAAAGAGAAAATAGATGTTCAAGTAAATAATTTTTGTTTCGTTTTTCATGGTAAATGCCTGAACTTTGAGATTACATATTGTACAGTATATGATATTAATTTAGGTACCTCCACAGAAATGTAATAAAATGAATTTTTAAAAATGAAAAATCTTTCTTAAAACTTATTTTAGTTTAAATTTCAAGCTAATAGATTAAATTTAATGTCCAATTAGCAAAATACTTTGCTGTATTTCAAAACCAATTTAAATTGACTGAAAGTAGTTTTTGTTTTGAAATCTCTGAAAATTGCTAATTTTAGCAACATTTTAGTCATCTTACATCACAATGTAATACTCTTTATTAAAAAATAAAATATACTTTTCTGAAACTGAGGAATATTAGCTGATTTAGAGTTTAATTAATCTAATTTGAAACAAATATTACTTAAGTTTTAAATATTGCAGAAATGCATTTTTTAAAATGGCAATAGGTGTTTATTTAAGGTATTGACAACTTAACAGACAGATGTAAGTTTATCTAATTTTTTTTCTACAGTGGACATATCTGTAAAAATTGCTTGAGGAATATAACATGAGCACCTTTTTTATACAATTTTTAAGTACTCTGTAATCTTTAAAATTTACAAGAATATTCTACAATCTAATGTTTTATTGAATTTAAGGTATTTTGGCTTTAAGTTTACTAGTTATCACTCATTTTCTGATGTCACTTATACATCTATATTTGCAAAAATTGGCACACACAAAAAAAATATCAAAATTCATTATTCAATGAAAAAAAATTTTTCAAAAAGTATTATGTACATAGTGTTCATAATATATCTTATTCATAAAAGCAATTAAAAGATTTTCTAATTAAATAACGTTTTAGTTTTATTGCATTTTTTATTTTCAATTCAGAACTGATTTTCAGTAACTGTGGGTCCCGTTTTACAAAAAGAAAAAAAAAAAAAAAAATTTGGAGATTTAAATTCTCCAACAAGTTCTATGTATAACATTAAATGGGACAAAAAATTAATTTCTCAAAATAAATAATTTCAGTCCTGAAAGTTTCATTAAAATCTGACAATTTGATTTTTGCAAGAATTTCCAAATCGATGTGTTTTTCACAAAAAAAAAAAAAAAAAAAAAAAAAATTCCAACATTCTAAAACAATATAAAAATATCAAAAAATATAATTTAATAATCAAAAAATCCTTTGATTTTTTTCCTCTTAATAATTTTGATAATAAAACTAAGTTTTTATTAAGTTTAGAGCATTTTTTTTCATCATAGTATGCTCATTTTTTAGTGAATTTGTGGAGGTACTTATATTAAACTAGCAGGCTTCGCCCACTTGCTATATCACTTCACAAAGTAAGATATATTCACTATTTGAAATTTTTGAAACAAAAATTTTAAATGAACATTTCATTCGTAAATTGGCTTGTTATAGTTAAGGAAAGTTTTACAAATAGATGCCAACTTGTTGAAGGCCAAGTAAAATGCAAATTTTAAACACTTGTGCACTATATAAGACAATATTCCTAAACAAAACTATTTTTGATATGAAAATCAAAAAATCCTCAAATAAAAGAACAGTAATGAAGGACAATTAATTAATGAAATAACCTTTTTAAAATCGATACACAAATTAGTTAAACCTGAAGAGTGATATTGCCTAGAAGTAGATAATATATAATACAGATAGCGAGCTTCTAGTGTGTAAATTACTCCTTGGAGTGATTTGCAACACATTTATTTATCATCTCAGTTATGTCTCTGTCTTTGGGCAGAGTGTGCTCAGGGGCTACTCTGTCAAAGGACAGAGTTGCAACTAAGGAAAATTATACTAAGAGGTGCCCAGCCCTGGGGAACAGCTGTCCAAGGCCGTGCCCTCTCATGGTGAGGTCAGCACACCTGATAGTTACGGGGGCTGTGGGCAATTTTTGTTCCTTGCCTGGGTGTTCGCACTTGGGTCTCAACCTTAAAAAAGACCTTGTGTCACATCTTGTCTCAGTGGGGAGACAGAGTAAATACCATATGTAAATTACTCTAAAGTAGTTTGTAACACGTTTATTTATCATCTCTCAGTTGCGTGGCTGTACTTGGGTAGAGTGCACTCAGGGATGACTATCACAACTGAGGAAAATTTTACTGAGAGGTGCTCAGCCCTGGAGAACAGATGGCTTAGGCCGTGCCCTTTCATTGCACTAGAGATAGGTATCAGTGTTTGCACCAAGGCCAGTGCAACAGACGGTTGTGGGGGCTGTGGGCAATTTTTGTTTCTAGCCTGAGTGTATGTGCTCAGGCTCCCCATGTTAAACCAACGTTGTGTCACAACCTGACCTTGTTGGGGGGGGGTTGAGTAAATACAAATTACTCTCATGAGTAGTTTGTAACACATCTATTCATCATCTCTCAGTTGCATCTCTGTCTTTGAGCAGAGTGCACTCAGGGGCAGCTATGTCAAAGGAGAGAGTTGCAGCTGAGGAAAATTATAATGAGAGGTGCCCAGCCTTTGGGAAGAGCTGTCCGAGGCCATGCCCTCTCATTGCACCAGAGAGAGGGATTGGTGCTTGCACTGAGGCCAGCACAACCAATATTTACAGGGGCTCAGGCAATTTTTGTTCCTAGCCCAAGTGTATGCGCTTGGATTTCCCACATTAAACCAACGTTATATGTCACAATGCGACTCAGTGAAGGGGGAAGGTTGAGTAAATACAAAATTACTATAAAGTAGAGCTGGGGGTTCTTAATTTCACAATTCGTGGGAAAATTGAGTTCCAATTTCGCATTTATTCATATAGATTCCATAATATAGGTTTTACGTAATTAGCTATTATGTTTCCCTAACTCTTCAAATGTTGAATATATAATGTAACTAATTCTAATTTCCGATCTTTACACTATATTAATTTTATCTTATAAAATGGCCCCTGTTCTGTCACCCATGAAATAAAAAATGTTTTTACAGAAAAAAAGGATCTACGTATATCAAATCGTCTTTAAATTAAGTGGCAGCAGAAGAATTATCATTGAACTTTTAAAAGATAAGCTTAAACATTAATTCAATACTTAAATGCAGCGATCAATTTTGAGTTCTTCTTTAGTTTATTGATGCCTAGTGCATCTGCTCCTCCCTAGCTATTGTGATGATGGCTAAACCAAGAGTCCCCCACAGGAGCTAACTTAAATGCTGCCCTGTAGGGTGGTTTTTAAGCTAGTTTATAATAAAACGTGCACTGCAATTTCGGATACAAAAGGAAAAAAGAGTTACTCCCCTTGAACCATGAAAGCAACAATAATAGCTAGTATAATATATTAATATATATACTTTTAACCTTGCATAATCTGGCAAACCTGAATCTGAGCTCAATGAAAATCATTCCCTGCACCTAACTTTTCTAGGGCTTTTGAATGACTATGAATCATTGAAATCAGACCAGTGGGAGCAGAGGAGTTGCTTGGAAACACAAATGTACAAACACACATACACTGCACTTTATATATAAGATTAATGATTACGTGAAGAACTAGTTCAGTTTGATATCACAAGGATGAAAAATTATATTTCTGTATAAGAAATAGCTATACATTTTAAATCCTTTCAATGAACAAATATGAAAAAGTTGTTTTTTCCACTTACTACTTTTATGTTTAAGATATGGCACTTAAGCGCAAGAAATAAGGAAAAAAATATAGAAATAATCAAAATATTTAAATGAAAAATAATTCAAGTAATAAAACATTCTTTTATTACTTGAATTATTTGCACAGTATTTAATAAGTACTGAAATGCATACTTCTAAAAGATTACAGCTGTATGAAAAAAAACTTCATTCATAATAATGTCAGTTTAGAAAATAGAAACATTTTTTGAGTCATTTTCAAGAAAAAATTTAGATCATTTTGTCTTTTACGAGGAATGCATTTAATAGAAGTCGATACAATATTTGTAATAACACTTACATAAAAGAAAGTACTTATATTTTTAACTTATGACAAAAATACATCAAAAGATATCTTCAAAAATAATCACCAATCTTCTAAAATTCAGTATAAAATACTCATTAGCTTTTGTAACACAAAGAACAAAAATAGATTAAAATAATAAAAATGTAAACATTATTCATAAACAATAGAATACAATGTAAACATTGTGTGATCAGTTTTAACATTTTTTGTGAATGTGTTAATAAACTTGTTCATTAAATATTGGGTCAGAACAAAAGTCCATAGTGTATTTTAAGTGAATTTCAAAGAGATTATCTATATAATTGTACATAGTTATTAAACTACATGTGCCATTTTGTTCTGTTTTTCAACATCTTTGTGGCAGCTTTAGGATTACATCTTCTCCAAACTTAGCATCTTTCTGGGTGATGAACTGGTTTAAGTGGTTTTCACAGGCTTCCAGAGAATTGTAGTTTTTCCTATTTGTAGGTATCAAAATACATGGTAATCCAAAGGTACATAGTCAGGTGAGTACAGCAGGTGTATCCAGTTTCTACTAGGTTTGCAGACCCAGCAGAAATTGGTACACCTGTTGAATGCAAGTTCTAGTGTTGTCCTGATGGAAGATGATGCCCTTCTAATTGACCAATTCTGGAGCATTTTGCAGTCTTCAAGCAATCCAATTGGGAACAGAACTTGTCTGATTTTGCCAAAGAAGCTTCCAATAGACAGTGCCCTTTCAACCCCGTCAGATACACAGTATTACTTTCTTTGGATGCAGACTTGTTTTGTAGTAGTCAATGGGGTTTCATTTCATTTTTTCCAGAACATTTTTTTGTTCCACATTGTTGTAAAAAATTAATTTTCATAGCATGTGATCATTCTTAAAAAAAAGAGAAAAAAAATTGTTTTTGTTGCCTTTTAGCAGAGAATCACAGATGGAAATACAGCTCATTAAATCTTATTGTTAAATTGTGAGGCACCCAAACATTGTAGTGATTCACATATCCAAGTGTTTTCAACTGGCTTATAATGCTTATGAGATATGTGGAATATCACTGTGATATCCCATATTGTGTTACCTGAATCATCTTCAGTGTTTTGATTTGGTTAACAACAACAGTCTTCCATATCAAAATTTCCATTTTTTAACTTGGTAAACCATTTATAAATATTACTTCCAGCTATGGCATCATCTCCATAAAAGGAATATTTTTTTTTTACTTTTTGTACAAATTCTTTTTTTTTTCTTTCTGAAAGATTATTAAATAACAAAAATGCATCTCATTTTCATTCATTTTCCCTTTTAATGTAAAAATATTTACATTTCACCCTCCACACAGGAATCAGATAGAAAGACATGTTGAAATGACACATTTCAGAATATGTATATACATCATAAGATTCAGTCATGTATGAAATGATATTGTTATACTCTGTCCAATTAGATCTCATTTCGATTCATTCTGAATGCTGGCTGGATGTGACCACCACAAAGGCAGAAGATAAAATAACAAAAGTTGTTTTTTGCACATTGTAGACCGGACGTCGTATGTGGCGCCCAAAGTGGACTCTGGTGGTGGCCAATTATGAACGTTCCTACCAGTAAAAAGATGTCCCTTGGGATTACCAGACCTGCTTAAAAGCAGACTGAAGACGACCAGACACAATTGCAGCTGCTACCACCACCATGACCCTCTCACCATGCAAAGTACTATTACCACCATAGTTGTTGCCTTTACTGCCATACTCAACCTCAGCTATCCAGTTGTCGACACAACATCTACCTCAATTGCTCCTAGCTACAGGCCTCCAACACCCACCATCACCTCAGCCTACCTCAACATAACTTGATTTGCTTACAAGGCATTTCCTTCGTGGTCAACCCTAGTGACATCTGTTCCACAGAAAAGCTCTACCTCAACTCGCTTACAAGGCTCTCCTGTCAAAGTTGACACGGCTACATTTGTGCCACAGAACTGGCCTCCCTAAACCCGCCGTCACTTCGACTTACTTTGACCTACCTTGACTCATTTACAAGGCCCTCCTTTCACAGTCAACCTGGTGACATCTATTCCATACAAAAGATCTACCAATGACAAGACAACCTACAACTGTGACATCAATCAAGCAAACGTGCACTAACCATATCTTGTGACCCTGGTCATGCTGGCATAAAAAAAATGATTCAATCCCCAACATTACATGTACACTCGACCATATTCCTGCACTATCTACCAACAATAAACTATTTCACTCTAATCCTCATTATTCCTTTCTCTCGTTACCATATGTTCAAATGCCACCTATTAAAAAAACAATACAAACTTTTGTTCCAACCAATTATTAAGAGTTATTTTATTTGATTCTTGGCTTAAATCAGTTTATAACTTGAAAAAAAAAAAAAAACGAACATTCCTAATATACTTTAGCAGTTAATCATGAAAATATTTTAAGCAGAATAAAGAATCAAATATGTATTTAAATCAAATTTTTGCTTATCTTTTCAGGAGAATAATGCCTACTACAACCCTCAAAGTTGGTACCAGTATTTAATATAAAAACTGGTTTTGATAATGAACTTGTGGATATATGTAAGATACCCAGAAATTATCATTATGCTATATGCAAACAACATAAATAGTAATTTATGTCACTTGTTTAATCAAATGGCAAATTCTGTCAATTTGGTAAGAGAATTAATCCTCAACAAATTTGTACATAAAATATTTAGATAATCAGCACATGTTATAAAAAATGGCTTTGGTTAAATCAGTTTCACTCTCAAAGACAAGTATACCAAAATTAACAGCTGGTTGCTCATTTCTGAATATGCTTAGATTAATCCCTGACACTTGCTCAGGTACATTTGTGTTTTTTCAACACTCAGCAAATCTGTACTTTATATTGCAACTATATTGAGCAAAACAGTTACATATTTTTTTCCTTTAGGAAAGATCATTTAATCTTGTGCAAACAAGGCCAGTATGCTCAAACCATTGGTCATAATGACCTGTGACTTTTTGTTAGTAGCACAACCATTGACAGCTTCCAAACAGTTTCCTTTCCCTAACTCGATTCACAAGACTTAGGTCAATACATGGCATACTTTTGGGGGCATTTCCCAATGGTGCCGTAAATATGAGTGTCTTTCATATATCTTCCAATTATCTGTAGATGCAAAACATTGGGACATTTTATCAGAAGCACAAATGAAAATTTTGTTTGCATAAAAGTTATTTGCTTTTATAAACATTTAAGAAGAAAATGATTAAGGCTTAGCATTGAGTTTGTTTGTCAGAGAATACTTGGACTGAAGCACTTCTATTCAAACACAAGATAAGCATATACTTTGCATAAAGAAACAATATTGCTTGTCTAATGATACACCTGACCCAAATTTTTAATAACCTCCAACAACAACAGTCAAATTAGACAGAAAATGGAGTTGAAAATTATAAAAAAATGAAAGTTTGCATGCATGTATTGCATTTAATAAGAAAATATTCTCAAGAGAAAACCCATTGGTATCATAAAAAAAAAAAAATCAATATATGTTACAAAAAAAACATTCAAGTTATTTTCATATTAATTAGATTAATCACATTTCATTCACTGTCCCTGGTTTTATTTAATACAAAATGAAATTGACTGTAATAAATATTTTGAATTATCAAC